>JAJHSJ010000013.1:17832704-18243507 GCA_021015155.1 Magnolia officinalis | reverse complement strand
TTTTCCTCTTCATACGGTCTGTGTGACCTCATCAACCGTTTGGATGGCAGATAAACATTACCGTGGGCCCAGGTCCACGTGACCTTATCAACAGTTTGGATGTCATATTAACAGTACGGTGGGCCCCCAGGTGTGAGTGACCTTATCCATGGGTCAGATGGAAAGTAAATATTATGGTGGGCCCCACATGGGACCCACTGACGTATGCATTGTAATCCACACCTTCCATTCATGTGGACCCCACCATGAGGGGTGTACTTCATCTATGTCGTCCATCCTTTCCATCCCTATGGGATCCACCATGATGCATATGTTACATCCAAACCGTCCAACCTTTGGCAAGCTCATTTTTTTAGGCTTGAGACTAAAAATAAGATAGATCTATTTATCAAGTGGACCACTCGAAGCAGTGAGGACTGAACGTCTACCATTGAAATCCCTTGGGACCTTATGATCAGATTGGATGGGAAATATATGTTGTGGCGGGCCTTGGGAATTTTAATGGTGGAAAATCATTAACACCACTTATCTTTTGTGTGGTCCATTTGATATACATTCGGCCCATGTGATGTGGCCCACTTGCCATATGGAGGCCATCTTGATTCATTTGTGGCCGTCTATTGAGGCCCACCTTGGTATATATATATGAGGCCCATATGATTAGGCCCATCTTGATGTAGTTATGGCCCATCCACTGAGGCCCACTTTGATATATATGAGACCCATGCTAGGAGGCCCATTTTGATGTATTGGAGGCCCATGGGTCGAGGCCCAATGGGATGTACATGAGGCCCATTACTATGTGAAATTCCACCATGGTTATGTAATAATGTCCATGGGCAAGCCGTGTCCTGGGAGCAATGATGGTTTGATGCCCACGTTGTAAGGACGATGTTGGTTAAATGTCCGCATTGTCACTCTCCCTAGGGGCCATTGATAGGCCCATACTTGTAGTGTGTAGGCTGTCTACGCCCATCTTCGTTATGAATGGAGTTCATCATTATATAACATGTTTAGTATAGATCCATGATTCATGATCATACGCATCATATGTATGCCTGATATGAGGAGTGACTGATCATAGCATATGCCCTCGGGCAGATTGTTTATGGGCTCCCTGATAGGTGGAGTTGCCCTACATGAGCGCATGGTACACGCAGGACTGTTGCATGACTGGTAGTGTGATTCATGCACTTGCATTTGTGTGATTTTGGTTACTGTATGCCCTAGCGATATCAGGGCCATAGCCTCCACAGACACATAGTGGATGGCCATATCGGATACCGGAAATATTGATTCTAGCATCGGAGCGCCATAGATGTCCCCGGGTGAAAATCCCTAAACCCGATGGTACCAGAGAATGACTCCAACGTCGAGACCGAGTGGATATAAGAGAGCACGAGGGCCGAATACCAGGAGGTCGCGTCTCCCACTTGTTGTGGTCGGTTGGAAAGGGGTGTGGCCTTACTCGACCGAGGGTAGGGGGCAATACTAGGCTGAGTTTGAACAGCTCGTGAATGAGTTCGCTATCGACGTGCCGGTTAGGTATTGGCAGACTATTGGCCAGGCGGATAGTGAGGTTTCTTACGCTCACTTGGACTGTGTGGCTGGGAGAGCGGCAGTGTCATTTGGAGTGTACTAAACCCCGGTGATTTTCCAGAATGAAAACTGTACTGATATATGATGAGGATTGGCATGCTTGAGCTGCATCTCGCATCGCATGGTCTTGACATGGCCGATAGCATTCATATCTTGTACCGCATAGCCTTGGTACGGCTGATTGCATTCATGTACTCATCAGCATGTTTCCGCATTACTCTGACCTTATATTCTGAGCACGCTCGTATTGCGCACACACTTACACCACCCTCTAAGCTTTCCATAAGCTTATGCACGATTGATGCGTGCAGGTGACGCCAGGACGCAGCCGTAGTCTCGCCGCAGTTGGAGCGTGCAGCCGAGCTTCTGGAGTTGTTACCTTCATTGTGTTTCCCTTCAAACGCATTGTTCTTAAAGTTTTTTATCATAGTGAATTTTGTGATGGTGTGCTTGTGGTTATTGTTCGTGGGTTATGCTTATGGTTATGCTCATTACAAATCAAATTGATGATTAGAAATCCTCCTTGTAGCATCCCAGGATCGGAACCTGGCGTATGGGTGCCGGGAGCCGAGAATGGGGTACTACGGAGGCTGTCGGCGCCGGATTCGGCGATCGGAAATTTTGTGAGCCCGGTTTCCGAGTTCGGGGAGTGACAGACCACACCCAAGGACTAATACAAAACCTATAGACATGCCTTCATATATAAAGGAGAAAAAATCCCTCTTCAAGTTCCAATGTGGGACTATTCTAAAAGCGTGTTATAAGACCCGTATCCTAGACCGTACCGTTCCGTAGACTTCCGCGATCTTCCCGGTCGAATTCCGGCAACCTTCGACCCTTAACCGGTATTTGCGCGCGACCCTGCGTCACACGCCGTCAACCCGAGTCGACTCAACCCGAGACTTGTACCCTTGCGACCGCGCCGTCGCCGCGGTTTCGATGCCGCAACTCGCGCGCCGATCCGAAACTCTGTCCAGGAGATGTGGGTCAGCGTTCGGTGCGAGGAAAATGCCACGCGTGCGAAAACCGAAGAGAATCTCTACGACTTGTCACGTCCATCAATTAATCAATTAACCCCATCATGTCCAGTACATGTCAAGTACACATCACCTTTCACCAATTCCCAAGCAACCCCAAAGTCAAAAAGTTCTTACACAAGCCCAAATTTTTCTTACACCAAGCAACCCCAAAGTCAAAAAAGGGCTCTTACACCCATCACTCACCACATCAACACATCCATAACTCCATCAACCATCTTTCTCTCTCTCCCTTTACAAGTCTCTCTCTCTCTCTCTTTTCCAAGCTCATTTCCAAGCAAAAAAAAAAAAAAAAAAAAAAAACTCCACACGTCCCAAGCTTCTCCAAGCTTTCTCAAGCAACAAGTGTGGCCCACTTTTCCTACCCTTTCATCTCCCATCTCAACCATCCAAACCTCACCTCCTCCGTTGGAATCGAAGCTAAGGAGCTAAGGAAGCCTAGGGTGCAAGTAGAAGCCGGTGGGTGATCTTGGATCTCCACTCTTTTTTTGTCTTTGTGATGTAAGGGCTCACTTATGTGGGACCCACCTTGATGTAGGTTTTATATCAAAGAGGGGCCCATAGTGGCAGGGCCCCTCCATCGTCGCCGATGTCTCCCTCTTTCTCTCTCTCTTTCTATGATTATGGCCCACCTAATGTGTGTGTATCATCCATGCCATCTACCGGTGGACCCCACCTATGTGGGACACACCATGATGTTGTTATACCATCCCAACCGTCCATAAGGGACCCACCTTGAGGTGGCTATCAGTGGGAGTGGCTGCCAGTGAAGTATGATCTGGTGCGGGCCCACCCAGCCGCATAGCTCAGGTGGTAGACCGGGTGAAAGATGCCTCGTTTCAAACACTAGAGGTCTTGGTATCGCACCCTGTGGAGGTGGCTAACATGGAGTGTGCACTGACAGTGGGTGTGCACTGACAGTGGGTGTGGACTGGCATGGGGTCCACGGGACCCATCCACACCGACCATCCTTTCTGATGGGGCCCACCATGGCGTGCGTGCTCCCTCCAAACCGTCCACCACCCAGGACAATGGGGCCACGTTCGTGTGGGGCCCTCCTTGCACGCCAGACCCATACCTCAACTGGCAAGCGGAGTGGAGATACCTCGCTGCAACACTCAGTTCTTGGTGCGATTCCCTAGTAAGGGTGGCCTCCACGTGGGACCCACCTGAGTTTTGGATGCGGCTAAAACTTGGTCTGACCGTTCATTCAAGTGGGACACCCACGATGGGTGGGCTGGATTTGTGGACCCCATCTCAGTGGGCTTAATAAATGATTTTGAATGTTTTCAATGGAGGGTAGCCCTCTCAACTGTTGTATCTGGTGCGGCCCACACAAGTCACGGATTGACGTGATTTTTGAGACCTAGGCCCACGCTGGAATGGTGCATCTGACCGATGGGTTAGATGTTTGGCAAACATCGACGGTGGGGCCCACACAGCTCGCCCTCATGGGAGCGTAACGTCAGCACAAGCGTTGTACCTTTTCCCATATATATATATATATATGGTGGGCCCTACGTGGGACCCACCTCTGTTGTGTCAGGGAAAAAAAAAAGAAAAAGGAAAAAGAAAAAGAAAAAGAAAAAGAAAAGAAAGAAAAAGGTGGAAAGAGAGCAGCCACGTGCTCTCTCTCTCTCTCTCTCTCTCTCTCTCTCTCTCTCTCTCTCTCTCTCTCTCTCTCTCTCTCTCTCTATATATATATATATATATATATATATATATATATATATCTCTATCTCTCCCTCTATCTCTCTCTCTTTCTCTCTCTCTCTCAACGTCAGTAGATGGTTCTGTGGGTCCCATCTATTTCACCCGCACCGTCTATCTATGGGACCCACCATGGTGCATGTGTTGTATTCAAACCGTCCAACCATCGGTGAGATCATTTTAAGACATAGGGTAAGTGAGTGTAATCCAAAGTTCAAGTGGCCCCCACCATTTAAAATTGGTGGACCGTGACATCCACCGCTCAACTTTTAAGGGCCATGGTAGTCCCTATTAGCGGATATTGTTTTCCCTTCAATTATCTTTATGTTGTCTTATGAATAGGTTGGACCTCTAAATACATAGGGGTGAGATTGAGTTGATATACATTCGACCCATCAACTTGGCCCATTGAATCGGCCCATTCGATCGGCACGATGCGATATATGTGAAGCCCATGAGCGAGGCCCAATGTGATGTATGTGTGGCCGTTACAATGTGTATGAATTCCTCATATAAGCCACTCCTTGGGAGCAATGTTGGTTTGACGTCCACATTGATGGGCAATGATGGTTAGACGTCCTCATTGTGACCTTCCCTTAGGCCTTGTTAGGCCCATTCTCTTTATGGGTTAACCCCAAATAAGTGGGCCCCATTCGCTGTAGACGGATGATTTCATAGCCACGGCCACTCCGATTATCGGCCCTGATTATCGGTGCCGATTACCGATGCTAATATCGGTGCCGATTGTCGAGGCCGACGCCAAACATCGATACCGATTACGAGTATGTGACAACATAATATCATAATACATGTCCATACGCATCATCTGCATGCTTGTGATAAAATGAGTGATTGATCATAACACCTGCCTTTGAGCAGATCGTTTATGGGCTCCCTGATAGGCGGAGTTGCCCTACATGAGTGCGCGTTACGAGCAAGATTGCTGCATGACTGGATTACGTGATTCATGCATCTTGCATCGTGTGACATGTGTATTGTACGCCCTAGCGACATCAGGGCCATAGCCGCCATAGGCATATCGTGGTAGGCAGGACTGAATACCAGAAATCTTGTTCTACATGGGGTGCTATAGATATCCCTGGGTGAAAGTCCCTAAACCCTTATGGTACCAAGAGGTTGCTCCAACGTCTAGACCGAGTGGGTGCATGAGCGCCGAGTGCCGATTACCAGACGGCAGCGTTTTCCACTGTGTCGTGGTCTTTTGGAAGGGGGTGCGACCTTACCCACCCGAGAGGAGGCGGCAAAGCTAGGCTGAGTCTGACCAGCTTGAGGAATGGATCCGCTATCGACGAGCCAAGCCCGATATTGGCAGTCGGATAGTGAGGTCTCTTCCACTTACCTTATTGCGCGCGATGGGGCGGCAATCTGGTTTAGAGTGTACTAGACCCCGGCGATATTCCAGAGTTGAACTGTATTGATATGTGGACTTAGATGAGGATTCGCATGCTTGAGTTGCATCTCGCATTGCATGGCTTTGGTATGGCCGACATCATTCATGAGTTGGTATGGCCGACATCATTCATGCCTTGCATCGTATAGTCTTGGTACGGCTAACGGTATTCATGGATTCATCAGCATGTTCCGCATTACTCTGATACTGCATAACTGCATTACTACCTTACGCACACACTTTCACCACCCTCTAAGCTTTCTATAAGCTTATGCACGACCGTTGCGTGCAGGTGACGTTGGGACGCAGCAGCGCTGAGGCAGGAGTGCAGAGCAAATCATTTTGGAGTTTTTTGTCCTTTATCATTGTATTTCCCTTTATGCTCATTGTACTTGTAAAGTTTTTGATCATAGTGGAAATGTGATGGAGTTTTTGGTTGTTGTTTGTAGGTTATGCCTTTGGTTATGCTTACTACAAATCAAACTGATATTGGAAATCCTCCTCGTAGCATCCCAAGATCGGAACCTAGCGAATGGGCGTCGGGAGCCGAGAATGGGGTTCTACGGAGGCTGTCGGCGCCGGATTCGGCGATCGGGAATTTTGTGAGCCCGGTTTCCGAGTTTGGGGCGTGACACATGTAAAGGTGCTTTTGCAAGAGTGTCTCCAAGAGTCATTTTTTTCCCTTTGTTTTCTTTTTTCCTTTCTTTTCTTTTCAAAAACAAAACCAACACTCCCCTAGCCCTTTTATTCTCTTCCCCATTTATGCTCCCCCTTGATCCTCTTCTTCTCCGAATGTATCCATGGCGAAGGGAGGCGCGACTCAGTAAGAAATAGTAGGTCGTCTCCATCCTTAGCTACACGAGCAGCTCCCTCTGCTGCGACCCATTCACAGAATCTGACATTTCCTTCTTCCCCCCGTTCACGAGTGCCATTGCGAGAGCTTTGTTGCGCATTGAAGATCAGCAAGCTGACGATGGGTGGAAGAAAAACGATTTCATCTTTGATGTGGGTCTTTTCAATAGCCTCAATCGCATTGCCAAAATCCAAATGCTATGCGATGTTATTGTTCAACAAAATGCAAATTATCTTCCTCTCAAAATTCTGGCGGAGCTGATGTGCGTTGCAAGAGCAAAGCTTAATGTCTGAATCCACTCTCTAACTGCAGAGGATGAATGTGTTGAAGACGAGAATGACATTGCAGATTTTCAGCAGCCTGTCTTCAGAGAACAGCAATCGTGTTGCATCTCTTCCGCCTGCCGGTTTTAATGGCAAGTGGTAACCACCCACCTCTAGCGGGAGGCCCTGCAATCTCAGCGCCTGCGCTTGAACTGACATCTTAAAGCAGACTCGTTTATCTGTTGCTGCAGCCCCTGCACCAACTCCAACCTCCAGAATTGGAGGCCAAAGAGCCACATCCACTGCTGCAACTCTTCTAGCTCCTCCTTTCATTAACGACGATTCTACCTTCACAGCACTGCTCCCATCGCCTGATGTTGAGTCTCACCGTTCTCCGACGGAAATCCAAGTACCGGAATCTGCCACCGGCAGGTGGCCTGGCACTACTGCAACAGTCGACCCATCCATCAGTGCTGGAACAGGCGTTTCCTCCCTGACAAGTACCCCTGTCTCAGTAACGGTCGATTTTTCGACCGTTGCTGAGAACAGGGCCTCTAACTCTCGAGATTGCTTTGGAATGATGGGCTGACTATTGGATCCTCAGGCAGGCCATCTTTATTAGCCCTCTGCCAAATGGGATCAGGGCTTCTGGGCCTCCAGTTGATGGGCCTAACGGTGGTAGGCCCTCTCCCACCCACATATATCTGAACATTGCTAGGCCCATTTCTACTAAAGGGGTGCAACAGGCCCCTCTGATGGACCCTGTTGTAGCGCTTGGGCCAAATAGCCCATCTCCTAGGCCCACCATTGGTCCCATAGGCCCACCTGATATCACCAATTGATGCATAGTTGGACCTGGGGTTGTGTTCACTGGGCCATATCCTGCTGGACAATTTGCTATTGTCAGACCGTCTTTAAGCAACACCATTGGGCCATCAATTCTCGCTAGGCCGCCTTTAACCAACACCACTAGGCCACAAGATGCTACTGGGCCAGCTAGTACGTAGTACAAAAGGGGTGTTGCGCAGTAGCTATCTGCCCCTCTGAATGATTGTCACGCTAGGGGAACCTCTAGGGGTCGGGCAAACCTTTTTAAAGTTGACCCTAACCGAACCCTTAATATGAATTTCATTAACCCGGACCTAGTTGAACACTTCACCATCCCGGTTGAGGACGAAGAAGTCCAGGATGGGGAAAAGTCGTGGAACAACACCCTTTTTGGCTATTTCACTAGCAAGCACCCTTTCTTACCGGTTGTGAAATCAGCCCTAGAACATGAATGGAAAGTAAAACATGGGCTCGAGATTTCGACACTTGAAAATGGCTTCTACATGTTAAAATTTCAAGACTTTGATGAAAGCCAATCCATTCTTGATAGGGGCTCTTGGTTCGTTAGTGGACACCCCTTGATGCTAAGAAGGTGATCTGCCACTATCTCCCTCCAAAAGGAAGATTTGGATTCCATCCCTTTGTTGATTAAACTTCCCAATCTTAATTTCATCTATAGAACCCCATGCATTCTAAGCAAGATTGCTAGCACTATTGGTAATCCGTTGTTTATGGATAAGGACAACAGCTATGGGCACATGTTCCTTTGCTCGCATTTGCGTAGAAATTGGCATCTAGTCCACTCCATCCTCCCTGACTTTGTCAAGATCAAATGCAAAGGGAAAATTATTGAACAACCTGTTGAGTATTTGTGAAAACCAACGGCTTGTAAAGAATGTGAAACGTTCAAACACTCGAAAAAAGGTTGTCCAAAAAACCATGCTAAGGTGGTTCCCTCCAAAGGCCCCCCCCCCCCCCCCCCCCCCCCCCCCCCCCACTTCAAATCTGAATTCCTCTAATATCTTTAGAAATTTGACTTCTGGAGGGATCTCTACTTCTGTGGGAAACATAAATTCCCACAGGAACTCGGTACCTGCACAACCCTTGGTACATCCAAACAAGTCTAGGTGCAAAAGCGCTCTAAAGCCGCATCCTCTATTGTGGAAAATCAGAATTTGGATAATGTTGAAGTTCACAGTGATCCAAGTGAGGTGCGTTCTTCGCCTACCAACTCACGTAGAAGAAGCGATCTTACTTCCCCCCATGGTCGGACTAGATTGAGGTCATTTAGCCCATCAACTTACCTCAACCAATCCAATAACTTCACTGTCCTATCATACCTAGATGGTAACATTGACCTTGATGTGGATCAAGTTGCAAGCCTTATACACCAAGTAGCCTTGGCTGCTAAGGGGAACTTCAATCCTGCCTTATACACCAAGTGGCCTTGGCTGCTAAGGGGAACTTCAATCCTCCCTTCTTTCGTTAATGGTGTTAGATGAAGATCCTCACCTAGAATGTTAGAGGCCTTAATAGGCCTACGATGCAAAAAGAAATTAAAGACATGATTCAAAATCTTAACCTATTTATGGTTTGCAAAGTGGAAACTCGTATTAGGAATTCCAATCTTTATGTTGTTCTTGTTTGCAATTCTTTCTTGCCCACGAATTGGGCTTATGATACTAATATTGATTTGGGTTCCAACTGCAGAATTCTTGTAGCTTGGAAAAAATCAATTCAGATGTCTATTACTCATAAAACAGATCGACTTGTTAATTGTCAGCTAACCTCTTTGGATATCCCTAGCAAACTATTTTTTGTAGGCAAGGAGAACTATTATGGAATGACATCTCCCAGCTTGCTTCTAGTCTAAATGATCATTGGATTGTTGGGAGAGATTTCAACTGCATCAGATTCATGCACGAGAAGAGGGGTGGTGCTTATCCTAACCTAAGGCATATTGAAGATTTCAATAATTGCATAGCTGCTGCAAGGCTAGACGACCTCATTCTCTCGGGGAATATCTTTTTTTGGTCTAATAGTAATGTGGCTCCTCGAAGGACGGAATGCAGGTTGGATAGGCTCCTTGCCAACCCGAGCTTCATCACATCCGTTGGTTCCTATAGAACCTCTTACTTGCCTCCGAATCTCTTTGATCATGCTTTCATGCTATTGCATTTAGATTCCCCTTCTAGTTCCTACAATTCACTATTTTGTTTTTTCAGCCATTGGTGTAAGATTGAGGGGTTTTTCCATCTTGTAGAAAAAAACTTGGGAAGAACACATCGTGGGAACTCCCATGTTTGTTGTTGCTACTAAGCTTAAAAAGTTGAAACTTACCCTGAAGAGTTGGATAGCTAACAAGCCAAAATTAAGTGAACAGCTCACTAAAGCTAAGGATGATCTTCTTGCTAACCAAACTCTTATTCAAACTGATCCCTCTCTCACCAATGTGGAAACAGAGTGTAGAGCCAAAGATATTATTAATCATCTTCAATTTATGGAGAGCTCTATTCTAAGGCAAAACGCTAGAGAAATTAAGCTAAATCTCAATGACACCAATTCGAAAAATTTCTACGCCTCTATCAAAACCAAGCAAGCCTCGGCCAAAATTTGGAAAATCAAAGGTAAAGATGGCACCTTTACGGAAAACAAAGAAGAGATTAAGGAAATAATTATTGATCATTTCAACGATACCCTTAACTCTTCCCAATCCAATCAGCCTCCTGTTGATCTAGGCATCTTAGACAATATTCTTAAGCTTTCCTTAGAGGAGGGTAACAAGCTCATTAGGCATGTTTCCATCAGTGAAATTGAAGCAGCCGTCAAAGCTGCCGACCCCAATAAGGCCCCTCAGCCTGATGGCTTTAATGCCAATTTTTTATAAGATTTGTTGGCCTATTATTGGGAAGGGCATCTCTGCTGCAATTATCAATTTCTTTAACTCTGGAAAAATGTTAAAGCAGCTTAACAACATTCTTGTGGCCCTAATTCCTAAATCAGACAACATTGAAACTCCTAATGATTTTAGGCCAATTTCTTTAACCAATGAGTTCTACAAAATTATATCTCACATAATGGTCAACAAAATTAAAGATGTTATGCCTTCCATCATTAGCCAAACTCAATCAACGTTCATTCCAGGCCGTAATATCTCTAATAATATTTTGCTCGGCCATGACCTTATTCAAGGTATCCACTTTAATGGAGGTCCGCCTAGAATGTGTGCTAAGATTGACCTCCAAAAGTGGGACTTCATCATAGAAGCCCTCCACACCCTTAATTTCCCTGATACTTGGATTAATTAGATCTACGTCTCTATATCTACCCCCTCTTTCTCGATTATCATTAATGGAGAGGCTTGTGGTTTCTTCAAAAGTAATAGAGGTATTAGGCAAGGAAACCTGCTCTCTCCATTCCTCTTTACGATAGTCATGGAAATGTTCTTAGATTTGTTGGGAAAATGTTTTGACAATGTATTAATTGACATCCCATTCAAGGTCGAGTGCCTTTCCATCTCCCGTCTCCTTTTTTATGATGATTTAATGATCTTTTCTAGTGCGGATCCGCATTCTGCTTACAATTTGAGAAACTTTCTTCATAATTTTGCTGAAAACTCGAGGCTCCAAGTGAATCTTCATAAGAGTGTTTTAATTATATCCAGCTCATGTTCGCACGAAATTAAAAGCATCTTGGTATGGACGAAGGTAAACTCCCTATAAGATATTTGGGAGTTCCCTTATTCTCCACCAGACTCCATATTTCAGACCGTCAGCCTCTACTCGACAAACTTAATAGAAAGTTGGGTGGATGGAAGGCGTCCCTCCTTTCCTTCGCAGGTAGGCTAGCTAGAGCTAATCACTTCCGCTCTCTCTAGCCTCCATATCTTTTGGTCTCATGCCTTTCTTGTTCTGAAAGCATGTTATAATATTATTGCAAGGCATATTAGGGATTTCTTATGGGGCTTTTCGCCTCTTCACACCATTAGCTGGAGCAAATCTGTAGACCTAAGAATGAGGGTGGCCTCAATATAACTTCTTTGGAGGTCTCTGCCAGAGCCTAACTCATAAAGCAAATTTGGAAAATCATTCTTAAAGAGGACAACCTTTGGGTCAAATGAGCCCATGACAATATATTGGAACTAAAGATATCTGGAACATTCAATTGCCCTTCAATGCTTCCCGGGCTTGACAAAGCATCCTCAGTGTTCGTGACAATGACATTGCTAAGCGTCACACTAGATTTCTGGTGGGAAATGCACGGACTTTTGGTTTGACCCCTGGTTGGGAGATTCTAGCTTGTTTGATCGCTTGGTAACTCTGTCATTCAAGACTCAGGGATAGGAACTAACTTCCCTGTTAGTCTTCTAATACAAGATATTGAGTGGCAGTTTCCATATCATAAGTCTCCTACCTTAGCCCAACTTTTTCAAGAAATTAAACTATACCATATTGTCCTAGTGTAAGATAAAATCGTTTGGACCCTTGCCCCAAATGGTGCCCTTAACTTTACCTCAGCAGTGAAGACCTGCAAAATTGCTAACCAAAACCTGCCTTGGAGTGAGCTTATTTGGTTCAATGGTTTTATCCCTAGACACTCTATTGCAGCCTGGATGACTTTTCTTGAGAAACTTAAAACAAAGGACCTGCTCTCTTCCTTTAATATTATTGATGATACATCTTGTGTCTTTTGTCAGCATGGAATTGAATCTATTAACCATTTATTTCTCACTTATAGGTTTACTGGTTGGATTTTCAGAAAACTGCATTATAAACCTTTTATTCCTTTTATCCACCATCCTACAATCCTTCAATCAGTCGCTTACCTTGTGGAAACGATCCTATCTCCTCTTCTCTTTGCAACTCTCTTTCCCGGCCCTTGTGTGGCATATTTGAAGAGAAAGAAATAACCGTATATTTAACAATAAATGTTCCCCAAAGGAGACCATTTTCAGGAATATCATCTGGAATCTGGGAGCAAGAGTTCTCTTCCTTTATGGGCCTTCTATTGCAGCTAAGGCCCCAAGCACTATCTCTGCGACTTAGGATCTTCCTACTGGCCATTCAATTTCACGGCATCCCATTCATCAAGTAACTCGACATCTCAGATCTACTCATTGGACCGTTGCCGGCGCTGAAATTACATACTCTAGAGTTGGGCTCCTCTGTTACACCCCTAATGCAACTCCCATTTGGGGAATAGTCTCCGATTATGCCAGCCACAGAACAATGGATAGGTGCTTGCAAACCTTCTCCCTTAGTATATCTAACTTTTGCATTGACCAAACTGCAGGAACTAGCATCTTGGTGCATAATCAACAAAGCCTTGCAGCTATCAAAGATTCGTCGTTCTCCTCTTGGGAGATGCGCCTTTTCACTCGGAGATTGCATTACTTCATTACTGCTCCCATGAGCAATGTTGGGGTCATTATTGCTAATCTCCGAACAGTTCTCTCAACGGTGGCCGGTATTCCTTTGCACTCGCAATCCAGATTCATCACAGAGACTGAGATAGCTAAGTTGATCTAACGCTTGGCCCGGGTTGTGGGTCCTGCTCCTTCATTCATGCCCTTCCGTCCCCATTTCCCCCCTCCATTCCTTAGATTCTTTTCTTTTCTCCTTTGCGCTTGGGGTGTGGGTTGCTTCTTTCTTTGTTTTCTTTTTCCTTTCCCCTCTAGGGGTTCGCCCCGCTTGTTGTATCTTTTCAGGCTTGCTCTGGGTAAGTAATAAGAGAGTATTGATTGCTTGCTCTCCCAAAAAAAATTATGTCTCAACGTGAAAAGGGTTTACACTTTTTTTAATTGAATGATAGCGTATCTTTTTACTTTTCTTCACTATTGTATTATCTTTTTAAATTAAAGCTGGCCAAATCTTAGCACACTAAGCCAGGCCACCGAGTTGGCTCGTCCGAGTCTTGACTCAGCGGTGGCCACGCTGAGTCCAAGTCACTGTTTTTTTTCAAATGGTGACAAGACCCATATAACATTACTATAAACCCAACTCAAAAATCACAGATGCAACTAATTATCTTACTCCAAATACCAAGAAAAAGGATACATAAACAAGTTCCTGTTTCTGAAACAATGGCAAGATCCACATAAAATTACTAAAAACCCAAATAAAAAATGGAGCAGGCAACCATCATCTTACTCAAAAATTCAAGAAAAAGGATAAATACATAGATACATATATACATGCATACCTACATACAAGCATACATGAAGAAGAGAGTGAGTGAGTTGAACGCATACTGATTTTTCGCTCTAGAGGAAGCAGCCTCGCTTATAGAAACCGCAGTGTCAGTTCTCTGGGCAGAAACCACTAATCTCTTCGGTTCAAAAACCACAGATTTCGTCCTCGAGCCGAAGCTCGTCCTCGAGCCGAAGCTCGTCCTCGACCAAACTGAGGTGGTCAAAAATCCTTGCCTGAAACCCAGTTCGGAGGGTTTTTGAGAAATCGATTTCATGGTATTGATTGGGAGAGAATAGGCTGAAATTGCAGCAGCAGCATCCATGGAGAGAGAGAGAGAGAGAGAGAGAGAGAGAGAGCAAGTGTCAGTTATAAGGGTTTTCCTGAGGGGCCGTTTGGATGGTGGTAAATGGGCCGAGTAGTAAATGATTTACTAGTAAATGGGGTCTTTTGAATGCCTGTAAAGTAAGTGGTAATCTGGGCGTTTGGATGGGTGTATTTCGTAAGGATGTTTTTTAGAAATTTCGTAAGAGAGGTAGAGTGGCGGCTTCTTCCTGCGTTAGGGAAATTAAAAAAAAAAAACTCCACCAAAGAAGATGGATAGATTACCACTCTCGTCTCTGTCGCTATAAACCCTCAGAGGACGGATTTGCGGCGAAATCATTCCGTAGAACTTTCTGCGACAGAAACTAGAGGGGCCACGTGATGTTCGTTAGAAATCCACCCGTCCATCCGTTTTGCAGGATATGGGCCCAAAAATGGGAAGCGGATTGGCTGGTGTACTACACACCAGCGATCTAACTGGTGTGGGTACGTGTCGTGCCAAGACGGGACGCGGATTTCCTGTGAAAGCCTTTTGAAGTAAGTTCCTGCGCTGGGATGCTAGGTGGGCCAACGTGATGTTTCTGAAAAATCCACACCGTCCATCCATTTTGAGACCTCGTTTTAAGTATTCTACAAAACATGAGGTGGATACAAAACTCAAGTGGGCCGCACGAGAGGGAACAGATTCAATGACCACCGTTTGAAACATAAGTATGGCCACAAAGTGTCATATCAGGCGATGATTTCAGTGTTTTCACTTCATCCGAGTGGGAATGACCTTATAAACGGTTTGGATGGAATATAAACATCAAGATAAATCATAGGACGATTCCAACAGTAGGAAACTCTTTCCCCAGTTTTACCTCATACCCACTTGAGTGTTTTACCTCTTCTCGGCACACTTGAGTTTCGGATCGACCTCATTTTTAGTCGAATATTCATTTTAGAGTTCACAAAATGGATGGACGGTGTGGATTTTTCAGAAACATCATGTTAGACCACACTTAGCATCCCAGTGCAGGAACTTAGATTGGTTGTGGATTGGTTAAATTTTGTTGTTTGTTTTGTCTTATGGGCATGATTTTGTGACGAAATCAAGTTTAATTCACACCTTCTCATCTCTTGAAAACTAGATTAAAGGAAGTTCAGATTAATTTTTAATGAAATATCTTCCAACTGAATGAAGATGGGACTCTAAATCCAGTTGTATTTATGAATCAAGTATAGATCTCCCTAATCTTTACAACTAGATCCTTGGAATCCCTAGTTACCACCTTTAAATTTATAGTTTTTAGTTTAATCATTCACCATTATTCTCATATATTTACCTAATTTAGATTACATCTTCTCATAGTTCTAGTTCGAGCTACTTTCAGATTACGTATAAGGTTCAGTCTCCGTAGATTCAACCTTGGTCTAAAGAGATTATTACTACATCGCAAACCTATACTTAGGGTGTGAATAAGTTTTTGCATAAGCCTTTTGCAAGACGAGCACTAACGCTCCTTGAGCTCCGAGATGTACAAAAGGTTCAAAGGAGATGAATGTTACTTGGCCCCAAAAATGATATATTTATTATATCCACACTGTTCATCCATTTTTAGAGATTATGTTAGAGCATGAGACAAAAGATGAATCATATTCAACGCTCAACTGGACCACACCACAAATAGCAGCGGGGAAGATTATTTTCATTGTTAAAACATTCATAGGGCCCACCATAAAGTTTATTTTCCATCTAATATATTCATGAGGTCATAAAAACCTGGATTAAGAGGAAAAACAATATCATATTGGTCCAAAACTTATGTAACCCCGAAAGGGTTTCAATGGTAAGTGTTAAATCCCCCACTGATTTTTTCAGTGTGGTTCACTTGGTCGTTGGATCTATCTTAATTTTAGGCTCAAGCCTTATGAAGAGCTCCTAAAATGGATGGACGATTTGGATATAACACATATCTCATGATGAGAGACCCACATAACTGGCTAAGGCCAATACACCGTCTAGATAGCCGGTGGCTGGTACACCAGCCAATCAGCTTCCCAAAAATGAAGCAGATCCGGTACTCAAGTCGGCTGCAGGAGAGAAAAAAGAGGGTAAGGAAATGCCTGCCATTGAAACCTCCCTGAGGTCCACCGTGATGTTCATAGGCCATCCATACCCTTCGTAAGGTCATTCCTGCCGGGATGAACTGAAAACACGAAATTATTAGCCTGATTCAAAACAATGTCCCCACAAACGTTTTAACGATGTACAGTCAATCCACACTGCCTGCTGCCCACATGAGTTTTAGATCTAGATCTGACTCATTTTTGAGCCCATGTCCCTAACATCATCCCCCAAAATAGATGAACGGATAAATTTCTCAAAAACATTACTGTGGCCCTAGCTAGCTGTCGTAGGAACCTCCTGACAACGGCTGTCTGTCGAAAATAGGAAGTGTATTGCACGGCGGTACCTCCATCGTATTTTGATATGTAAAAATTATATGGTCCCCACCACGATGTATGTGTTACATCGACACAGTCTATCCACCGTTCATTCATGTTGTTAGATCATTTTAGGGCATGAGCCCGGGAATGAGTCAGAGACAAACCTTAAGTGGACCACTCCACAATGCGCATGAGCCCAAGAATGAGTCAGATACAAACCTTAAGTGGACCACTCCACAACAAAGCATTGTGGATTGAATGCAACCTTAAGTGGACCACTCCACAACAAAGCATTGTGGATTGAATGCTTACCATCCAAAACTTCTTGGAAGCCACATAAATTTTATTCCAGGGCAATATTTGTGTTTGATCTTCGTCCAGGTTTGTGTGACCTGTGAATAGGCTGGATAAACATCATGGTGGGCGCTAAGAAGGTTTCCGGCATCATTGTCGCTGATGCGTTTCTTTGTTGTGGTCCACTTGAGCTTTGGATCTGCCTTGGTTATCGGCTCATGCTCTAAAATGATGTCCCAAGATGGAATGGTGTGGATATAACACAGACATCAAGGTGTGGATATTCAACAGAGGCTCATTATAAAATGGACTTTGAAATTATGGCCCACTTTTGTGGCTCGCACTTTAGTGTGAGGATTGTTCATAGTCTCTATTGAGTTGGGCTTGTCCCAATCATTTATCTTAAATAAAAACTTTATATGGTATTTGGTGAATTTGAAAGAATTTATACTCTAAAGCTTTGTCATTTGTAAATACTCAATTATAGCTTGTAAACAAATTACAAGTGATCTGAATACATACATATGTTTACCTATAAACCGATTACAACTTAAAGCTAAACAGACAACCTGTAAAAACTTTACACCTACAATCCGATTACCCATAATTTGATTACAGCTTAAAGATTTTACGAGCATTGAAGCTTATAAAATTCGTAAGTCGTACATGGGCGTTTGAATGGGTGTATTTGCCTGTCAATAGATTACATGTTGTAATCATATTACAACTTTTATCTATAATATGAAACAAGACTGTTGATGCAGTTTTCCGGTATACCCTCCGCGGCTAACCCTCATGTACCTGCACAGGTGTAAAAAGTAAACAAATGAGACCCTGACTAGTGCAGGGGACTCTCTGATGCCTAAGTCATGAATGGGGCCTTTTTGTAGGGTAGGGTCTCTAGAAGAAAAACACCAGTTGAATGCTAGGGTAAGAATTAGCGTACCTTTTAAGGTTGGGGGTACCTCTATATATATAAGAGAGGGAGTCTGATTGAACATGGATTCTTCCCGATATCTTGGAGATTCGTCCAGATCTAGGATCCTTAGAGATTACTGGCCTCCGAGATTACCGGGATCTAATCTTATCCCCTAAAGATCTAGGGAGAGATATTCGAGATGTTAAAGATTTCTTCGGATCTGTAGCACGGTTTTAGGTCGGCTCCTATAGGTGGGTGATAACTCGAGAATAAGCAATACCAAGCCTCTCAACAGATCAGCATTCACCATATGTCGACCAATGTCGACAGATCAACATTCACCATCTTCGACCAATGTTTAGGTTGGGAGGTCCGCATTCCCTTTAGTTGGGCACTAATGGCCCTTGATCTTATCACGTGGCTTCACCTGGTTCTTGACCAGTTGGTGGTTGATCTATGGTCATCCAATGGCCGATCTATGGTCATCCAATGGCTGATCTATGACTGAGTTATAGCCGGGTGTTAACCGATCTGGGGTCGATCTATGGTTGACCTATATCTGACCTATGGCCGACCTATGGCCGATCTATGACCAATCTGTAATTGACCCAATAGGTCAGAACATGGTTTATCTAAATGGGCTCGTACTCGTGTTCTTTAAGTGTTCTTACAGTTGTATTGACCTCCTTGGAGGTTGTCATGTTTCTGGACGTAAAGGCCTTATCAGGCCTAGTTTTACTAGGCTCGCGCTGGTTCAGTAGAGTTGGTCCATTCTATAAGCCGACTCTTGTCCATTTTTCCCCCAACAGTGATCCCCCCTTACTTTTCAGACTGACCTATGGAGGTTCGAGAAGTAAGATGGTCGGAGCTAGGTCGAGTTATACATGGACTAGGTCGAGTCGTATTGTCATTAATGCCAAGTATGGTGGCCAGCACAGTAGTCGAGGCATTGTCAGTCCGTAATCATGACGTGTCGTTTTGCGGCTCGAGGTCACATGGGGCATCAAGCCGTCTTTTCGATGACAAACCAATGAGATTGTGACACGTGGCGTCGTACTCGATATTGGGGTTAAGCAGCGCATGGGGTCGCGTCACGTGTCGAGTCAGGGTAGCCTAGGGGACGTCGTATGGACCCGCATTAATGGGCATCTATAATGCTTGCCACATGGCACAACTATATAAGGGAAGCCCTGACCCTTAAGGGTTTTCCTTCCGCATTTGTGTTTCCTTCCCCTCTCATCTCCTTGCTTCTCCCTGGACGATTTTCGGCGTCCATTTCTTCTGAAACCAGGCCAGCGACTCGCCCATTTCTTCTTCGGTGAGCTTTATCTATCCCTCTTGTCGTTTTTTTCGATTTCCGAGTAGCTTTACTCACCAATATTATGTCCAGCTCATTGAGCTCACGGGAGGGGGCTTCTGGCGACGACAGCAGGGCAAGCTTTGGCCTTAAGGTAATGTTGAACCCACCATCGCCGCTGGTGATGATGGCGGAGTCCGATTTTTGGTCATTGGCGTCACGGGTGCTGGAGCAGTCTCCTACCCAGAGGTCGACACCCGTGGCTAGGGTGTTGAATTTGTCCCCATTACATAGGACATCACCTGTGCCTAAGGCTTTCAACACATCTCCAGCCATGGGCCCAATGGCCATGGGGCGCGACCCTTCCGGAGAGGTCAATTCGGAAGAGCCCGATGATGAGGAGGGCCCAAGGGGACCGGTGCCCTTGACCTTATTTGAAAAAGAGTTGGCCCGGATCAGGCTCAGATATCACGTCCCCAAGTCTGTGGTCCTTCGGCTTCCTTCGCCGGACGAGCTTCCAGACCGACCTCTAGAGGGGGCCGTCGCAATCTTCCAAGTCGCGCTTCAGTGTGGCCTACGGCTTCCTCTGCAGGGAATAGTTTGGCGTTTGCTAGCTTGCCTTGGCTTGGCCCCGGGACAGATGATCCCGAATGGGTGGAGGGCTTTGTTCGGCTGTGTGGTCCTCTGGGTCGAGCTAGACCAGCCCGAGCTGTCCGTGGACGAGTTCCTTCACTTATACTAGTTGAAGTTAAACCATCTCCAGCCAGGCTGGTAGTACATCTCCGCTTGACGGAATACTGGCGGGGCCCTTATAACCGACCCCCCATCCTCCAACAAAAATTGGAGAGACAAATGGTTCCGGGGCTTCGGGTGTTGGGAGATAGCTGAGACAAAACTACTCCCATTGTGAAAGTGTCCTAGTTTGTCAAGTTACGTGAATGTTGTGTCAGACTATCTATAGAGCCTGATAGGAAGATTAATTCAAGTGTCTGCCTCAACCGGATGTGTGCAAGCTCGCCACAAGTAAATCTAAAGCCTCACATCCCATGTCCCAAAACACCAGGTGAATAAAACCCTTAAAAAATAAGTTAGAAAATCATAGGGTTTTAAGGTGAGAAAACTTTTTCAAAATATTCTCGCCTTGTCGATTTTATCGAAACACCCTCGATATGATCAACTTGCGTTGTCGAGTCCTCGATGCTTCATCGATATGATCGGAAAGAGGACCAAACATGTCCAGCAACTTCACAACATATCTGAACGAATTATCGATGTATCGATACATCTATCGATACCATTGATACTCAAATCTCGAGCCCATCGATAGTGGCTCAATAAGATCGACAGGCAGATTTTCGGCGCCCCTGTTTTTTTAGAGAAAATTTTGAATTGCTTCAATATATCGATGCGCCTTCCGATATGATCTAAAATCAAATATCGATAAGATCAGAAATCCATCGATGATATCGATCGTGGGCGCGCATTTCTTTCAGCAAATATTTCAAGTTGTTTTTAACTTTGATTGGGGGCCATTCGAGGAAATCGATATTCATATGTCGATGATATTGAGGCCGAGTCGATTGCATCAAAACTGGACACAAACTGTCTAGCGAGTTTACTGGTAAATCTATTGGATTTATCGATGCATCGACACTACCTTCGATATCATCAATATACAAATTCCGATGACATCGGCTGACCCTCGATCATATCCTAAAAACCTGAAATATTTCATGTCAAGTCTCTCTCATTTTTCAAGTATCGATTGATCGAGCTTACCATCGATGGAATCGGAGTTCGAAATCTGATGATATCGACAGTGTTTTCGATTCATCGACCAGCTGGCTTAAGGTTTCAAAAGCATATGACTTTGAGTTAAAGTCATCGAGTATACCATCGATACTATCGAGAGTATACGCTCGATGATATTGAACCTGCTAGATGATATTGAACTCAGTCATAAATGTGACCGTTTTATATCCGTTGGAACCTTTTGCCTATATATAGAGGACTTGTCTATTGTTGCTGTGAGAGAAAGAAGAGAAAACTTTTGAGTGTTTAACTTTAGATCATATACCCAAAGCCCTTTCTCTCAGGGAAGTTCATCCTCCAATCCACCCTTACCATTGATATTCAATAGAGTGGATTGGGGAATGAACTTCCGCATTCAAGGATCCTTCAACTACTACCTTAATGGCAAATCATTAAGCTGGGATGCCTTAAATGCATAAGATTGGAACTACTCTATCTTCCTTATAGGAAAACCTTTAGAGAGTAGGATTCCATCATAACCTTAGCCCAACCCGAAGCTGAGTATTGGTATATCATTTTGTGTTGCGGATTAAGGGAGAAGAAGACTCTTCGTCAACAAAGAGGAGGAGATCTTCGGCATTGTGCTTATCGGGACTCATTAACTTATTTGTAAGTATCTAGAGTCCAAGAGGACACTTGTGATTATTCCTTTGTAGGATTAGGTCTTAAGTGGTTCTCACCCTTTGAAGTCCTCGTAGGAGGCCTCCGGTGGGAGTGTACGTGGTGGGTGCGTTGTGTGGACCCTTGCTCTGTGGAGAGCATAAACATCTGGTTGAAGGTGAACCAGTAAAACCTTAGGTTTGAGGTCAACCGCTGTAAAACCTTGGGTTTGAGGTGAACCATGTAGAAACCTCCAGTAGGGTCTTATGGAAGATCCTTGGCCAGTGTACCTAAAAGTGGGTGCGTTGTGTTGACCCTTGCTCGTGAGAGCATAAACAGTCAACCTCAATATAGGTTGTAAAGGTTGAAGGTGAACCTGATTTAAAACCTTAGGTTTGAGGTGAACCGCTGTGAAACCTCCTTAGTGAAATCCGGTGCACTCAAGGGTTGAGTGCGGTTACAAGGAGTGGAGTAGACAAGTAGTCGAACCACTATAAAAATGACTGTGTTTGTGATTGCTCTTCTATGTGTGTGATTTATGTCAATGTATTCATATTTATATATATCTGATCACACCTCACACACATACATAGTCACATCCAACATAAACTAAGTTGCATATTGCTATATCTTGAATAGTTTGTAATTGGATCCTCTACCTAGCTTGGAAGCCAGTAGAGTTACATTTGAGTAATCCTGATAATTGCATATTCATAGGATTAGTGAAGTAGGATTTTTAAATAAATCATAAAAACTTTAAAAAGTCCTATTCACCCCCCTCTAGGACATATTGGCATATTCCTTCTTCAACTAGTATGGTCTTCACTGCCATTTCAATTGGTATCAAAGCGAGTCTCTCTTTAAGGGCTTCACCGCCTAGAGAGTGATCTTGACTGAAGTTGGGAATATGGCCAAAGGAGAGGGCTCATCAGTCACTAGACCTCGAGTATTTAATGGCTCAAATTATGCATACTGGAAGGCTAGGATGCACTACTTTCTTAGATCTTTGGATCATGATGTTTGGGATATAGTTGAAAATGGATACGTGCCACCAACTGAACAAATTGTACTTGATAGTGACACAACCATCATAAAACCCAAATCCAACGAAAAGTGGACGGCGTTCGACAAAGAAAAACAGACTCTGAAGCTAAAGCTATGAACGCCATCTACTATGCTGTGTCCCAGGATATATTCAATCAAATAAGTATGTGTGGGACATCCAAGGAAGTATGGGATCTATTGGAAACAACCCATGAAGGCATAAGCACTGTGAAGAGGTCTATACTTCAACTCCTGACTTCACAATTCGAAAGTCTCATAATGGAAGAGCATGAAACATTTATGGAGTTTTTCACAAAGTTGAATATCATCTGTAACTCCATGGGTAGATTGGAAGAAAAAGTTCCAGTACCAAAAATTTATAGGAAAATCTTAAGATCCCTTCCGGAACGATTTAATCCCAAGGTTACAATAATTGAGGAGTGTAGGAACATAGATGAAATGAAAGTAGAAGAACTGGTAGGTTCCCTACAAACTTTTGAACTACACTTCAAACAATCCCAAAAATCCAAAAATACTTCCTAAAAACCTCAAAAAAAAACAATTCATGAGGACAGTGAAAGTGAAAAGGAAGATGAAGAAGAAGAACTGGCTTTGTTAGCCCAAAGATTCAGAAGATTCGTTTAAAAGAATCGTGGTCGGCCTTCCAAAGGAAGAAAGGTGAACAACAAACCTTCTGCAGGCAAATTTGGTAAAAGAACCAAAGAACCACAATGTTATGCCTGTCAGGAGTATGAACACCTATCAACTGAATGCCCAAACAGAAATACTAAGGGCAAGGCAATGGCTGCCACGTGGGATAATACTGAGGAGTCAAATTCAGAATCCAGTGACTCAGAGAATGATGAAGATAAAAAATCTTTGAAAATACTCATGGTTTCCACTACTTCAGTCATTCCCACTGAATCTGAGAACGAGAAAGAACAGCTAGCCACAGAATCATCTCCATCCGACAATGGAGAAGAAGAAGAAGAAATCAAAAAGGATAAACTGCAAGATGCTTATAATCAACTTTATATTCATAGCATCAATATCCTTAAGAGACTCGGAATAGTGGAGAACAAAAGTAAGTTGTTGCAGATAGATTAGGATAAAAGCGGCTTAGGATATGAGAAACTTAAGCCAAAGGCTGGAAATGCAGCACCTAGATCTGAAAAATCTGCTGCTTCTGGAAGCAAAACCAGAACAACTCCAGTATGTCATTTGTGTGGTGATTCAGGTCATTATAAGTTTGAATGCATAACACCTAGGATGACTCATACTAACTCTGGACACAAATTATTAACCAGAGAAATACAGAACTTCAAAAGTCCTCTTAGGAACATGGATAGAAGAAATACTCTTGCATCACCACCCAAATTGATCAACAAAGTTAAATGGGTAAGAAAGAATTAGTTCAGATCATGCATCAAGATCTGAACACGTGCTAAAATGAGATTTTTTTTTTTTGCTGAGCTCTTAATGCTATATCTGAGGTTCTTTACCTCAAACTTCTTATGTATAAACATTATTATGTTTATAAATTTTGAGTTGTACAAAATCTGTACAAAATTTTGGTATTGGTTCTGTAAATACAAGGATGGAACCTTTCCTCCTTGATGGCTGTCAGTCTAAGAATGAATGAACAAATGTTTCAAATCAATATCTCTTTCTCGATCAATCAATCAAGTATCGATATCATCGACGCCTCTTTAGAATATGAATAGTCGTGTAGTTAAGAATGATATCGAAGACAGACTCGATAGAATCGACTGACAACTTTTTGATGTTATCGAAACAATGATCGATAATATCGACAGATGGCGCCCGATAAAAGTCAGAGGGGCGGAGAAAAAAAAGGGTTTTATTTTCTCAAGGGTTTCTCGGTCACCTTCTCTGCTCGATCCTCTCGACCAAAACACAAGGAGCCACGTCGGACTACTCAAATCGTTCCACAAATCCGGTAATACCTTTCTAACACATCAAGAGTCCACCACTCTTTGGGTATTTGTCATTTTTGTCAGGTTTTTGTCGTCTTTCCCAAATCATTCTAGATTCTATCTGTCCACATGGGAAAGGACAAAGGGGTAGCATCCGGCCGTGGGGAGTCTTCAATAGCCACCCGACAAAAGGTGCTCGCCTCAAAAGAAAGGGCGAGGGCCCCGGAAAGTGGGATCCCCACTTGGCAAAGAACCCGACAGACTTCACATGGTGGGTCCCAGACCGAATTTTCGGCACCTCCCCAACCGGTACCATCTTCTCCGGCTAGCCAACGCCTAGCAAAATACACCTGCAGGAAACTGATCCATGAAAGAAAAGTAGACAGGGGTTGCTTAACACCTTACAATTTGGAACCCTTATTTGCTGCGATCGGTTGGTTGCCCGTCCTAGGCTTCGGGGGGCCGTGCCAGCTTGAACGAACACGAAACTTTCTCGCCACGTGTCACTCACCGGTATCAGATCCTCATTCAATTATGGTCTCTCTGAATAGTAAGGATGATGTGTTGATTACTCCCGCCACCATGGCTAACATCCTCAATCTGGAAATGGCTCCAAAAGGCCTCCCTCAATTGGATCTCGACTATCCTGATGTTCGATCCATGGTAACTAAGTATCTATGTAATGGTCGAGACATCCCTTGGCATCAAGGCAATGCACTGAAAGCTAGATACATGGATCCTCGATTTCGGATTCTACATGGTATCTTCATGACAAACATATATCCAAGAAGTACTAACAGATCCAATCTCACTAGACTCATGGTCTTGATAGTTTATTCTATTGCAAATGGGACAAGGATGTGCCTCCCAACTCAGCTTGTCAGTCAGTTGGTCAATGCTGTTCATACCTCCAGAGATCTTCATCTCCCATATCCCTGGATCATCAGCAGGATATGCAATAGCATTGGTTTCCCGTCTACCACTGATCCAGTACTCCCACTTCAAGTCTTTAATATAAAGAACATTCGCAAAATGGACTTGAGGTTTCACGAATATGCTGAGGACAAAGAAGAAGGCATTCAAGAAGGAGAAGTAGAAGGTAGTGGGGTCCCTCGAGAAACTGGGATGGCCCGAGATGAACCTTCTAAAGCTGATCCAGCACCATCAATGTCAATGCCTGGGCATGCCAAATGCTACAAGCTAGATAGGATTGGAATGATTCAGAGGGATATCCACTCTGTGCAGGAACGACTGACAGTCCTGGAGCGCCTAGTCCATGGAATACAACAGAGTGAGCAACGACTGGTTAATTTGATGACCTGTCGATAGGATGACACGGCGCCATCCCACTCAACTCCATAGTACTGATTCTTGCATACTGTAACACACACATCATTCTTAATGCTGCGTATGAATGTAAGTATCTTTTTGGGTGTTCTACGCTCTCTTGGGTATGTGTGACAGTTTTCTAACCTGGATAGACTGATATTTCTGTGTGTTGTATGTATATGCCCCGATGTGGGATTGATACTGGTACGTACTTATGAGTGCCCTGACATGGGCTTGATTTGTTTTCTCTTGGATAACTGTTACTTTGCTGCCAATCTTGGGCAATTTATTTTGGATAATTGGATATTTTGGCCTTATTTTGGATATGGCTGAGTATAATTCTTATCTTTACTGTCATGATTATGTCTTGAGTTCCCCTGGTTTGTCTAGTTTCTGATATGAAATGCATGTGATATCTCTAATGAATATTTTATCTGCTATGCATTCATAAATTCTGAAATTGATGTTTGCTTAAACTGAGTTGATTATTATACATCAATTGATCTGCTTCTGCCTGGTCGGTTCTCCCAAGTAATTCACTCTTCAGTCAATATCACTTGATCTATCTTTGTCAATGACTGACAAAAAGGGGGAGAACATTTACAAACACCCCAAATGGAAATTGTATATCCGCTTAGATGGTGTTGCAGGTGTTAGGGGGAGCAACTGCAACAAGCAAGGGGGAGTTGGCGTTTACAAGTCAGGGGGAACAGCTATAGGGTGTGTACATGGGCTAGAAATTGTAAAATTGTGTAAAAGAATGTACACGCAATTTAGGGTGTGTCTGTCTAGAATGTTCTAGGGTGTTTCGGGGATTTTGTCACGTAATTGACAAAAGAGGAGATTGAAAGTGCCCTGGTTTGTCAAGTTACGTGAATGTTGTGTCAGACTGTCTACAGAGCTTGATAGGAAGATCAATTCAAGCGTCTGCCTCAACCGGATGTGTGCAAGCTTGCCACAGGTAAATCTAAAGTCTCACATCCCATGTCCCAAAACACCAGGTGAATAAAACCCTTAAAAAACAAGTTAGAAAATCATAGGGTTTTAAGGTGAGAAAACTTTTTCAAAATAGGAAAATCTCTAAGTTCTTCTCACCTTGTCGATTTTATCGAAACACCCTCGATATGATCGACCTGCGCTCTCAAGTCCTCGATGCTTCATCGATATGATCGGAAAGAGGACTAAATATGTCCAGCAACTTCACAACATATCTGGACGAATTATCGATGTATCGATACATCTATCGATACCATCGATACTTAAATCTCGAGCCCATCGATAGTGGCTCGATAAGATCGATAGACAGATTTTCGGCGCCCTTATTTTTTAGAGAAAATTTTGAATTGCTTCGATATATCGATGCGCCTTTCGATATGATCTAAAATCAAATATCGATAAGATCGGAAGTCCATCGATGATATCAATCATGGGCGCGCATTTCTTTCAGCAAATATTTCAGGTTGTTTTTAATTTTGATCGGGGGCCATTCAAGGAAATCGATATTCATATGTCGATGATATCGAGGCTGAGTCGATTGCATCGAAACTGGACACAAACTGTCCAGCGAGTTTACTGGTAAATCTATTGGATTTATCGATGCATCGACACTACCTTCGATATCATTGATATACAAATTCCGATGACATCGGCTGACCCTCGTTCATATCCTAAAAACTTAAAATATTTCATGTCAAGTCTCTCTCATTTTTCAAGTGTCGATTGATCGAGCCTACCATCGTTGGAATCAGAGTTCGAAATCCGATGATATCGACAGTGTTTTCGATTCATCGACCAGCTGGCTTAAGGTTTCAAAAGCGTATAACTTTGAGTTCAAGTTATCGAGCAGACCATCGATACTATCAAAAGTATACGCTCGATGATATCGAACTCAGTCATAAATGTGACCGTTTTATATCCGTTGGAACCTTTTGCCTATATATAGAGGACTTGTCTATTGTTGCTGTGAGAGAAAAAGAGAGAGCTTTTAAGTGTTTAACTTTAGATCGTATACCCAAAGCCCTTTCTCTCAGGGAAGTTCGTCCTCCAATCCACCCTTACCATTGATATTCAATAGAGTGGATTGGGGAATGAACTTCCGCATTCAAGGATCATTCAACTACTACCTTAATGGCAAATCATTAAGCTGGGATGCCTTAAATGCATAAGATTGGAAATACTCTATCTTCCTTATAGAAAAACCTTTAGAGAGTAGGATTCCATCATAACCTTGACCCAACCCGAAGCCGAGTATTGGTATATCATTTTGTGTTGTGGATCAAGAGAGCAGAAGACTCTTCGTCAACAAAGAGGAGGAGATCTTCGACATTGTGCTTATCGGGACTCATAAACTTATTTGTAAGTATCTAGAGTCCAAGAGGACACTTGTGATCATTCCTTTGTAGGATTGAGTCTTAAGTGGTTCTCACCCTTTGAAGTCCTCGTAGGAGGTCTCCGGCGGAAGTGTACATGGTGGGTACGTTGTGTGGACCCTTACTCTGTGGAGAGTATAAACATCTGGTTGAAGGTGAACCAGTAAAACCTTAGGTTTGAGGTCAACCGCTGTGAAACCTCGGGTTTGAGGTGAACAGTGTAGAAAGCTCCAGTAGGGTCTTATGGAAGATTCATGGCAAGTGTGCCTAAAAGCGGGTGCGTTGTGTTGACCCTTGCTCGTGAGAGCATAAACAGTTAGCCTCAGTGTAGGTTGTTAAGGTTGAAGGTGAACTTGATTTAAAACCTTAGGTTTGAGGTGAACTGCTGTGAAACCTCCTTAGTGAAATCTGGTACACTTAAGGGTTAAGTGCAGTTACCAGGACTGGAGTAGACAAGTAGTCGAACCACTATAAAAATGACTGTGTTTGTGATTGCTCTTCTGTGTGTGTGATTTATGTCAATGCATTCATATTTATATATATCTGATCACACTTCACACACATACATAGTCACATCCAACATAAATTAAGTTGCATATTGCTATATCTTGAATAGTTTGTGTTTGGATCCTCTACCTGACTTGGAAGCCAGTAGAGTTACATTTGAGTAATCCTGATATTTGCATATTCATAGGATTAGTGAAGTAGGATTTTTAAATAAATCATAAAAACTTTAAAAAGTCTTATTCACCCCCCTCTAGGACATATTGATATATTCATTCTTCAACTAGTGCAGTCTTCACCGCCATTTCACATTGTTCCCCGGGCTTTCTCCTATCCAAGTTAGCATCGCGGTAGTTGTGCTTTAATTGGTTGATCTTTACTGGTATTTGACTTTTGTCGCATGTGTCTTTTGTTGTAGTCACACCCAAACATCCTCCTCTGTTTAGCAGCAGATCCTTAGCTCGGAACCATGATTTACGGGCACTCGAGGAGGGGAAGAGGTCTTGGAGAGTATTTCTTTTATAACATCCCAGATTTTTGCTAACCTGGAATTAGACGTCCTTAGGCAATGGGTCGATCCTAACACCTTATTAACTTGTCAGAACTCAATCCCACAGTCTAAATCACTTTTTACCCCTTTTCCTTCACAAATCTCACATTTCACTACCTTATCCTTTAAAAGTAACTAAGTGCTAAACTAGATTAGCTACGAAATCCGCTTGATCTACTTTAAATACGATCTGGAAGACCCAAAACTTGTAGAATCATTGACGCTAGGTTACCCTAAAATCTAGGATCAATCTCATTACCCGGCTGCTCTCGAGAGCATCTCGAAACTCCGTATCAGATCTGGGCCGCACGTCGGAAGTCCGATTAACACGAAGTTAAGGAATTATGACCGCCTTGCTGGGCTTGAAAACTATCTCGGAAATCAAATCTAAATAGTGTCCTAGCGCTATTCGCTTGAGTTCGGAGCGGAGAGTGTGAGAAATGTGAAAATAGTTCTAAATTAAATTCAAAATAAATAAATCTGGCACATGTCGCTTGCGAATCAGTATTAAGCAACCAGACCGTCAGAATCAGACCAAATTACACCCTCGGATCAGGGATATTTTCCCAAATATATCCATGTACTCGGAATCTCCGATCGAAATTCGCTGACCGTTGAACTGAAACTGGTCCGCCACGCGTGATCTGAGAACCCTACTGGAACAAAAACTTAATGGTACCTAGATCCAGTGTTAGTGAGCTTAAGTCCGACCGCACACAGAAAATGGGCCGCCAAAAGTCCTCCGTTGAGCTGGAACTGACCCGATTTGGTTATAACTTAAGTATACCTTGACCTTAGGTCTATTTTGGTGACTTTTTAGGCTATATAAGGACCTTAAAACCCTCTCTCATTCAGCCATACGAATTTGAGAAAAACCCTAGGAGAGAGAGAGAGAAAAGAGAGAGAAAGTTGAGAGTTGTGGGAGGATTCTTCCTACCCTTTTTCCCTGCCGCTACACAAGCTTCACCACTCCATTCTAATTACTTTTCCAGCGATTCCGGCTCCGTTTCTAGGTAAGAAACCCTAATCCTAAACTGATTTGGGGTTTTAATAGTTGTATGTTATGAAATAACTAACCGAAAACATGCTATAGGTTACTAAACTGCTGAATACAAAAGCTTAGCAAACCTATCGAATTTGTTACGATTCTACGACAAAAGGTGCGGACTTTAGGTGTATAGGTTATGGTTTTCAACGCTTTCAATGTCAGATAATGATAGATTCATGATCTGCATGCAATTGCACATGTACAAAGTGCTGTCTGTTTTCCGTTTCGATTAAATACGAAGACTATGGAATTTTGTGTATTTTAGGTATTTGTAGAAAGTACCGTATACGTATAAATTTTGGAAATGTGTTTGCCATGATTATTTGCTATATGAACATATTATATATGTGTATAATGCTTACTTGGCGAGAGGATTCGCCCTAATACACGTTTTTGCTAGTATACGTTATGTATGTAAAAAGGGTGTATTCTAAGTGTTTGTGAAAATGACCGAATAAATATAGAATTCACATTCGTGCTCACCATGACTGATTGTCATGGATACATGATTATTGTATAGGCGACACCCCTTGACGAAAGGATTTGCCCTAAATCACGCCACGACCAATATACACTATATATGCTAAAACGTGTAGCCCAAGTGTTTGTGGAAATGACTGAATGAACATGAACTTGGATTCCTGCTTGCCATGACTATCCGTCGTGGGTGCACGCGTGTTATAATTGGCGCAACTCCCTAGTGAAAGGATTTGGCCTTATACTTATGTGATCAACATACGTCATGTATGTCAATGTATGTAGTTAAAGTGTTTGTTGAAATGTAGCTAGTAAATTGTAATGTATAAGGGTGTTGAGATAGGATTCTCAGCTACCTTAGAGATGTATATGATTTCCTCCATGTTGCTTGTTTAATTTAATCGCTTACTTATGAAATATAGGTGTTTGTATTTCCTGTTTATATTGTGCTTTATTACATGTTTTATGACATGCTTGTCAACATGCTTGAATCACTTTGTTTATCCTGCTTTACTCTACATGCTTCTAGTCATAGATTGATTGTGTTTGGGGCTATGATTATAGTCCAGACAATCGGTAACGGGATTGAATTCGTGGCTAAGATTCATTTGTCACGTGAGATGTGTTCGACGAACCCGAGTCGTACTTCGGTTGGCGATAGTGGTTGGCCACACGAAGTGCTTATGCGCTTCATATCGTTCAACTTGTTGTGCGCTCGAGCTAGCCGAGCTCGTCAAGCAATCCGATCTGTCTTATGTATGTTCACAATGTTTGGACGCCTCTGCTTGAACCTAGGGTACCAAACTTACCAGTGAAATGCCTTTAACCATGGTACCTCAATCCACTAAGACTCATGAGCCGGGTATGGTGGTATGGGACACCGTGGTCGAGCTGTCGGCCTACGCTGGGGGCCAAGTGCCTCCCCGTAGTGACCAGTGAGCAACCAGACTCGTGAGCCGATTATGGTGGTATGTGACACTATATTCGAGCTATCAGCCTACACTGATTGGTGACGAGCCCTTTGTAGTGACCTCGAGTATACTTTGAATTTGCGGTGAGGCGACGAGTTTTGCCACAGTGAATAGAGTATGAACTAGGTCTGTATTAATTTAGTGATGAACCGTTAAAAGGGTGATGGGGGAGTGGTGTAACGGTTCCGTGTAACAGCCCTGGCAGCCCTTGCAGCGACCTAGAAACACACCATCGTATGAGATTAACTAGGACTGACGACCCTAGAATGGATCATGTTTGAGAATGATACAAGGGAGGTACCTTAGTTTCCCAATACTGCTGTTTGAAATGGACTAATAACAACTCGGTAATCATGCTCATCATCGCATTGCATGTGCCTGGAAGATGTGGAGCACTGAGGAATGCAAGCATGCCGCGAATGTAAGATGGTGTCACATGAGGGAGTATGTGGTGAGGGCATGCATCATGACTACATTCCATACTTGCGTTAACAAGAGTATTTAGAATTGTTTGATTGTACTGCTTTATCATTACTGCTTGACTGAATTGATAACATGTTAACCTATGCTTTATTGTTCCACTGAGTTGATCACTCACTCCCATGTTACGGGACGATGTTGTACACACCAACCAGACTTGTTTGAGTTTCAGATGATGGCGACGCTACGAAGCGGAGCCGGACTTTTGCGACGACGAGGATGCCTTCTTATATATGTTGTATTCTGGCGGCTTCATGTGACCCGTGTCTTGATCGACGGGGTTACAAGGATGTTGACTAAAGGACCTTACACATTTAGTATTTTGGAATTGTATTTGTAATTATTTAACTTGGTAATGTTATCACACTCTGGAGACTCACCATAGTTTATATATTCTATATATCTATCACAGTCTTCCGCTTGCAATTTAACTGTCTCTAGAGTATGATATGCTGTTTTGGCTTAATCTCACTCATGTTCAATGCACTAATACAGACAACATTCAATCATCATTCATTATGTTGCATAAGTGATGCGTTGGAACTCGGGAGTTGAGTTTATGCTCGACCCTCGATTTTCAGGGCGTTACACTTTAGCCCTAGTTACTCCTCAAAACGGGCTTGGATTTTGCTCTTACCGGTAAGAGCTTTGGTAAGATCTTTAGCCGAGCTTTATGGTTTAGAAGTTTTTTAGAATTTTTCTGACATGTTGCTCATGTCGTTACAGAGATGTCTGAAGCTCTGCCCTTCCTCCGTCCTCCCTCAAAGGTTTGCGCTATCACGTCCCAAATTCAGAACTCGGGCACTACTACTTCCCAAGTTCCAAACTCGGGTCGGAGCAACTTCCTCGCCACTTATTGGACTTGATGAACAGTTAGTGAACTTCCTGACACCAAACCCAGCTCATGGTGGAGATTTTTTTTTTTTCGAATGGTTAATCTGTTTAGGCGGTTACACATTTTGTACATGATATCAACGCATATCGAAGAGACGAACCTGTTCGATATGTCATACATAATATGGTGCACCAACTCAACAGTAATGAAGGCAATAATAGCAAACTCCAACAGCTCTTGCATGCATCTTGAAAAAGTGTAAGTCATCTGTATGAGCAAACCACAGCTCGTGAGTCTACTGTGTGCCGGGAGTAAAACACGGCTTATCAGGGTGCTCTCTTAAAAACATCCAAAACAACCATAGGCATGTTATCAACCGAGCATATTATCACAAGTGAGCAAGTTATGAATCAAGCATGTCGTATAATTACACAGGTTATCATGAACATGATATCAATAATAGGCATGCCACTCAACAAGCAACAACGAATCATTAGAATAGCCAATCATCATGAACAAGCTAATCAAATTTCATTTTCTACTACATGACATATGATGGAAAGGCAATGACAGAGCTGATGTGTGGAGTCGGGATGATAATACGTCGTATCGTAAGCCGTGGAGTTTATTAAACCCCACAAGGGACTTCTATCCAAACCAGTCCCATACCAGATTTGGATAGTTAGACTCGATGTGGTAAACTCTTGATTTCAAGTTAGTCTCATTCCTAACCGAAATTGTAGCCACTGCGAAGTGCACATAATGATTTATTTACGCACCACCAGCCCAAGTGAATAGTGGATGAATGAATGTATGAGTCAAATGCTAAACATCCCTCATTTCTGCGAGTACATCTCCATACACATAATATATCCCCATCAGGAACCACGAACATCCCACACAGGGATAATCCACCATCCTCACATAAGAGTGAGACAACATCTGTCATCTTCTGCTAGTACATCTCCACCAGAACTCACAAACATACCACACATGGGTAAACCACCATCCTCACATAAGAGTGGAACAAATTTTCCATCAAGTAAAGTATTGGGTGTATCAACCCCTACCCATTTAGCCATCGGCTTAATAATGGGGGACCCTGATTTGTTTCACCCTACCCGGCCTCAACAGTCGGAATACCACCCACCTCGACCCGACACACGACGGTAGGTGGGCTCGTCACACCTCTTCCCTTCCCGATCTCGGCAGTGGAAAGGACTCTTACACCCATGATATTGTGCTCACCCCCACTCGACACACGATGAAAGAGGACCCAATTGACCAATCTTAGCGGGTTCATTGGAGGATAGGCATCTCCAATATCAGGATCTAAGCTCAGGGTGGCCATAACTAACCCTTCTCAAACTTTCTTAATAATATCAACACTTGGGCCGTCAAGCCTCAACACAAACCACATCACCCAACTAGCCATCATGTCTCTACCATATAAAACATCCACTCAGGAAATACATCACCATGAAAGCCCATATAATCAAGAGTGTAATCACAATGACATGTACATACTCCAACTCCTCTGGAAATTCATCCAGGCACAAGGACCAACACGAGGGCCCAAATACTACCATACGGACCAACACGAGGGCCCAAATCAAAACAATATCCAAAATTTTCCAACTCCTCTGGATCATGTGTAAGACCCATATCATAATCCATACCATTCCGTATATTCCTGCGATCCTCCCTGTTGAATTTCGACGACCCGCGACCTGTAATCGGCGTTTGCGGGCGACCCCGAGTTGCACCCTGTCAACCTGAGTCGACTCAACTCGAGACTTGTACCCTAGCGACCATGTCGTCGCCGCGGTTCCAACACCGCGTCTCATGCACCAAGGTGATACCTGGTCCAGGAGATGTGGGCCCGCGTTCAGTTCGAGGAAAATGCCGCGCATTTGCAATTCTGAGAAAATCTCTACTCAATATATCCCATCAATCCCATCAATGGTCAAGTACATACATCACTCGACCCATCACTCAACCCATCACAACCCATACCTCTCTTACACAAGCAACCCCAAAAGTCAACAAATCTCTTACACAACCCATCTCTCTCTCTCTCTCTCTCTCTCTCTCTCTCTCTCCCATCCATCACTCCATCCCATCTCCTCTCTCTCTTATTTCTCCCTTCTCTTCCAAGCAACCCAAAACAAAACAAAAATCCCACGTCCAAGCTCTCCCAACCTCCATGAGAGAGTTTTGTGTGTGGCCCACTTCCTAAGCTTCTCATCTCCCGTCTCAACCCTTCATTCTTCATCATCTTCCGTTGAGATCAAAGCCAAGGAGACTACCTTTCCAAGGAGCCAAGAAGAAATGGACGATGGGTGATCTTGGACCTACATATATATATATATTTTTAATTGTTTTTTGTGATTTAAGGGCCCACATATGGTGAGACCCACCTTGATGTATACTTTGTATCAAGAGGGGCCCATAGTGTCAGGGCCCCTCCATCACTGCCGGTATCTCTTTCTCTCTCTCTCTCTTTCTCTCTCTCTCTCTCTCTCTCTCTCTCTCTCTCTCTTCGTGTGCTAGTTTGTGGCCCACCTCGATGTATCACCTTATCCACGCCGTCCATTGATGTGGACCCCACCGTTTACATGGGTGGTATGTGCACCGTCCAGCAGCAGTCGCTGCTGGATGTGGGTAAAACACAAATGTCAGCTCCCTCCAAAGCTTGTGGGTCCACATGTGTGGACCCACCTTTAATGTGTGTGGTCCATACACATGGGACCCACCTTCCATCCCAACCGTCCATTTGTTTGAACGGTGGGTCCCCACCATGACGTGGGCTTCATCCATGTCGTGCATCTCTTGCAGCAGCAACAGTTGCTGCTGACGTCAGTGAGCGGGTGGGGCCCACCTTACATCCTATCTGTCCAACTGTTTGAGAATGGTGGACCCCACCATGGCATACGTGTACATCCAGCGTCCGTCCAGGTCTGGACGCTAGATGTTGTTTTTACCAAAAAAAAATAATAATAAAATAAATATATAATATATATAATAATATAAATATTATATATATATATATATCTTGTGTGGGCCACACCACGTGGACCCACGTGCAGCGTGCACCCCATTCACTCCATCCGTCCCTGGCCGTGGTGTAACATCCCGGATTTTTGCCAACCTGGAATTAGACGTCCTTAGGCAATGGGTCAATCTTAACACCTTATTAAATTGTCAGAACTCAATTCCACAGTCTAAAATCACTTTTAACCCTTTTCCTTCACAAATCTCACCTTTCACTACCTTATCCTTCAAAAGTAACTAAGTGCTAAACTAGATTAGCTATGAAATCCGCTTGATCCACTTTAAATACGATCTACAAGACCCAAAACTTGTAGAATCATTGACGCTAGGTTACCCTAAAATCTCGGATCAATCTCATTACCCAGTTGCTCTCGGGAGCACATTGAAACTCCGTATTAGATCTGCACCGCACATCGAAAGTCTGAATAATACAAAGTTATAGAATTAGGACCGCCTTGTTGGGCTTGACAACCATCTCAGAAATCAAATCCAGATAGTGTCCCAGTGCTATTCGCTTGAGCCCGGAGTGAGGAGTGTGAGAAAATGAGATTTTCTTATTAAATTAAAAAAATGATTTAAGTAATCTGGAATGTGTCGCTTGCGGACAATTTATAAGCAATCAGACTGTCAGAATCTGACCAGATTACACCCTTGGATTAGGGATATTTGCCCCTACGTGTCAGTGTACTTGAAATCTCTGATCGAGTTTGACTGACCGTTGAACTGAAACTGGTCCGCCACGTGTGATCTGGAAATCCGACCGAAACGAAAACTTAACTAAACCTAGATCTAGTGTTAGTGAGCTTAAGTCCGACCGCACATAGAAAAGGGGCTGCCAGAAGTGCTCCGTTGGATCGAAACGGACCCGCTTTGGACATAACCAAAGTATACCTTGTTCCTGGGTCTAATTTGGTGAGTTTTGGGCCTATATAAGGACCTTAAAACCTCACTCTCTCATCCCATACGAATTTGAGAAAAACCTAGGAGAGAGAAGGGAGAAAAGAGAGGGAAAGTGTGAGAGAAATGGGAGCATCTCCCTGCCACTCTATCTTGCCGCTATTCAAGCTTAACCATCCATTTCTAATCGTTTTCCCGACGATTTCGACTTCGTTTCTAGGTAAGAAACCCTAGCCCTAATCTGTTTTGGGGTTTTGATAGTTGTAAGTTATGAAATAACTAACCTAAAGCATGTTATAGGTTGCCACATCACCGTAGACAGAAGCTTAGCAAATCTATCGAGTTCATTACGCTTCTACGGCGTAAGGTGCGGACTTTAGACATATAGGTTATGGTTTTCAATGCTTTCAATGTCAGATAATGATAGATTCATGATCTGCATGCAATTGCACATGTATAAAATGCTGTCCGTTTCATTTTTCGGTTATACATTAACTATGTTGAATATACTGTATTCCTCGTATTTGTAGAAAATACCGTATACGTATGAAATATGGATTTGTGCTTAACATGATTTTCTGTCGTGACTATATGCTTGTATGATTGCGACAACTCCCTAGCGAAAGGACTTGCCCTAAATCACGCCACGGCCACTATATGTTATAATGTTAAAAATGTGTAGCCCAAGTGTTTGTGGAAATGACTGAATGAAAATGGAACTTGTATTCCTGCTTGCCATGACTATCCGTCGTGGGTGCACGCATATTATAATTGGGGTAACTCCCTAGTGAAAGGATTTGGCCTAATACCTATGTGATCAACATATGTCATGTATGTTGATGTATGTAGTCTAAAGTGTTTGTTGAAATGTCTGAATGAGTAGTAGTTAGTAAATTGTAATGTATAAGGGTGTTGAGATATGATTCTCAACTCCTTTAACTATGTGTATGATTTCTTTAGATATCTGTGTGATTAGGAATTAAATATGTACAAACTCATGCTTATGTTGTATTTCATAACATGCTCAACTAATTGTACGATTTTATCTATGTAATGCATATGTTTAAATTCATGCTTAAGTTGTATTTCCTAAAAGGCCGTGAAGGGTGATGGGGGAGTGGTGTAACGATTCCGTACAACAGCCCTGACAGCCCTAAGCGGTCCATATCAGACTTTGATTGTGTGGTTTGAAATGTTGATCCATTACTGCTTTAACTATCTGTAATTGAATGTGATTGGGGCTATTGTATAGTCCAGGCAATCGGTAACGGGATTGAATTCGTGGCTGAGATTCATTCGCCACGTGAGATGTGTTCGACGAACCCGAGTCGTACTTCGGTTGGCGACAGTGGTTGGCCACGCGAAGTGCTTATGCACTTCATGTCGTTCAACTTGTCGTGCGCTCGAGCTAGCCGAGCTCGTCAAGTAACCCGATCTGTCTAATGTATGTTCACCATGTTTGGACGCTACTGCTTGAACCTAAGGTACCGAACTTACCAGTGCAACCCCGTTAACCTTGGTACCTCGATCCGCTAAGACTCATGAGCCGGGCATGGTGGTATGGGATACCGTGGTCGAGCTGTCGGCCTACACTGGGGCGATGTGCCTCCCCGTAGTAACCAGTGAGCAACCTAGACTTGTGAGCCGAATACGATGGTATGGGACACTGTATTCGATCTGTCGGCCTACACTGTTTTGATGGGTTATGGGGGAGTGGTGTAACGATTCCGTGTAACAGCCCTGACAGCCCTGACCATACCCAGTGTAGTGACCTCGAGCATACTCTGAATCTACAGCGAGGCGACGAGCCTTCCCGTAGTAAATAGAGTATAAACTAGGACTGTATTGATAAGGTGATGGGGGAGCGGTGCAATGAGTGCGTGTAACAGCCCTGACAGCCCTTTACAGTGACCTAGAACCGCATCATCGTATGAGAGTATCTAGGCCTGACGATCCTAGAATGGATCATTGTTTGGGTATGATTTAAGGGAGGTGCCTTAGTTTCCCAATCCTGCTGTTTGAAAAGGACTAATAACAACTCGGTAATCATGCTCATCATCGCACTGCATGTGCCTGGAAGATGTGGAGCACTGAGGGATGAAAGCATGCCGCGGACGTAAGATGATGTCGCATGAGGGAGTATGTTGGTGAGGGCATGCATCATGATAGCATTTCATACTTGCATTAACAAGAGTACTTAGGATTATTGATTGTACTGCTTTATCATTACTGTTTGACTGTTTTGATAATATGTTAACCTATGCTTTACTGTTCCACTGAGTTGATCACTCACTCCCACGTTACGGGACGGTGTTCCGGACACCCACCAGACTTTGTCTAATTGCAGATGGCGACGCTACTTCTGAGGCGGATCTAGACTTTTGTGATGACGAGGATGCTTTCTCGTATATGCTGTTTTCTGGCGGCTTCATGTGAGTCGTGTCTTGATCGACTGGGTTACATGGATGTTGACTAGAAGACCTTACACATTTGGTATATTTTGGAATTGTACTTGTAATTTATTAACCTGGTAATGTTATCACACTCTGGAGACTCACCACAGTTTATATATTTTATATTTTATATATCTATCACAGTCTTCCGCTTGCAATTTAATTGTCTCTGGAGTATGATATGCTACTTTGGTATAATCCCATTCATATTTCAATGCTCTTATCATAATCATCATCATCTGTGTTGCATAAGTGATGCGTTGGAACTCGGGAGCTGAACTTTGCTCGACCCCCGATTTTCAGGGCGTTACACGTGGCCAGGGACTGCAGCAGATCCAAATCTCTGGTGGGCCACCACGTGGACCTCACCAGGGTGTATGTGTTTCATCTACACCGTCCGTCTGGACGGTGCCCTGTGCAGCTCTACCGTGGTGTGCGTGATTCCCAGCCGTCCATCTGGACGATCTGGGTGAGATACACCATGATATATGTATTTATATATATAATATTATATTATATTATGATGGGCCCCACGTGGGACCCACCTAGTATGGGAAACAGATTGGCTGGGTGCCTCAACCAGCTATACGACTGCTATATGGTTTGTGGTAGATCCTAACCGTCCATCCCTTGGTGGACCACCCTGATATATTTATTCCATCCACACCGTCTAGATGGTGCTGGACGGTGCTGGACAATGTTTGGATGGTGTTGATTTACATAGACATTGTTTGGATGTTGCTGATGTACCTGGACAATGTTTGGATAGTACTGATCATCATTAGTGGCCATGTGCCCCATGGAATGATAGTGTACAGTGATACACATGTTACACCTACAACTATTGAAACGATTTTGGTGTGGTCCAAGCCCACTTGAGGACCATTGGTGCGGCCCATCCATGAGGCCCATCATGATGTATTTTAGCTCATGGGCGGGGCCCACCTGTTTGTATTGTTAGGCCCATGTCGCATGGTCCATTTGATGTATTCGAGGCCCAGATATGTGGCCCATTTGTTGTATATGGGGCATAAGCAGTGCGACCCACTTGTTGTATATGAGGCCCACGTATGAGGCCCATGGTGATGCATTTATGACCCATTTGATGAGGCCCATTGCAATAGGTTGGAGACCCATGGGACGGGACCCATTATGATGTATCCGAGGCCCATGGGATCAGCCCATCGAGATGTATCTGAGGCCCATGGGCGAGACCCAATATGATGTATTCAAGGCCCATGGGCGAGGCCCATTGTGATGTATTCGAGGTCCATGGGCATGGCCCATTGTGATACATTTGAGGCCCTTGTATGAAGCCCAATGCTATGTATGTGAGGCCCATGAGGGAGGCCCAAGGTAATGTATGTGTGGCCGTTACGTTGTGTATGAATCCCTTACGTGGGCCACTCCTTGGGAGCAATGTTGGTTAGATGTCCACATTGATGGGCAATGATGGTTAAATGTCCTCATTGTGACCTTCCCTAAGGCCTTGTTAGGCCCATTCACATCATTCTCTAAGTGGGTTGACCCTAGTCATTGGGCCCCATTTGCATGATCCATCTATTCTCATTGGGCTAACCCAAGATATTGGGCCCCCATTGGTTTTTAGGAGGATTACTTCTTTTATTTTGGAGTCCATCTAGGACTCATTTGGGCCCCCTAGGGCATCTAGCGAGCCATGCAATAGTATGGTGAAGGAACCCTTTCCGGATCCCTAGGATTGTGGGTAGGCCGCTTAGGCCCAACCTTGATATAAGGGGGAGTACATCATCATCATCATATAATATGCTTAGTATAGATCCACGATCCATGCCTATACGCATCATATGTATGCTTGATATGAGGAGTGATTGATCATAGCACATGCCTTTGGGCAGATTATTATGGTACTCCCTCATAAGGGGAGTTGCTCACATGAGCGCGGTACGCGTATGATTGTTGTATGACTGGATAACGTGATTCATGCATCTTGCATTATGTGACATGACTACTGTATGCCCTAGCAACATCAGGGCCAAAGCCTCCACAGGCATATCATGGTTGGTAAGATTGGACACTGGAAATCTTGTTCTACATGGGGTGCTATAGATGTCCCTGGGTGAAATTCCCTAAACCCTTATGGTACTAGGAGGTTGCTTCAACGTCTAGACCGAGTGGATGCATGAGCGTCGAGTGCCGATTACCAGAAGGCCGCGCTTTCCACTGTGTCGTGGTCGGTTGGAAGGGGGTACGGCCTTACCCACCCGAGAGGAGGGGCAAAGCTAGGCTGAGTTTGACCAACTCTAGGAATGGGTCCGCTATCGACGAACCGAACCCAATATTGGCAGGTGGATAGTGAAGTCTCTTCCACTCACCTTATTGCGTGCGATGGGGTGACAATCTGGTGTGGAGTGTACTAGACCCCGGTAATATTCCAGAGTTGAGCTGTATTGATATGTGGACTCAGATGAGGATTCGTATACTTGAGTTGCATCTCGCATCGCATGGCCTTGGTATGGCCTACATCATTCATGCCTTGCATCGCATAGCCTTGGTACGGTCAATTCATCATCATATTCCACATTACTCTGATATTACATAATTGTATTACTACATTGCGCACACACTTTCACCACCCTCTCAGCTTTTCGTAAGCTTATGCACGACCGTTGCGTGCAGGTGACGTTGGACCGCAGCAGCGCTGAGACAAGAGCGCATAGTAGATCATCTTGGAGCTTTGGTCTATCATCATTGTATTTCCCTTTATGCGCACTGTACTTATAAGTTTTTGATCATAGTGGAAATGTGATGGAGTTTTTGATTGTTGTTTGTGGGTTATGTCTTTGGTTATGCTTATTACGAATCGAACCGATGTTGAAAATCCTCCTTATAGGATCCTAGGATCGGAACCTGGTAAATGGGTGCCAGGAGCCGAGAATGGGGTACTACGGAGGCTGTCGGTGCCGAATTCAGCAATCGAGAATTTTGTGAGCCCAGTTTTCGAGTTTGGGGCATGACATCATGTCGAGGCATATAAAATAACAGAAGGGCTCCAATTTCATGATGTGTTCATGCATGCATATAAAATGGATGCTCATGAATCAACAATGTATATCAGATTATCAAAGGCAAAATAGATCAACTTGCCATATTATGGCACATGGATGCTAAATAATAAACCCTCGGGTCATAGTCCATTATCCATTAGGGATGTCCATGGGCACCCTTAATCATTTCTTGAGACGAGCTGGATCACGGCCTTAGTACCCATAAGCAATGGGCCTTAACTTGGCACAACTAAGATTTAATCATCAATTCATAATCCAGTCTTATAAGACCCACGTTGTGTTTAAGCTACACATTTCATACCATATCTATCACATATTAGCTGCATAACACATGCCATAATCATCGTGTGTGAGCTACACATCACACAACATTCACATATCACAACACATCACATACCATAATCATCTCATGCCCTCATGGGCTTCACTTAACAATAGTGCCAATTGGCCAAATAGACCAGCAAGCTAACAATAATCAAAACATCCTTCCCTTGACTATGGAAGTGGCTTCACTTGGCCTCTCATCAAACGACTACTTGTAACCAGCTTACATCTCAAGTTCCATGGGCAAGTAGGCTTTCATAAGCCCAAGGCACTAGGCCCAACACAAGAATAGTCAATTTTAGGCAAATGCCCATACATTTAAGTGTCTTCGATAGCACACCGAGGCCCTATACCTCTTGTGAATACTTAACAATTGGCCACCAGGGCTCACATAGCATGTACATACACAAGGTGCATAGGTTATGGTGGTGCAAAAGTTCTCGCATGCATTATCGTTATCATAAGCATCATTCAACATCAAATTCATCATCACCACCTACATCATGTAAGCATGTGCATGGAGTACAGTGCATGTAAGGATTCACATGCATCATCAATATTATGGCCATCATCCATCACTATCATACATGCCCTAGGCATTAGTTGTCTGTCATGCATGAGGTTATCCTTATGTTCACCAATATCATATATTTATCATCATCCATGCATTAAGTAAAACATGATTATCTTGTCCACGTTATCATCACGACAATCAATACGTGCATTATTGTCACTTGGATATCAAGCATGGACGTCAACTAGCATGTTTTGTCATCATGCATATACATGCATAATATCATCATCATTACCATGATGATCATTTTCACTTCATGATTAACATAAGAAATGTCATAAGTAACAGAAATAATTACTCATTCATCATCAATACATATGACATAATTCACCATCTATTATATCATATCTATCATTTCAACCAACAACTAACCATCATCATTATCATGTTACCATACATGTATCATCATCCCATCCATCACTAGGTGCATCTCACCCAGTGTGAGTTCCACATTGACCTTGGACTACACGCAAGGCATGAGGTCGTATAGGTCAAGTGTGAGTCCCACTTGGTGAACCAATAGGCCAACTTAAAGGCATACACGTCCAAACGCAATGCTTTCAATGGTGTGGATCTAATTTCACAACTAAGTGGGCCCCACATATTCCACCATCAACTAGAAACAATGCACAATCTCAAACATAAAGGATAACATGCTAACATCTTCATGTCATACATTATATTGGGCCCACTAGTCACATATACAAGTAAACCAAGAAAAATCCCAATTATCCAGTTTATGCATTGTAAAATAGGCCTCACTAAGCATGGTCCACCTGAATAGAGGTAGTATGCAAGGCATGCTCCCCAGTAGGCAATTGGCCTGCCCAACGAGCTCAAGGAAAGTTACCATTGTGGGCTTCTCACTCCCCAACGATTTCGCTTAGTGTCGGGCCCGCTTGTGCCTTAGGGTTGCATCATTTAGATGGGCCCAAGGCCACCTATATCTTAAGAGAACATTTGTACAATAAGATCTCTCCCATAAATATTTTACAAGTTATATAACACCCATTTACAAAACACATTAGGTGGACCTCATTACATGAAAGATAAGGCCCATACAAGATAGGTTACTTAAGATTTTTAGCCCAACAATATTTGAGAGTTATTTTTCAGAGTTTAGATGCTGCATTAAATGCTTTGGGAAGGTGATGGACCATACTTACGTAGCCCTACATAAATTTTATGTCAAATAGATTTTTGTGCAATGTTGGTTTCTGGCCATCTTCAATTCAGATTTATGATCATATGGGACCCACATATGGTGAAAGGAATGATCCATCTGGTAGCTCTATGTATGGGCTTTAAAAGGTATAAGGTGGGCCTCATTGGTTGGGTCTGTACAATTTACGGTGCTGGCCCAAACATGGGTACTTGGAGAAACTGTGTAGGAAATATAGTGCAGAATTAGTTTTGGCCCAATTTTGAGTATATCCCATTATTACAAGGGACCGCCTTTCAGTGTACCGTCAGGTGCCCTTGGTTGTACTATATATGTACTTCAAAAATTATAAGCTGGGACCAACTGGTTGTGCACACGTAATATTTGGTATAGGGCCAAACATATGCACTTTAATTTTTCGCACATAATTTTCTGCACAACCATACCTAGCCCCATTTTGGGATCCACTCCCTGATCATGTGAGGTCTGATTTGGCCCAATTAAAATATTATTTATCTATTCATTGGTGTAGGTTAAAGGTTCCAAGTGGTGGTCTACTCATATTTCCAGTGTGTGGTCCACTACAGAGGCCCAAAGTCGGTACAAAATACAAATAATCAGATAGTTTCAGCAATGGGGTCTGTCACAACTTAGGGCCTAATTTTCAAACACTTGGGGATCATTCATGACAAAAAGGTAGGACATCTCAGCTCACTTATATAAGAATTAAACATCCCCTATAGTGGTACCTTTAACTACAAAGTGTGAGGCCCACCACAAGGTGTCAAAGATGTCTACATACAATACAGTTAAGTACTTAGAAAATTTCAGTAAACAGAAAGTGCAAAGGAAATGAAATAAATCCAATGACAAGCAGGGCCTACATGCTAGCAAACCATAGATAAGAGCCACACAATAATGTACATGGGTTTTCAGATTGGATGAACTAATAAAATATATATATCACAAGTGATCCTACACCCAAGTGGGTCAATAAGAGGATGAATGTTATGTGCAACATATATCCAATATACACATCAAGTAGCACATGAAATGTATTGATCAGATTCTCTTTTCAAAAATCCGATCCAATAGTTGGTTTTGAAATAAGTCATTTATACTATATATAGATCTCCAACCATAAAGAGACTTGGATACATCTAGATCATATAAAACAATTTAAGATTTATCCTTATGGAAGAATTTCTTAAAATTTATCATGAAAAAATCTGACCATAGGGACCATACATATGATTATTTACTATCTCAAGTAAGTTAAAAACAAATATCAAATACATCTGACCGTTGGAATCACGGATATGGCCCACACAAGAATGGTCAAAACAAGCTCCCAAATACATCTTTCGTATAAAGCCAAGATCGCAACCGTCCGAACTCCGATTGAGGCTTATTATATACCGTTGGAAAGCTAGTTCGATTTTCTACGAATCCAATGAAACATATATTTTTAATACATTCATTAAAGAAATTAAAAATGGGTCCATTTTAGGTAAATCGGAATCCTGCATATGCTGGACAACAACCAAATAAACATGATGCTACGGATGATTGAATCGTTGGATGGCTACGAAATTTGGCTCAGAGTTAGATCATATTGTGGTTCATACTATTCCTAAGTTTCAACTCTGATCTTAGTATGATTGATTTTATATGATGTTTAAAACTTGCTATCCAGATACAAAAACAAATTGCATGTGAAGGGTGTGGATATGATGTTCATCCTGGTGGACCATACTAATATGGGCCACTTTACTGACCACCATAGACAGTAATATATGAACCCATGAGCCTCCATACCAGTGGTCCCACATACATCAAAAAAAAAAAAAGAGAGAAAGAAAGAAGTGGATGAGGAGGATGGAAGGAAAGGTGAAGACTCACCTCAATGGATGGATGGTTGAATGGTGATGTGTGGTCCACTCCCTCTAGGTTTGATGATGGGCCACACCTTGGCCCCACTCTCTCTCACTCTTTCTTAAAATCTTAGAATTTTTTCAAGTATAGGAAAAGAATAGGTGCAAGAGAGCTCCTACTCTTATATAGGGAATTGAGGGTTGAGGTGGCAAGTTTATGGGATCTTATTGGTGCTAAAAGTGAGGTGAAAGGTGATGTATGGTATGGGTGGTGAATGGATGAGATGGATGGTGCTAAGCATGCATTGGCCAAGGTGGAGGAAATCGAGACATGCATTGGCTAATGGATGGATAAGGGTTATGAGTTGTAGGTGATGCATGGTGGATGATGAAGTGGAGTGTTGCAATTGGTTGTTTGAATTGATGTTGCAAAAATCAAGACATACATTGGATGCATGTATAGAATGAGGTGGACATGAGCCATGATTAGTTTCTAAGGCATGGGGAGAAGGCTAATGATGGATTTTGGGATAAAATCCAATTTTGTCTTATAGTGCTTGTCTTATATGTGCTAGCTACTTATTTGTCATGTAGTGATTGCCTTATCTTGTGGTAATTTTCATGTTCTAAAAGTGAGCTTTAGGCCCACATGGGCCTAGCATAATAAAGGTTGCTTGTGTTACGGGATACATAAGTTGGGTCTTACATTCGATGGGTCATATCTTACTAACGAAGCATCGGATTGACGCACGGTTTTCACCATTGCGACCGCAATGACGACGTGGTCTACTTGATAGAGATCTTAAGGTCATCTGGGACAAATCACTTGGGTGGGGTTGCTGGGTGTATTGGGGTGTGGTGTATGGTCTATCAACAGTGTGGATCGGGACACGTGTGCACAAGCGGTGTTACAAAATACCGAGATCACACGCGCGCGCCCCCTCTAGACAAAATGGCGGCATCGAAGAAGAAGAAACCAAAGACTTCCTCTAAGGCCAAGGAGAAGGTCGAGCCTTCTTGCTCGATCGTCCTAGAAGTCGAGGATGAGGGCATGGAGGTGGAAACCTCCTCTAGAGCGGCTGTAGCAACTACTCCCGAAAGCGTCGCTCTTGCCGAGGCTCATCCCACGGAGGGGGTGAAGGCGGAAGAGAGGCGAGGAATCCTTCACCAGACCATGGAGGAGATCCTCCCATGGGTAGAGCGCCACACGGTCGAGCAGGAGTATGCCGCTTTGTTCGGCTCTCCCATGGACATGCTCCTCAGACACGTGTCGACGACTCTTCTTGGGGTAAGTATCTCATCTGAAACTGATTTGAATTTCATTTTTCTTATGGTTGCTCATCTTCACCTTATTGTAGTTCACCCCATGCTTATTGAGGGTGAGTGCCGAGGTCGCTCTGATGAGGACTCGAGTGGAGGTGGCCGAGCAACAGGTGTCTCGTTCTGAAGTCAAGCTGCGGGATGCAAAGACGACTCTTGAGGAGTCTTTTATTGAGAAAGCTGAGGTAGTTACGCGGCTGGAGGAAGCCAAGGGCTTGCATGACAAGTGTCACGCTTGACTTGTCGAGACCAAGGCGAAGCTGGAGAAGTTGAGGAAGGAGACCAAGGCTGCGATCACGCTTGAGTGTCACGCTTGACTTTTTTTTAAAAAAAGCTTTAAGCACTTTAAGCACACTTCACCCGAGCCTTTTTTAGCTTCAAGCACTTCAAGCGCGCTTTGCCTGTGCCTTTTTTTAGTTTTCTATACTTAGCCCTTCGTTGATCGGTATTCATGTATTTTTCTGGTTTGTTACAGATGTAATCATGCCCTTTGGGCCTTTGTTAATGAAAATACTTCTTTGTTTTGAATTCCGGATTTCTGAACTAAGTAGGTCATTTTTTACTTCATATGAGTGTGTCAGTCTGAGCCTAAGTTGTAGCTCGGATGTTGGTCGAATATCGTCCATAGAATTGCTGGAACTAACTAGTTAGTTCGGACGTAGTTCAGTCTTTGATCGGACCTTGGTTGGCCGTTGATCAGATCTATGTCACCCAGACATCATATCTTAGTCGGGAATTGATCAGATTATCGTGTTGTTGCTTTATTAATGTAACTTAGAATCGAATAATACATACTGAATGTTGTACCGACCCAATTAAGGGGTAATATATCTTCAAATGTTTGGTGTTCCACGGGTGCGGGAGCAGTTGTCTAGGTAGGTCCTCTAGTCGATATGAACCAGGTCGGCTCGTGTTAGACACCACAAAAGGTCCTTCGCAGTTCAGACCTAAGGTTCCTGATCCTATCTCTTTGGTATTCTGAAATGTTCTCCGAAGAACCAAGTCTCTGACTCGAAATCTTCTAACCTTCACCCGTGCATTATAGAAGCGTTATACCTGTTGTTGGCGAACGATAGTCCGAGTTCGAGCTAATTCCCTTTGCTCTTTAAGGAGGTCGAGACTTAGGGCCATAAGCTTGGTATTGTTTTGTTCCTCGAATGAATTTGTTCGGGCTGTATGAAGTCTGACTTCTACGGGAGTGAGTGCCTCTGCTCCATATGCTAAGGCGAAAGAGGTCTCTCCGGTAGCTCTTCGGGTAGTAGTTCGATACGCCCAAAGGACTTTTGGGAGTTCTTCAGCCCACGCCCCTTTAGTATCCTCAAGCTTGGTACAGAGATGATGCTTGATTTTCTTATTAACCGCTTCGACCTGTCCGTTCGCTTGTGGATGTCATGGTGAAGAGTAGATATTGCGAATTCTGAGGTTCTCACACATCTCCTGGTACTGTTTGTTATTGAACTGTTTCCCGTTGTCAGAGACAATAGTCTGAGGGATCCCGAACTTGCATATGATATTTTTTCAAACAAAGTCCGTGATCTTTTACTCGGTTATCTTTGCTAACGGCTCCGCTTCTGCCCATTTGTTGAAATAGTCGATGGCCACGATGGCGTACTTGGTCTGACCTTTGCCTATGGGGAGTAGACTGATAATATTGATTCCCCACTGGGCAAATGGCCATGGTCTGGCTATTGGGGTGAGCTCTTCCGAGAGTTACCAAGGTATACTAGCGAATCTTTGACATTTATCGCATCTCTGGACGAGCGTCCGTGCGTCATGCTGGATAGTCGGCTAGTAGTAATCCTGTCGAAGGACTTTATGTGCTAGAGCTCGTCCCCAAGAGTAGTTCCCACAGATTCCTTTTTGGATCTCCCTTAAGATATATTCTGCTTCTTCTGGTCGGACACATCTTAGGTAAGGTGTTGAGGGTCAAATATTGCATATTAGACCCCGGTTATTACCGGATTTATGAACATGCCACCGTTTAAAAGCCTAATTTAATCGTGTTTGTGATGCAAGGTACATTTGCAAGTGTGGACTACAAAAAGGTGCTAAACGTGTGTATTTGATGCCCTGAAATCACCACAGCAAGGGACGGACTCCAGAGGACCGATATTGAAGAATTTACACGCCAAGGATCCGAGAAAATCAAGCCGTTCACGTTAAAGAGGCCTGAAATTGGTGTAAAATGCAAGATCACATGGTTCCCGCCATCCGATTGACTCGAAACTTCATACGTGTGATGGGGGCCATAAATTAACCGTACATATTAAATTTCAGCCATTGAAGATCTCGGAAAGTGGTCCAACGGACAGATTAGCCCATTAATCTCCAATTTGGGGCCCACCTGATATCTGGAACTGCCTCAACTTTGGTATTGACGGCTAAAATAACATGAGAAAGAGGATGGATAGTGTAGATTTCTCGTAAACATCACGGTGGGCTGTATGTACAGCGTGTGTACAAAGAGTACACACGCACCAGCGCCGCACCAGCGCCACACCAGTGCTGCACCAGCTTCGCGTAACGCGGTCAGCAGCGCTGACCGCGTCGTCTTCTTAAAACGGCAATTGCCATTTTCAATCAGCGTAAAAACGGACGCTGTCCATTTTTTGCGGAAGTTGTGGACCCCACCCATCACCCGTACGGCTGATCCAAGCCGTCCACCGTGTAGAGGGCTTCGAGAGCTTCAAAACCATGCTGATATTCTGCTCCCATGCATACTCACGTGCTCGCTACAGAGGTCACAAACAGGCGGTCCTGTGACGTTCAAAACTCATCTTGTTGTGATTTCTTCTCTGGGCCGCGTCAATGGACATTCAAAACCACCCATTCTTGATTGAAATTTCATTCTGAATGCAATGGACGGGGTGGATTTCCCAGAAAACACTTCTACGGAGCCCACCGATCACGACAGCGAAAGGGTGAGAATGGTTTCGCACTATTAGGAAATCCAGTTTTCCATGCGGTTGTGGGCCACCATATTTGATCATATGATAGATCTGAACCGTCCATCATGTAGAGGACCCAAGAAAGTCCTAAGGGACGGTGTTGTTTTGGAATTTGAGCGAGGAAAGTGTCGTGTTTCGAGGCCCCGAACTTGGCTGCGAAAAGACTTTCGCTGCGCGTGCGATAGCTTTCCAAATCCGATTTTCTCCACTCCAGCAGCTATAAAAAGGGTTTTGGACGTGGGGAGCATGATCATCGAAGGCCTTGGACGAAGAATCTCACGTGAGAGAGAGAGTGACAGGGAGAGAAGAAAGAGTTTTTGTTGTTTTTCCTTTTGTTATGCTTTTCTTCTCAAATTTCTGATGAGATCTAGCCCATCCATGTGTGGCTAAACCTCTTAGTTAGGGCTAAGAGGTGAAGCTTGTGGCGTGATGGGACCGATTCTATGGTGTTGATTTATGGTTATGAACTGATGTTTGATTCTAGTTTGATTAATTAAAATATTCATAGTTTTTAATGATTTGTTGTGACTTAAATTACAATAGATCTGCGATGTCTTTGAGTATTTCCTTCTTCCTCATATTTTGGTTATGAAATCAGAAAACCCTGTTGTTCACCATTGCCCCTTGGACATGGTTGGATGATGGAACTCTTCCTAACATTCACACAACTTCTGATTGGTTATGGATTGGTTTAAGTTCTGTTGATTACCTTGTCTCATGGGCATGGATTTGTGATGGAATCATATCTAATTCTTATACCTGTCATCTATTTTGAAAACTAGATCAAAAGGAAGTTCACATTGATTTTCAGGTTATATCTTCCAACTGGATGAAGATGGGACTCGAAGTCCAGTTCATGAATCGACCATAAATCTCCCTGATCTCTACAAGTGGATCCTCTGAATCCCTAGTTTCCCTCTCTCTAAATTCTTTAAGTTTAGATTAATATTTCACCATTATTCTTCAAATCACAATTGGTTTAGATTTCATCTTAGCCTAGTTCTAGATCTGGTTATTTTCAGATAACGTACAGGTTTCAATCCCTGTGGATTCGACCTCGGTCTTACCGAGTTTATTACTACATCACAACCCTATACTTGGGGAGTGAACATAAGGAAGGTAAAATCTTTTTTTTTTTTATAGAGTATACCATTGAGTATTGTATATCAGGTAGTTTTGATCTTCATCCGATGTTCTTCCATTCGATCTTCGAGTAGCTCGCCTTTCTTGAGGTATTTGATGATCGGATCCATCCACGATGAGCTCGACTTCATTGATGTTCGATCTGGTTAAGAATTCGATCAGGATGGACCTCAGGATTTGATCTTCGTCTGCTGTAGCGAGCTTCGCCAACATGTCGGCTTTTGAGTTCTCGGCACGTGGAATCAGGGCGACCCTACATTTCTGAAACTTGCTGATTAATTCTTAGGCTCTTTGGAGGTAGGCTTTCGTGTGTTCCTTCTTAGCTCGATAAGCATCGACTATTTGGTTGATGACGAATTGTGAGTCGCCAAAAACTTGAAGGTGTTGAGCCCACATGTTTGTCGCCAATTTGAGTCCGACTAGCAAGGCATCATATTCTGCAGTATTGTTGGAGGCTTGAAATCTAAATCTCAAGGCATATTGTATGCACGTATGGTCAGGAGTCTCCACGACTATCTCGGCCCCTCTTGCCTTACAATTGTATGAGCCATCAACATAGAGAGTCCATTTGGGAGGGTCGGGTACTGCTTGGGTGTCAGACGGTTTTAAGGCGAGTTCTGGCCTAAGTAGGTCAGTTATAGGTCGGCCAATGGTCAGATCTGGCTCAGGAGAGCATGTTAGTTCAACAGTAAAGTTAGCTACTACCTAACCCTTGATCGCAGCCTGCTGTTAGTATTTTATGTCAAACTCGCTTAATTCAATCACTCACTTAGTCAGCAGACCGGAGGATTCAAGTTTTTGGAGGACTTCACGTAGTGGGTGGTTGGTTATAACGACGATTGAATGAGCTTGGAAATACGGCTGCAGGCGTCAGGAAGAGATTACCAACACTAAAGCCAACTTTTCCAATGTGGGGTATCTTGTCTCTGCATGGACCAAGGCTTTGCTGACATAGTAAACCGGGGAACTGTTTCTCCACATGCTCTCTAATCAACATCGAGCTAACTGCTGCATCGGACATGGCCAAGTATAGCAACAGAGTCTTTCCTAGCTCGGGTTTAGAAAGCAAGGGCGGCAAGCCTAGGTATTACTTGATCTGCTGGAAGGCCGCCTCACACTCTTCGGTCTAGTCAACTATCTGTCTCCCCTTCAATTGCTTGAAGAAGGGGAGACACTTGTCTGTAGCTCGGGACACGAAGCGGTTAAGGGCCGTTACTCTCCAAGTAAGCCTCTGTATATCTTTGATTGTCTTTGGTGACTGCATGTCGAGCAAGGCCTTAATTTTTTTTTAGATTTGCCTCGATTCCTCGTTAATTGACCAGAAAATCGAGAAATTTTCCTAAGCTAACGCTAAAAGTGCACTTTCTTGGATTTAATTTCATTCAGTATTTAAAGAGGATGAGGAACATTTCTTCTAGGTCAGCTACATGGTCTGCAGATATAATACTTTTGACGAGCATATTGTCGATATAAACTTTCATAGTTCGCCCTATTTGGCGAGCGAACATGTAACGCCCTGAAATTCGGGGGTCGAGCAGGAGCCCAACTCCCGAGTCCCAGGACATCACTTATGCAACATAGATAATGATGATTAAATATTGTCTGTATTAGTGCCTTAAACATGAGTGAGATTATACCAAACAACATATCATACTCCAGAGACAGTTAAATTTCGCAAGCGGAAGATTGTGATAGATATATAAAGTACATAGATGTGTTTCCTAACGTCCCAAGTATGATGACATTACTAAGCTGAACAAATACATATCTGTTCCAAAAAAAATATAAAATGATAAAATGTGAATGTCCAACTAATCATATATCCCTGTAAACCCGTCGATCAGAGCGGTCTACGTAAACCTGCCTAATAACTGCATGTATGAGAATTCCTTCTCATCGTCGTAGAAGTTTGGCTTGGCTTTATACGTCGCGCTAGAATTTGCATTTAAGACAGAGTCTGGTTGGTGTTTAAAACATCGTCCCAGAACATGGGAGTGAGTGATCAACTCAGTGGAGATATAAAGAAAAGGTTAACATGCTATCAATTCAATCAAACAGTAATGATAAAGTAATACAATCAAACATCCCTAAGTACTCTGATTAATGTAAACATGATATGTATTAATGATGCATGCCCTCGCCTGCACTCCCTCTGCGATCTTCCTCTTACGATCGCGGCATGCACCCCTTCCTCTGTGCTCAACACCAACGCCAAAGGCACATGCAATGCGGTGCATGAACGTGATTACCGAGTTCTTATTAGACCTTTTCGTACAACAGGATTGGGAAGCTAAGGTACCTCCCTTATATCATTTCCCAAACAATGATTCATTCTAGGGTCGTCAGTCCTAGCTAGTCTTATATGATGTTGTGGTTCCAGGTCGCTACAAAGGGCTCGTCACCTTAATGCAGGCCTAGCTTATAATCTAGTTGCTACGGAAAGGCTCGTTGCCTCAGCGCAGTCTTAGAGTATGCTCGAGGTCACTACGAATGGCTAGTCACCTAATCGTAGGCTGACAGCTAGAATACAATGTCCCATACCACCGTATTCGGCTCACGAGCTTAGGTTGCTCACTGGTCACTACGGGTGGGCTCGTCACCCCGGCGTAGGCCGACAGCTCGACCACGGTGTCTCATTCCACCATGTTTGGCTCATGAGTCTTAGCGGATCGAGGTACCAAGGTTAATAGATTTTGCACTGGTAAGTTGGTACCTTAGATTCAAACAGTAGCGTTCATACAGGGTATACATACATCGGGTCAACCGGGTTGCTTGACAAGCTCGACTGGTACGAGCATACGTCGACCAAATCGACATGGAGCGTGTAAGCACTCCGCGTGGCCTAACCACTACCGACAAGCAGCGTACGACTCAGATTCATCGGGCGTGTCTGTCGTGGTTAAGCAGTTCAACCACCGTTTACAGACATTTACCAATTGTCATATAGTAATCCAAAATAACATGTGATAACTGAAATCAGATATAAATCCTACTTGAGCAATTTAACAAACACATACTACACATATTATCATACATAGACATTTCATCCATATAGCACATAATAGTAGGATAGGTTATATAAGGGATACTATAACTATAGTTAAGGTAATTGAGAATCCTATATCAATACCCTCATTTCATGCATTTAAACAAGCTTTTTCACATTTAGGCATTTTATCAAACACTTAGGCTACACATATCATATACATGTAGTAATGTAGCTATAACAGGTATTATAGCAAATCCCTTTACAAGGGTTCACCATATGTACAACAATCATGAATTCTCAATCAATAATCATGACAAGCATAAATCACAATTTCATACTCATTCACACATTTCAACAAACACATGGAATGCATTATATTCAACATAGCTTATACATATACGTAATATATAGAAAACGTCGTATCTAAACCTATGTGATAGACATCAAGTCAGCTATAAATCATTACTGACATTGAAGGCCTTGAAAACCATAATCTAAATGTTTATAGTCCGCACCTTTCATCGATAAACAAGTATCGAACTCAGTTTGTATGTCAAGTCTTCGTCTACGGCACGACGACCACCTATAGCATGAATAGGTTAGCTATTTCATCACTTATACTATTTGAAATCCTAAAACAGATTAGGGTTAGGTTTTCTTACCCAAGTACGGAGTCAGAATTGCCAGAATAACAATACAATAATGGTGGTTAAGCACGTGGAGCGGTAGGAATAAATCCCTGCAACTATCACTCACTCTCTCTCACTTCTCCTCACTTTCTTCTTCTCTTTTCTCTCTTTCTCTCTCTTAGGGTTCCAAATTCGTATGGAATGAGAGAGAGAGGGTTTAAGCAGCTTATATAGGCCCAGAACTGATGGGAATGGCCCCATGGCCAAGGTATACTTGGGTTATAGCCAAGAAGTGGTTGTTTCAGTCCAACAGAGCACTTCTGGTGGCCCCTTTTCTACGTGTGGTCGGAATTAAGCTCCCTAACATTGGATCTAGGTCGAGTTAAGGTTTCGGTCTACTTGGATTTACAGATCGACCGTGGAGGACTAGTTTTAGTTCAACAGTCACCGGTGTTCGATCAGGGCCACAAGTACACTTACATGTATTAGAAATTTCCCCTGATCCGAGGGTGTAATTGGGTCAGATTCCGATGGTCTGGAAGCTTAGATTTGGCCCACAAGCGAACGACCCAAATCACTTAAATCTGAGTTCAATTTTTAAAAGTATTCGCATTTCTTACACACTTTGCTCCGGGCTCAAGTTGTGCGCTTCTGGATACTATCTGGATTTGATTTCTGAGATGGTTGTCAAGCTCAGTAAAGCAGTCATAAGCGTATAGTTTCGCGGTAAGCGGACTTTCGACGCGCAGTCCAGGTCTGATAAGAAGTTTCAGTGTGCTCCCAAGAGCAACTGGGTTTAGAGATTGATCCTAGATTTCAGGGTAATGTAGCGCTAATGATTCTACAAGTTTTGGATCTTGCAGTTCGTATTTGAAGTGGTTCAAGCTAATTTCACGTCTGATCTAGTTTAACACTTAGTTAATTTCGTCTAATTTATAAAGGATTTGGTCCTGAGTGATTTCTGCCTGAGGTGGTGCTCGGGTCTTTGTACGGATTTTTTTGAGACGTTACAGAACATCTTGTTGACTAACCCCTGATAGGTCACTCCTGCGTTTTTCAAACTGAAGGGCGTCACACAATAACAATGAAGACCTTTGTCAGTGACAAAGGTGGTCTTAGATTTATCCTTAGAATGCATTACAATTTGATTGTATCTTGAATATGCATCTATAAAACTAAGCAATTCATGACCTATTGTACTATCAACCAACTGATTGATCCTGGGGAGAGGGAAGCTATCCTTAGGGCAGACTTTGTTCATGTCTGTGTAGTCTACACAAACCACCCACTTCCCGTTAGCTTTTTTGACCAGTACGATGTTAGCCACCTAGTCCGGGTAGTAGACTTTTTCGATGAAACCTGCCTTGAAGAGTTTGCTGACCTCTTCTTCAATCACGACATACCTTTCACGACAAAGGGCACGTCACTTCTGTCGAATGTCGGGAGGATGGGTCGATGTTTAGTTAGTGAGTCATGACGGCGGGATCAATTTGGGCATGTCCTCGTGGGACCACGCGAAAATGTCAGCATAGCTTCGGAGGAGGGCGACCATCTTGTCACGCAGTGGTGATGTTAAGGACGACCCTATCTGAACAGTCTTAGATAGATCAGACTCGTTTAGCGGGATCAGAATGAGGTCTTCCATGGGTCGGCCTCTCTCTTGCGACTCTTCACATGGATCCAAAGATTCAATGACCATTGCTTCTCATGGAGCTCTCAGTGCTATCGCGTAGCACTGTCGAGCGTCGTGTTGATATGCTTTCATGATCCCAACTCCTTGCTTGGTCGAGAATTTCATCACTAAGTGATAGGTTGATACCATAACTCACATAAGGTACAACGACGGTCGCCCAAGGATGGCGTTGTAGACAGATGGTTGGCTGACTATGAGGAAGTCGACCATCATGGTGGTTTGATTATGTCCTTCCCCAGCTGAGAGGGGGAGCTGGATGGCCCCTTCAGGCACGACCTATCCGCTTGAAAATCCGACTAAGGGAGTCTTGACGGGTAAGAGTAGATACTGACCAACTCCCATTTTGTCGAAGGCTTGAACGAAGAGCATGTCTGCTGACGATCCCGTATTGACAAGGATCCGAAACACTTTTCGATTGGCGATGGTTAGAGTGATTACCAGTGCATCGTCATGGGGGAAGTAGATACCTCGGGCGTCTTCTTCAGTAAAGGCTATGATGTATTTCTCTATCTTTTGTTCTTTCGAAGGTCGTCCTTGGAGCAAGACTTCTTCCTTAGGATGACTAATACTCCTAGCGTGCGCTTTCCGAGCATTATTTGAATCACCTCCTCCTCCGTGGCCTCCAAATATAGTACAAATTTACCCAGATGGTTGATTGTTGATCGATTATTCCTCAAAAACTTTGATCCGATCTCCTTCGTTGTCGATGTAGTCCCTGAGATGACCATTGCGAATGAGTGCCTCGATTTCTTGCTTGAGGTCGAAGCAGTCACTTGTGTTATGCCCACGATATCGGTGGAAGAGGCAATATCTATTTTTGTTTCTTTTATCGGTGTTAAATTTCATCTTATTTGGCCAACGAAGAGGATACTTGTCCTTGATCTCCATCAGGACTTGTTCCCACGTCTTGGTTAGAGGAGTATATGTCTTGAACTTACGGTAGGGCCGTTTAATCGATTTTTAGTCGTCTCGAGATCGATCGTCCTTTCTTTTCTTATTGGTTGAACTAGGCTTAGCCTTCGTCTGCTCTTTGGTTAGGGGATTTTTACTTTAGGCGGCGTCCCATAATATCCGTGGTTCCTCAACGTTAGTATATTTTTGTGATCTATTCAGAAACTCGGCCAGAGTGGCAGGAGGGTTCTTATCTAGAGAGAAGAGACAAGGCTTATCTCTCAGCCGGCTCATGATGGCGTTCAGGGTGGTTTCGTCTGAATGTTTACGAACTTGTAGTGCTTCTACATTGAAGCACTTGATGTAGTCCTTCAGGAGTTCGCCTTCTTTCTGGATTATATGAGGGAGATGAGCAGGTGCTTTAAGTCTTTTCTTTCCTTCGATGAAGTTCGTAACGAAAGCTTGGCTGAGCTCCGAGAATGAGCTAATGGACCTCATTTTTAATCGTTTAAACCATAGTCGAGCAGCATCGGCCAGAGTCAGGGAGAATACTCGACACATGGCCGCATCAGAAGCATCATGGTATTCCATATAGATCCGGAAGGATTCCATGTGCTATGATGGGTCAGTATTCCCTGTGAAAGGCATAATCTGAGGTAGATGAAACATATTCGACAGTCGTGGTTGTAGAATCTCTGCAGTGAATAGAGACTAGGTTTCCTCCATTGTGATTATTACTACGTTAGATCGGTACGCCTGCTGCATGTTGCCGATCTGGTCCCGTAGGCTCTTCAATTAGGCTTCCATGGCTCCCCATTCTCATCAGTGGCTTTGACTGGGGCTTTGCCGCACCTCTTCCGATCCAACTCATGTCGTAGGTCAGAGGCGGGTAGAGGAACGGTTTTAGAAACATGAGACAGATAGGCCTGACCGAACTACGATGCTGGCTCGGTTGGGGCGCAATATGCACGCAAAAAGGTCGGGAATGTCCATGGCTAGGCTGCCTGTCGTCTTTGTCGACTCTCGGTGCATGCTGAGGCTACATCTGTTCCAGCATTCGCTTCATGTAGCCCACGTCTGCCCTCATATCTCTGAATTCTTTTTCAAGGTTGTTCAGTCGGTCATTCCTGGTACGAGTTCGCTGGCTGCGCCTGCCGGAGCCAGAAGAGGAGCCTTGATGGCTCTCCTGTGGCTCGAGTTGCACTGGTTGTACTAGGGGTTCCGAAACGTGACTAGTCGTAGGTAGGGTCGCAATCGGAATCATTACTGGAGGGAATTGAGGTTTCTTCTTTCCCCTAGCCATTGTAGTTGTTGCTGGTAGAAGAACTGAGAATGGCTTAGAATGTCATTCCCACAGATAGCTGTTGATGTAATTTTTTGGCAGACCTTCTGCGATCGACCCTCTCATACCTGCACAGGTGTAAAAAAGAAATAAATGAGACCCTGGCTAGTGCAGGGGACTCTTCGATGCCTAAATAAGGAATGGGGTCTTTTTGTAGGGTAGGGTCTCCAGAAAAGAGACACCAGTCGAATGCTATGGTAAGAATTAACGTACCTTTTAAGGTTGGGGACGTACCTCTATATATATAAGAGAGGGAGTCCGATTGAACGTGGATTCTTCCCGATATCTTGGAGATTCGTTCAAATCCGGAATCCTTAGAGATTACCGGCCTCCGAGATTACCGGGATCTAATCTTATCCCCTAAAGATCTGGGGAGAGATATTCGAGATGTTAGAGATTTCTTCGAATTTGTAGCTGGTTTTAGGTCGGCTCCCATAGGCGGGTGATAACTCAAGAATAAGCAATACCGAGCCTCTCAACAGATCAGCATTCGCCATTTGTTGACCAATGTCGATAGATCAACATTCACCATCTTCGACCAATGTTTAGGTCGGGAGGTCCGCATTCCCTTTAGTTGGGTGCTAATGGCCCTTGATGTTATCACGGGGCATCGCCTGGTTCTTGACCGGTCGGTGGCCGATCTATGGTTCTCTAATGGTCGAGTTATGACTGAGTTATAGTCGGGTGTTAACCGATCTGGGGTCGATCTATGGTTGACCTATATCTGACCTATGAATGACCTATGGCTGATCCATGGCCGATCTGTGATTGACCTAATAGGTCAGAACATGGTTTATCCAAATGGGCTCGTACTCATGTTCTTTGAGTGTCCTTACAGTTGTATCGACCTCCTTGGAGGTCGGCCTGTTTCTGGACGTAGAGGCCTTGTCAGGCTCTAGTTTCACTGGGCCCGTGCTAGTTCAGTAGAGTTGGTTCATTTCATAAGCCGACTTATCGACTTGTCCATTTTTCCCCCAATAAAGACAAAAGGCAATATTTTTTTATTACAGGTAAAGAGATTTCAAGCAACAGTTCTAATTTTTTTAAATGCCAATATGGCGAGAGCTGCAAATCATCTTCCAAAGGTTGTGCAATGACCCAAAACGATAAAAATATAAATGAAGAAGAAGAATAACATGGATTCTATTACGATGAGTGTTAGGACATCAATGCTTCCTCCTCATCTCTCTCTCTTTCTAACACTGTTGCTAGGGTTTCCAACCCTCTTATACATTAAATGAAAGAAACCATTTAAATGATCTCACAACCAAGTAGGGAGTGGATTAGGTGCAGCCCACAACCTCACCTAGAACAGTGCAGCCATGGGCATGCGGCCTACCTGGATGTATGTATTTTAAATCCATGTCGTCCATCCATTTTAACAGGTCATTTTAAGGCATTTGTTATATATATAAAAAAAAGCAGATTCAAAACTCTAGTGGACCATACCACAAGAAACAGTAGTGATTGAACACCCTACCATTGAAAACTTCCTTTGGCCCACTGTAATCGGTGTGTGTGTGTGTGTGTGTGTGTGTGAAAATTAGACTTATTTAAGGTTAACACTCGGGTTTTCAGAGAACGAGTACTAAAATCGGGTTACGAAAATCGGGGCGTTGCAGCTCGGCATTCCATGGGTGGGGAAAGAGTTATCCCTGCATGTCTTCTAGTCGTTATGTCCCTTGGTGGACATACTACATACCTTGTACATTCCTTCCCAGTTTGATCTCAGGGCTCCCGAGTTGAGCTCCTTGGTGCTTTGGAGGATCTCTCAAGTTACCACGTCTCTTACTCGGAATCTTCGCACTTTAACCATCGTGTTATAATGCTGAGCCGCCTTATGTTGATTGGTAGTGACCCTTAGCTGTGCCTTTTCCCTTAGTTCTTCAATCAAATCCAGACTCAACGTCAGCTACACACCGTTTTCTTCCATGTCGAACAGCTCGGTTCATCCCGAGGGCATCCTGATCTTCACTGGGACCACCACTTCTGCCCTAAAAGCTAAGGAGAATGGAGTTTCCCCAGTCGTTTTACGAGTCGTGGTTCGGTATGCCTATAAGATGTGAGGCAGCTCATCAGCCCAGGCTCCCTTTAATTTCTCGAGCTTGATTTTTAAGTGGTTTTTTATGATTTATAGCTTCCACTTTTTCATTAGCTCCGGGGTGCCAAGGTGAAGCGAAGGCGTTGCGAATGTCGAGCTTCTCACATACTCTTCGAAAACGAGCGTTGTCAAACTACTTGTCGTTGTCAGTAACAATGATGTTGTGGATGTTGAACCCGCGCATGATGTTCTTTCAGATAAAGTTAATCATCTTTTCTTTAGTGATCTTTGCTAGAGGCTTGGCCTCTGTCCATTTGGTGAAATAATCGACTACAACTATTGCAAATTTGGCTTGTCCCCTACCCATTAGCAGATGACCTTTGATGTCGACCCCCCACTATGCGAAGGGCTAGGGCCCACTCATGGGGTCATTTGCTTGGGTGGTTGTCACGACATTGCAGCGAAGTGTTGTCATTTATCTCATCTCCTTATATATTGCTTCACGTCTTCATGGATGGTGGGCCAATAGTATCCCTGCTGGAGTACCTTATGGCTCAGGGTCCTTCCTCCCAAATGGTCTCCATAGATGCCTTCGTGGACCTCCCTTAGTACATATTCAGCCTCGTTAGGTCGCAAGTGTCTTAGATACGACAGTGAGAACCCTCTTTTGTATAAGATGTCTCCCAAGATCGTGTACTGAGCAGATCGATACATAAATTTTTGAGCTTCTAGCTTGTCCTCGGGTAGCTTGCCCTGTTGGAGATAGCGTATGATTGGGTATGTCTAGAGGTGTACACGAGTCAAGCCGAGCCGAGCATTTCCCAGCTCATGCTCGACTCGGACTGCTCGAGTTTTAGCTCGTGCTCGGCTCGACTCGGCCTTCAAGCTCGGAACAACAGCTCGTGCTCGGCTTGGTTGAGTTCGAGCCAAGTTCGAGCCCGGCCAGTGGTCGCTGGTCGGATGGATTCCGCTACTCGGAAGACCGAAAAAAATGGAGAGAGTGGAGGATAGGACTTACTTTCAAAGAGAAGCTCGTCCGGACAGACTCTAGAAGAGGAAATGTCGCTGGGCAGAGAGTATTGGGCGGAGCTCGTCTGGACAAATGCTGAAAGAAGGAAATGCTCATCTGGACAAATGCTGGAAGAAAGAAATGTCACCGGACAATCACTGGAAGAAGAAAATGTAGCTGGACAGACGATAGATTTGGGCGATTTGGAGGGAGAAATGGGGCGATTTGGGTGAAAGGGAGGGAGAACGGGTAGGGTTGCTGGTTTCGGCGTACTGGGTAGGGTCGAGCGACTGGGTAAGGTTTTTTAAAAATCCTTTATATACTAACTTAAAGTCGAGTCGAGTCGAGCTTAATACCGAGTCGAACCGAGTCGAGTTAAGTCCAGCTCGGACTCGACTCGAAATGTTTCGAGCGCCCAAAATATGGCTCGACTCGGTTCAAACAGCGTTTCGATTCAAGTCGAGTCAACCTTTTTTGAGCCGAGTAGAGCGAGTTACCGAGCTTAGGCTGCTCGTGTACAGCTCTAGGTACATCTGAAAGTATGAGCTATAGAAATCCTAAAGGGGGTGGATTAGGACTATACAAAATATTTCTATACAATGTCGAATAATAAAACAATTATACTCAATTGCTTAGAGTATTGAATTCTTGATATTAAATATTTTATATGACAACCTTCACATAAAAGATTTAGGTAGAACAACCTTATTTCACGACGTCTTTGAAATCAAAATATCAAACTTAGTAAGAGTTAATTAATCACAACGAAAGCATATAAAGAATTAAAACAATCACCACAATGCACAAATGAGATATAGTTGTTCGGTGCTTAAACTCACACCTACTCCACTCTCAAAATTACTACCTCATAATTTTAGCTTTCACTATTTCAAGATTTTCACAAGGTCACCTTAACAACCTTATACAGTTCTTGTGATTTTCATGGGCTATCACAACAAAACCCACTTTGTGATTTTCACAGGATCACCACAAAACAACCCATTGAAATTTCTGGGCTATCTCAGAAAAACTCAAAATGTAATGAATGTAAATACAATACTTATCTTTAAATAGAGAGTTGAAGACTTTACTGTAGGTTGATTGCAGCGATCTTCTTTACTTGGGATATTGATGAAGTCGTGTATGAGTTCAACCTAAAAAGAATATAGGGATCTAATGTGTCTTCAATATGTATAAATAAAACCCTAATTGCTGCAAATTCTATTATCCAAATCTCAAGTAGAGTTTAGATAACTCTCTTAAAAACAATTAAAGCTAACTTGAGAAAGAGAATAAAATAAGCTAATAGAAGATTTAAAATTATCGCACAAATAGCTAAAGCAGGGCATGACTTTTTCTCTTACTTTGAGGAGGTTTCTCACATTTTTCCGTTGTAGAAATGAATGAGAGGAGGCCTCTATTTATAGTCAAAGGATTTGAAAATTTGGCTGGCCCGATTATCGGTTCAGCTGGATGGATTCCAACGATTATGTTCCAACGACACTCGAATTTTACAGGATAAAATCTTTAAAAAATTCGGCTAGCCCAAACTAAGATTCAGCTGTCCGAATTTCCTTGAGATTCAAAATGATTGCACGCTGGAAACTTGACCGAACATAGTCGGGCTAGGCGAGTGGACATGTTCTGCTGGCTGAACCCAAGATTGGGTTGGCCAAACATTCCATGGAAAATCTACGTCAATTTGTAAACTTGTCCGAATTATGTTGGGTTAGTTGAAAGTAGTTAGGCTGGTCGAACCAAATGTCGGAATGGCCTAACTAAAGTGTATTTTACTTGAAATTATGTTCATTATGATGATATGTGAAATACACCTAACCTAGGGTCAATCTAAGGTTATACCACTTGATAGTTGACTCATACGAAGTGTTCCGATCTTCGAACCATGTACTTTTATGCCTTAAGATATTGAGTCTTCCATGAGACGCTTGACTGAGTCATTAACAGTTCTTTATGAGTTGTCAAAGAGTATCTTCATGAGTGCTTGTGTTCCTTTCAAGACTACGAAATTTGACAATCCTAATTGTGCTTAAGTATAAGCACTTATAATCTCCCCCTTTATCAATTTCATGACAAAACACAACATACAAACATACAACTCATCATAAAATATTACACCATCTCACTGACTCATCATACTCATATGATCTATGGTTCAAAGGAACATCTGTACGCTGCCAGTGATATCATATCTTGGATCTTGATACTCCCCCTCTGAACAACATTCGTAACTCCCCCTGAAAACTTATCACATAGAATATATATATCTATACAATCCAATCACATGACAAGAAAATATAGCCATATGATTCATGCATGTGAGTGCAGGTGCTCATATATGTATTCAAAATCAAAGTGAGTTGTGCTTGTGCTCATGCCCAATATTATTATCCATCCATTAACTATATTTTCTCCCCCTTTTTGTCAGAAGTTGACAACGGAAGAAAAAAAAATGAAGAATGCAATATGAATATTAAGGATATAGAACATAAAACATAAGGAAAGAGAGTCATTTAATTTTAGAGATACCATCATCCAGAACAAATAAAGACAGTTATCCATACATTCTAAGGGAAAAGCCATTAAAATAAAGTACGTAATTCAAAGAGAGAATAATAGTTATTACAAACCATAAGAAAAGTTTATCAATCAGAACCAGAGGAGGACGGTGCGGGCATTTCAGGATCATTAATCTTCAGACTCCGACTGAATCGATGAAAGTACTTTTTCATGTACTTCATTTGTTGATTTTGAGTTTGACATAATGATTCTTGAGATACATGCAAAGCGTCCACCTTCTTCTATAAATTCTCCAACCTATGAGAGAATTACGAAGGCTGGAGGTCCGAATCATTTGTGTCAACAGATCCTTCCAAATAAGCAAATATGTCATCCATGTTGACATCATCTTCAGGAGCTTCTTCCTAATCACCTTGCTGCTTAAGTCTTAAATCTTGCTTCATCATGTTTAGGTTTGCATTACTAAATGGAAGCTTGGACTACGGTTCTTCAATAGCAGAAATTTGAACATTGAACTGCAAAGCAAGGAAAGTTATAAGAAATGCAAATGGTATAGAACCATGACGAGGGTGGAGACGATATTGAATAATCAGGCGAGATATCAAAGATGGAAGACAAACGCGAATACAAGACGTAACAGAATGCATAATACACATTATATATGGAGTAAGATCAGTCTTATTCCCAGCCCTTGGATAAATATTGGATGTGAAGATGCGATGAAGAACGCGGTATTTTGGAAGTAAATTATAAGTGGGGAGAGAATTATCGGATTGTCATTGGGTGTTAAAACCACATAACACCCTAGTAATGGTATTTCTTTCTGAAGGATTCATATCTTCAAAAAGAGTAGGAATTGGAACTCCACTTCCGCCATATCAATGTCCATAACGGACGATATGATAGAGGGTGTGATAGTGACAGTATCTTCCAGAAACTAAACATTAAATGTTAAGGAATCAAAAGAAACTTCACTTATGGATGCGTACATCCGTTGAACAATCGATCGGTAAGTCGCTCCGCCCCAACTCAAAAGTTTCTCCCATCCTACCTTGGAGAGAATTTCAACAAGACCATATTGAGCAATGTGATTGACATTAAATGATCGCTCAATTATAATACTCCGAGTGCGAAAATCCCGTATGTTCTTTGGATCATCCTTCGGTGTGCGTATGGTCTGCACAACCCGAGGAGCGGAGTGGGATGAGGAACCGGAGTGAGGATGATGGACGGTATGTTTGGTTCGATGTTCCATGGAAGAAAAATGACCAAAGAATATCAAGGAATAACAAAGAAGTTGATGGGTTTGAGTAGATCAGATTTTTTAGCAAACCCACCAAAATGAAAGATCAAGATTCAAGAAAAAATGAAATATTCTTAAATAAACCACTACCAATAACCTAAATCTAGAAGAAAATAGCAAATAAACCACTTATAAGGAGGCTAGGACGATGGGTTGACCGAAGGAAGCATTGGCGAAACCGAGGAAGATGAAGTGGGAATACCAAATGTGGGGGTTTTCTCCCTTTTTGTTCAATTCGCGCTCGGATCAGCTAGCTTGAGTATGTGTTCGACTAGCCGATCTGGTCGGTCAGCTATGGGCTGCTGGAAATAACCCTACAAATTTAATTTTATTATTTTCTTTTATATATTTCATTTTAATACAAAATAAATAAATTACAATAAATAAATAAATTGCAATAAAGGATAGTTAATCAAGTAATACAGCATAATCCAATATCATTTTTCAAATTGGAGAATCTGAGATTGTCTAATGGTTTTGTCAGAATGTCTGCAAGCTGTTTGTCAATATTAATGTATTCTACCATGACAGTCTTGTTTTCAACTAATTATCAAATATAATGATATCGTATGTTGACGTGTTTTGTTTGAGAATGTTGAATATGATTTTTAGATATGTTTATGACATTGGTATTGTCACAGTAAAGATTCATGGTATCTTGATCAATACCATAGTTTGCTAACATACGTTTTATCCACATCAGTTGCGTGCTTGCATTTCCTGCCACAATATATTCAGCTTCTACGGTCGATAGAGATATTGAGTTATTCTTCTTCCTCATCCAAGAAACAAGACAATTTCTAATGTAAAAGCATCAACCACTTGTAGATTTTCTATCATCGACATTACCCGCCAGCATTAGTATATCCAGCAATTTGTAATGATGTATCATGAGGATATCATAAGCCTAAATTAGCTGTGTTAGCAACATATCTGATTATTTTTTTTTACTGTAGACAAATGAGATTCTTTAAGGTTAGATTGGCATCTAGCACACATGCCTACGCTGAAGGAAATATCAGGTCTACTGGTAGTTAAATACAATAGATTACCAATCATACTACAGTAAATACGAGGGTCAACACTTTTACTTGAATCATCTTTAGACAATTTGAGTGTTGTAGACATGGGTGTTTGAAAATTTTTACCATTCTTAAAGCCAAATTTCTTTACAAGATTCATCGCATATTTGGTTTGAGAGATAAATATCCCATCTTTAAGCTGTTTCACTTGGAGACCAAGGAAATAATTTAGCTCGCCAACCATACTCGTTTCAAATTTTAATTTCATCGAATCTGCTCACCAACCATACTCATTTCATCTACATATATTTGAACAATCAACAAATCTTCTTTACATTTTTTGATAAACTGGGTTTTATCAACACTTTCCATTTTAAAGTTTTGACTAAGTAGAAATTTGGTTAGTTTTTCATACCATGCTCTTGGAGCTCGTTTTACGCCATACAAAGCCTTTTTAATACGGTATACATTATTATGAAGTTTGGGATCTTTAAAACCTTTTGGTTGTTCTCTAAAAACTTTCTCATTTAAGTCATCATTCAAGAAGGTACTTTTGACATCCATTTGGTATATTTTGAAATTTTTATAGCATGCAATGGAAATAAATAACCCGATGGATTCAAGTCAAGCAACTGGTGCAAATATCTCATCATAGTCAATTCCTTCAATTTAAGTGTACCCTTGTATAACCAATCGTGCTTTATTTCTTATAATATTACGTAATTCATTAAATTTATTTTTGAAAATCCATTTGGTTCCAATCACATGTTTGTCAGAAGGTCTAGGGATCAGATATCAAACATCATTTCTAAAAAACTAATTTAATTCATCTTACATAGCCAAAATCCAATTTTCATTAGCAAGGGCTTCATTTATATTAGTCAGTTCTATCAGGAAAGTGAAGCAAACATGATTACATATGTTTTGCAATTGTCTTATGGTTTGAACACCAGTGTGAGGGTTACCGAGTATTTGATTAGTCGGATGATCCTTGACTAATTTAATCTTAGTTGAAGCTGATTTTGATGATGGTTCAGATTGATTGAAAATAGTAATTTCATCATCTTGATCATGATTAGGTGTGATAGTTTGATCATCGGTAACAACATTTATAGATTCTTGTATCACCCTGGACCTTTTATTCAGGACACAATATGCTCTACTATTTAGAGCATACCCCAAAAATATACCCTCATCACTTTTCACTTCAAACTTTTCAAAATATTCCTGATCTCGTAAAATGAAGCATTTGCTTCTGAAGGTACGGAAATATTTCACAGAAGGTTTTTTATTAAACCAAAGTTCATAGGCTGTTTTATTTTTATCTGCTCTTATATAAACTCGATTAATAATATAGCAATCGGCATTAATAGCTTCTACCCATAGATTTTTTGCTAATTTTTTACTGTTAAGCATAACACTCCTCATTTCTTATAGAACTCTATTTTTCCTCTTGGTAACACCATTTTGCTGAGGGGTTTTTGGAGCAGAAAATTCATGTGATATTTCATGGTCATTACAGAACTTCTCAAAATTGTTATTCTTAAATTCAGTGTCATGGTCACTTCTTATTCTGATTACAAAGAGTTCTTTTTTGGTTTGGATGCGTTTAATTAACTTTTTGACTTTGTCAAAAGCATCCGACTTTTCTCTTAAGAAGGCTACCTATGAATATCTAGTGTAGTCATCAACTACAACTAGAAAGTATTTCTTACCGCCTCTACTCTCCATTCGAGTTGGTCCAACTAAGACTATATGAAGTAGTTTAAGAGGTCTTCTAGTGGCTAAGGAGTTCACCTTTTTGTGACTACTCCTGATTTGTTTACCTATTTGACAGGCACCACATACTTTTCTAACTTTTTCAGTTTGGGTAAAACACGAAGATGATCTCTCTTGCTTAATTTATATAGGTCTTTATAGTTTACATGTCTAAGACGTTGATGCCACAATTCAGTTTCTTCTGTTTAGACCATGTAACAAGAGTGATTTGTAGAACAAGAATTGTCAATGATATAGCAATTTTCAGAGGTTCTTCGACCATTTAATATTATATGGCCTTGATTGTTAATTATCTCACATTCGTGATTTGAAAATTTTACACTATGATTATTATCACAGATTTGAGATACGCTTAGCAATTATGTTTTAAACCTTCAACATACAGAACATCCTTAAAGATATGTGGATTGGGAAGATTTACATTACCTCTTTCGATGATTTTACAGTTGCTACCATCTCCAAAAGTAACTGAGCCGTCATCGATTTGATTGATGTCTGATAGAATTGCTTTATCACCTGTCATATGTTTAGAACATTCACTATCCAGGTACCATCTTTAATGGCTACTTGCTATGAAAGCTATGTGGATAACAAGACACTTATCTTTTGGAACCCATTTCAATATGGTTTTGGGTTTAAGAGGATCTCTTATAATTCGCTGTATTTGGGAGGAAGAGTTTTTCTTGTTTCTCCTTACTTTGTTATTTTTAGAGTTGGTTTTCAAGAGCTCTTTAAGCAGGTCCACTATCTTATCTGTTAGAGAAGGATTATTGTTTCTTCTTGGATTTTTATGGCAGTTGGCATTAGTTTTTGGATTAGAAGTTTTTGAAATAATTTTTCATTCTTCTTTACTTCCTTCATAATATCTTCTTTAGATTTTGAAGATTCTCCTCTTATAAATATGGAAGCAAAATTTTTAGATTTTTCTGTGCGACTTTTGATATATCCCAAGCCAGATTGTCGCTACTTCGTCGAGATGCAGTTAATAATTTTTCAAGTCTCTGGTCACCTTGGGTGTATATCCAAGTATCTTTTGAAGTCTTAAGAGAAGCAACTTCTATTTTTAAATTCTCATTTTCAGTTTTGAGATTTTGAATTTCAGAAATTTTCAAACTTAAATCTAGTTCGGTTTTCAGAAAAATGAGATTTTTCTAAAACTGATTTTTCAAGTTTTAATTTTAGATTAACAAAGTGTTTTTTTTTTTTTTTTTTTTTATTTTTAAATTCAGTTTAGCCGCAATCTTACAACTTTCTTTGTATAGGGCATCATAAGTGATTTGAAGATCTTCTTCATTTTCAGAATCACTTCCAGGGGTTTCATAGTCAGAAGTTTCACATTCATTTGAAGAAGTGATTATAGCTATGGTCATGAAGGCCATTTGATCATTCTCAGTTTCTTGGTCTAATTCGTCAGTTTCTGAATTGGATTTAGATTATGATGATTCATCCTAAGTGGCAATCATTCCTCTTCTTCTAGATTTATCTTTCTTAGGACATTTTAAAGCTAGATGCCCATATTCAGAACAATTGATGCATTGAGTGTCTTTAGATTTTGATTTCAAAAAAATTGGATTTCCATTTCTTTTGTCAATCAGTTTTTAAAAATCTGTTCTATTTTTATTTTCAAAAATTCTATAAAAAAATTTAGCTAACATTGTCATATCATCCTCATTATCCTCATTATCAGAATTTACATTTGTATCTTTGGATTTAGATTTTTAAGATTTAAGGGCTATGAACTTGTTCTTAGGAGCTTTGAAATTCAGCTCATAGGTTTATGGAGATCCAACTAATTCTTCAACTTTCATAACATTAGTATCTCTTAATTCCTGTATAGCAGTGACTTTGGAATTGAACCTCTCAGGAAGTGATAACAGTATTTTAGCGCAAACCTTGCTCTCAAGGACTTTTTCTCCAAGACCCCACACTGAATTAACAATGTCATTTAGTTTCGTATAAAAGTTTATGAACGACGCACTTTCTTCCATATGAATTTCCTCAAACTTAATTATAAGGATTTGAATTTTAGAATTTTTGACAATGTTAGTCCCTTCATGTGTCATTTCGGGAATATCACATGCTTGTTTTGCTCTATCAAGAGATGATTCTTTTAAATTCATCTGGTGATAGAGCACAAGTGCTGCATTTAAGGCTTTTGCATTAGTACTGCTTTCACTTTTTTGAACGGTAGTCCAAAAAGTATAAGCAGTTTCTTTCATGAACGTGGTTCCATCCTCAGCCAATACTTCTATTGTTGGAGGGGACCATCTAGTTAAAGTGGCTTGCCACACACTTTCATCAATAGATTTTAGAAAAATCCTCATTCTGGATATCCAATATGAATAATTTGAGTCATCAAAGGGAGGTGGCCTGGTAATGGACAAACTATCGAAATTTGACATTCTAATAGCTCTGGATTTTTCTCTAGAAGGTTAATCCCAAAAAGAGCAACCTCTCTCTAATACCACTTGAAAGTACGAGTTATAGAAGTCCTAGAGAGGGGGGGGGGGGGGGGGGAGAGAGAGAGAGAGAGAGAGAGGGGGGGGGGGGATTAGGACTATACAAATAATTTTTCATACAATGAGGAATAATAAAACAATTATACTCAATTGCTTAGAGTATTGAATTCTTGATATTAAATAGTTCATAGGACAACCTTCACCTAAAAGATTTAGGCAGGATAACCTTATTTCACGACGTCTTTGAAATTAAAATATCAAACTTACCAAGAGTTAATCAATCACAAGGAAAGCATATAAAGAATTAAAACAATCACCACAATGCACAAATGAGTTATAGTGGTGTGGTGCTTAAACTCAAACCTACTCTACTCCCAAAATTACTACCCTCGTAATTTTGGCTTTCACTATTTCAAGGTTTTCACAAGGTCACCTTAACAACCTTATACGGTTCTTGTGATTTTCATGAGCTATCACAACAAAACCCACTTTGTGATTTTCATGGGATCATCATAAAACAACCTGTTGAAATTTTCGCGCCATCTCAGAAAAACCCAAAATGTAATGAATGTAAATAGAGTACTTATCTTCAAATAGAGAGTCGAAGACTTTATTGTAGGTTGATTGCAGTGATCTTCTTTACTTGGGATATTGATGAAGCTGTGTATGAGTTCAACCACAAAAGAATATAGGGATCTAATGTGTATTCAATATATATAAATAAAACCCTAATTGCTACAAATTCTATTATCCAAATCTCAAGTAGAGTTTAGATAACTCTCTTAAAAACAATTAAAACTAACTTGAGAAAGAAAATAAAATAAGCTAATAGAAGATTTAGAATTACCGCACAAATAGCTTAAGGAGGGCTTGACTTTCTCTCTTACTTTGAGGAGGTTTCTCACAGATTTTCGTTATCGAAATGAATGAGAGAAGGCCTCTATTTCTATTCGAAGGATTTGGAAATTCGGCTAGTCGGATTCCATCGATTGCGTTCCAATGACACTCGGATTTCGTGGGATAAGTTCTTTCAAAATTTGGCTGGCCCAAGCAAAGATTCGGCTAGCTGAATAGATAGTTCGGTTGGCTGAATCTCCTCGAGATCTGAAATGATTGGACGTTGAAAACTTGAATGAACATAGTCGGGCTGGCCGAGCAGACATGTTTGGCTGGCCGAACCCAAGGTTGGGCTGCACGAACTTTCCGCGTAAAATCTATGTCAATCTGTAAAATTGCCTAAATTATGTTGGGTTAGTCGAAGGTAATTAGGGTGGCCGAACCAGATGTCGGGCTGGCCTAACTAGAGTGTATTTTACTTGAAATTATGTTCATTATAATGTTATATGAAATACACCTAACCTAGGGTCAATCTAAGGTTATACCACCTGATGGTTGACTCATACAAAGTGTTCCGATCTTCGAACCATGTACTTTTTTGCCTTGAAATGTTGAGTCTTCCCTGAGACGTTTGATCGAGTCGTTAACAGTTCTTCACGAGTTGTCGAAGAGTATCTTCATGAGTGCTTGTGTTCCTTTCAAGATTACAAAATTTGACAATCCTAATTGTGCTTAAGTACTTACACCATCCAACTCGACGGTTGATTTATAGGGAGGGATTCTTTTTAGTCGAGCTGGTTGATGCTTGGCTCAGGCAGGAATTCGATTGCTACAGTCCTAGTGAGGTCGTCGTTAAGCTAATTTACCTAGGGCATCAGCTTCAGAATTTTCTGACCTAGGGAACAGAATGACCTCGTCCTTATCGAATTATTTAAGCAAGTCTCGTACCTTTTGCAGATAGGCAATCATTTTCTCTCCCCTTGCCTGATATTATGTAGTGACTTGGTTTACTACTAGCTGGGAGTCACTGTGGATTTTTAGTGCTTGAGCTCTCATCGCTTTGGCTAGCCTGAACCCGGTGAGGAGTACTTTATATTCTGCTTCATTGTTGGAAGCTGAAAACTTGAACCTTATAGCGTACTCTATGTTGGATTGGTCAGGTGAATCGAGTGTTTCAACAAGAAATGAAAGTATTTCGATAGGGGAATTATCATTCAATAATAACAAAGAAAGACTGAGAGAACAATCATCACAAAATATTTTATTAATTTTAGGTTTGTTTACATCCTCGTGTTTCCCTTGATTCTGAAACAAAGTATAATGAATCTGTGCAGTGAAAGAAAGGATAATCAATTCAATAATGATTTCGACAGCATTTCGGCGTATTTGGTATTCGTCAGAGTGACAGAGGGGTTGTGCGGATCCAAAATCCTTTGCTTCGAGTCGACACTTGAGAGGTGTATGCAACGAAAATCGAACTGCGAAGGGAGCTCTCAAAACTGCAAAGCACAACGCTATGGAGGCCTTTCATTGCATGACCGCGCAACAGACCCATCAAATTCGCGCATCACTATTCATGTTAAAGTTGTACACGAGTCAAGTTAGCTCGTTAGCTCGCTCGGATCGACTCAAAAAAGCTCGACTTGACTCAGATCGAAACCGTGTTTGAACCGAGTTGAGCCATTTTTATGAGCTTAGAACAGTTCGAGTCGAGTTCGAGCTCGGTATTAAGCTCGGATCGAACTCGACTCGGATTGAGTTTTCCTAATATATATAAGTTTTTCTTTTAAAAAAAAAACCCTTCCTTTACTTACTTCATTTCAGTTCGCCCGTGTCCCCGACAACCCAGACCCTAACCCTAACCCATTTGTTTGCCCAACCCTAACCCAGTGTCCCAGCCAGCCCCTAAATTGCCCACCGGCCATCGACCATCTCCCCATTTCACCCAAATCAACCAGCAACCCTTAATCCCTAACCTGTTTGCTGCCTCCCAGCCGTCCGTTCACCCAAATAGCATCATCCTCCGTTCGCCCAAATTGCCCAGCGAATACTCTCCTTTCAGTGTCTGTCCAGACAAGCGGCATATGAAAGTGAGTCCTCTTCTCCCCTCTCTCCATTTTTTTCGGCGAGTAGCATCCATCCGACCAGCGACCACTGGCCGAGTGGCTCTGGTACAGTTGGACGAACCCATCCGCCAGTGACCACTGGCCGGGTGGCTCTGGTACGGTCGGACGGTGGCTCGGTACAGTCGGACGCCACTGGCCCGGTGGCTGTGGGCTATGGCCCACTGTTTATATTACTTTATATATATATATATATATTATTGATTTAAAAATAATTAAATTGCTTATTTGGTGAATGGATGATGGTTGGATTTATGATGATGGTGATGGATGTATGGGATGGATTTATGGGGGGATTAGGTGGTGTTGCTGAAGAATGAAGATCATTGTGAGGCCCACTTGGTTGTGTATGACATCCAAAAGGTGCATCAGAATTAGACCAATTGGTCATACAACCATGGTATGGCCCACTTGGTTATCTATATTAAAAAATGAATCAAATCTGAAGCTCAAAGTGGACCATTGGTAAGCTCAAAGGGAAAACTTCTTAATATTAATTTGATAAAAAAATAAAAAATTGAATTTACAGTTGCCTGTGATGTGGTCCACTTGAGCTTCAAATTTACTTGATTTATAAGTTATTGGCTTAATGCCTTAAAATGAGTTGGCAAAAGGATGGGTGGTCTGGTTTGGATGATGGTTAGAAACTTAGATGTAACTTGTAAGTGTTAATTTACAATTTAATTGATAGGTTGTTTTTTAGTTAAATTATTTATAAATTGTTAAAATGTGACAAACGTGATATTGTTTTTGTTAATTAGTTAAGTTATGTTTTAGTTAAATTATTTTTGTTAGATGGATGTAAGTTTCTTGTTAAATTATGAAATTGGGTTTGTTAGATAAATCATACATGAAATTTTAACGGTAGGTGTTAAATTGTTAATTGATATTTGCTAAGTTAATTTTTAGTTAAATTGTCTTTAATTTGTTAAATTGTGATAATTGTGAATTTGTGATATTATTTTTGTTAGATGGATGTAAATATTAATTTGTTAATTAGTTAAGTTATTTTTTATATGTTATTATTAAATTGTAAGGAATATGGATAGATAATCAGTTATCCATTTGAGGATTTCTATGGTGTCAGACATAGATACAGTGTGTACTTGGAGACATAGAAATTCTCAAATTGTCCAATTTTTGGACAGTTCAAGGTTAGATAGATTGTAATGTCTTCATTTATTCCAATTTAAATGTATATGTCTGTTCTGGTTTCATCTTTCCTTTTTCTATTTGGATATATTTCCTGCATTTATTTTCGTTGTCAAATGTCCACACTTTATGGCGATGATTGACATAGGAATCAAATATAGGATGAACATATTCTGGAGAGATAAGGGGAGATTCTCCTAGAATTTCGACGTAGCATTTAAATTGAAAAATAAAGGCATTACAATCTATCCACACTTGAATGGGTGACTGATTTAGATAGTTAAGCAAGTATGCCCATCTAGCGGTCTAGGTATAGCCGTATAGGTAACTAAGGTAAGTATTACATCCTGCAATTATATAGAGCGGTGTAGTGAATATTATAACATATCAAGAACTTTAGTTTATAAGTGACTAGTGAAAACGAAAGCCTAAATACCCCTGGAGTGGATGCATCAGCCACATCTCCTCTAATCGTAGAGGGAGTCACGTCTATAATTGCAGGCAAAGGGAAGAAGAGATCAGTAGTGGGGGATGACTTCAAAGAAGTCACGGTTAATGGTGCGTCGAAGATAAAGTGTAATCATTGCAAGTCGTTATACAACAAGATTCGAAGAGGATCAAGAACACATTTAAACATACATTTAAAGGCATGTCTTAAGAGACCAAGACTCCCTTCTTCAGGCCAACAATTATTGTCATTTACTAAGTTAGAAGGGGACGACTCATAAGGCGTAGTGTCCACTCATAAGTTTGATAAAGAAAAGTTAAAAGAGTGGTATGCTAGATTAGTGATTCTCGAAGAAAAACCTTTCACAATGATAGAAAGTAGAGGGTATAGGTCTTTCCGTCAGTTCCTTAACCCTCGAGCTGAGAATGTCTCCCGCGTCATTGTGTAGAGAGAGTGCGTGAAGATGTACACAAAGAAGAAGATGAAATTGAAAGAAGTTTTGGCTTTAGTATCCAGAATAAGTTTGACATCTAATTTATGGACGATGTCCAATAAAAGAAAATGATACATTTTATTAACCACTCACTATGTAGATAAAGATTGAAAACTTTGGAAGAGAATTTTGAACTTCTGCAATCTTCCTCATCCACATACTAGTTTACTTATTTCAGATTGCATTTACAGTTATCTACAAACTGAGGATTGAGAAGAAAATTTTAGCAATAACTTTAGACAATGCTTCAGCAAATGACAGTCTCATTTCATGTTTACGTAACCAGTTCAGTGCAACAGGAAGTTTATTTTTTGATGGAAAAATATTCCGGGTCAGATGTTGTGCCCATATTCTAAATTTGATTGTATAAGAAGGGCTGAAAGCAATTGACCACACTATAGAGAACATAAAAGAAAGTGTGAAATATATAAGGGGGTCGCCATCGAGACTGAGTGTATGGAATGACATCATCCAATGTTTCAATGTGCCATCTAAAAAATGTTAAAGTCGGATGTGTGTACACGTTGGAACTTGACTTATGAAATGTTAGATACGACAATAGAATTACAATTTGAATTTTCTAAATATGTGGCGTGTGACAGAACGTATTCTTGGTTGTCGAGCACGGATGATTGGACCAAAGCAAAAAAAGTTCACACCTTTCTCAAAGTTTTTTATGATTGCACGAAGATTTTTTCAGAAATAAGTATCCAATTACGAATCTGTTTCTTCCATCTCTTTGGAAGATTAAGGATGCTCTACAGAAAAATGTCAGTGCGGGTCCAGATTTCATATGCCAGATGATAGTTGGAATGAAGATGAAGTTCGAAAAATACTGGGATGAATATCATTTGTTGATGTCCTTAGCAATAACTCTTGATCCTCGTTGTAATATGGGATTAGTCAAGTTTATTTTCATGAAGATTTATTATCCTGAAAGAGCGGTAATGAAGATATTCAAGGTTCGTCAAGCCCTCGAAGATTTGTACAATTCGTATGCTACTACTTTACTTGTAGCAAGTGTTCAAGAAAGTAGAGATACAAATGTTTCTATACCTGATAATGAGGATGTACTAAATGAATACATGTCTTACTTGGCACAAGAACAAATAGGAGTTCAGACTAAGGAATCAGAGCTAGAATTGTACCTCAATAAGCCAATCATAATGCGATCCGACTTTGATGTATTGGAATGGTGGAAGATGAGGGTCAGTGAATCAAAATACCTTATATTATCTATGATGGCACGAGACATATTATCAATACCAATTTCAATGGTGGCATCAGAATCCACATTCAGCACAGAGAGCAGGGTTGTGAGCAAGTATTGAAGATCACTTTCACCAAATACAGTTGAAGCATTAATTTGTATGGAAGATTGGTTGCGCCCGATATGGGGAGGAGATGATATTAATGATGAGGAAGAAGAAGATATTGAGATTCATAATGAGTCTTTACCTGCAGCAACAAATACATGAAGGTATTTTTCAATTATTTTCTTTTTGGTTGAAACTTGAATGATCTGTAATATTGTTTAACTTGAAACATGAAAGTTTTTGAATGTGGTCTGTAAGACTTTGATATTTATTTACTCATTACTGTTCATTTGCTTTTATTTTTGATATATTCATATTGCTTTTATTTTGTTCTTATATCAAGTTCAAATTATTTATCAACATTCTTAATTTTTTTTATTAAAAATTGAGTGTAGATATGTCGTCATCTGACCCATCGACCAACATTTGGGACTACGCTTCCCTAGTTGAATTGTCACCAAGGTCTGGAAGAACAAAGATTGTGTGTGGTTTGTGTGGTGCAAAGTTTGTGAACAAGACTAATCGGTTTTGGTTACACTTGTCATGTCGAGGTGGTGATGCAAAACCATGCCCCAATGCCCCTAAGGATGTCCAAATTCTTTTTCAGACCCTTTTAGATTCAATAGAAAACCTTCCACTCCATCCAAACCTTTTGGTTCTAGATGTAGTACACGAATGACTTCTACGAAAAATGCAGAGGAGGAAGCCAGATTAAAAGCTTTGGAAGAAGAACAATTCCAACTCGCCTTAAAACGTAGTATGGAAGAGGCTTCTAGACTTCAGTGATATCCCCAAAGACAACATGATGTTAAAGCAGGATCGAGTACGACAAGCAAGAAAAAGAAGAAGACTAAGAAATTAAAATTCATCACCTGTCTCGGTGAATTTTATAAGGCGTTGGGTACTACGTACAAATCTTCACATAAAGAAAGTTTGAAAAATCTAATTCAAAGTGTAAAAGAGCACGAAGGAAATATCTCTTCGCCTTCTGACTCAGAGGAAGTGAACCAATATGTATATGAAAAATTAGATAGTAATTCGGACGGATCATATGACAATACAGGAAGACACTCCTCCGATGGAGGTTATCAGTTATAAATTGTAATTTTGAAAATTATAGTTATCGAAGTTTTTTAGATGTAAATTATGCATTTTATATATTTTATTATTTTGTTCAACTTCAAACTCCAATTTGATAATCGAATTCAAATTCAAATCAAACTCAATATATAACTCGAACTCGAACTTGGCTCGAAGCTCGAACTCGAAACTCGGCTCGAACTAGAGCGAGCTACTGTTCCAAGCTCGAAGGCCGAGCCGAGCACGAGCTAAGAATCAAGTTGTTCGAGTCGAGCACGAGCTGGGCAAAGCTCTGCTGGGCTCGACTCGTGTACACCTTTAATTCACGCGCAACACTATTCATCACGCAACACTATTCACACGCAACTCTATTCACACGGTTCCTTCTCTCTAGAATTTCTAATGATGTAAATGGGAGGGGGAGGGGGCATTTATAGGCTTTCACACATGTGAGGCATCGATTTTCGTGCCAGGAGTCCCATTCCACACAACACTATTCACCCGCACAACTATTCATTTGCGCAACACTATTCACCCATGCAACTGTTCATCCGCGCAACTATTCATCCCACGCAACTATTCATCATGGCACTATTCATCTGTGCAATACTATTCACCCTCGTAACTATTCGTCCATGCAACTATTCATCCTGCGTAACTATTCATCGCAGCATTATTCATCCCGCGTAACTATTCATCTCATGCAACTATTCATCGCGACAGATTTTCTAGAGAGGGATGATAGAGAGTGTGCCACGTAATGGGCAGGGCTGCCTATCTTAGATCCTTGATGCACAACAAACCAAACTCCTATCGTCCCTGCCCATTACACGGCCCTCTCTATCATCCCTCCCGAGAAAATCTGCCGCGATGAATAGTGTTGCGATGAATAATGTTGCGATGATTATTTTACGATCCTTCTTTGATTGTTTTACGAAATCAAATGGAGGATCGATCTTCTTCTATACAAAAATCCCTTCACATCAGAGAAGGATCGTTTAAACGGAGATCTTCAACATTCGAGTTCAAACGGAAGACTGAATGATCATGCTCGAACAGAAGACTAAATGATCATGCTCGAACGGAAGACTAAATGATCATGCTCGAATGGAAGACTGAATGCCCCCAGTCAAAAGCACTGAATGAATTTTCAATAGGGAGGATAATGGCAGCAACGAAAGCACTCTGTCTTCATAGCGGTCAACCAGATAGAACTCTTTTCTATGAACATGGCCACAATTGCGTCTTCCACAATTTTAACTCCCTTATTTACACATTTCTTTTTTCATCGAAACTTGCCACTATAACAGCTCTGACGACTCCATCTTTGAGTAACTTGATTAACTGTTTCAATGTTGCTCTTGCTACAACGATCTTTTTGATCAACTCCGACGACTCTTTTATTCAAACTCCGTGGCTAGGGAATTGTTCTTTAATGCTGCTCCTACTGCAACAATCTCTTCAATTGTCTCCTTTATTCATAGTCTGCATAATCCAAGATTTCGAATGATAATCTTTCCTGCCAAATTAATCGGAATTAATATCTTAAAATATCATAACTTTCCAATTTAGTTTCATGAAGTATTGATAATTTTGAAATATATTGAAAGCTTTTAGAATGGTTGTAATATTTGTAATATGACAATGATTTGGTCATTCCATCTTTGTGCTTGTCAGCGTGCTTTGCATTGCATTTGTTACATTCTTTGCTCATTATATCGTGCTTTTGGAGATGTCATTTTCGGTTCTAAAGGTTCAACCGCCGAGTCTTTTATAGTTTGTGCTCCTTGGCATTTCTTCATAGGTTGGCTAGGAGTGTATTTTCGTTGGACCTTTGTTGATTCTAAAGGAGCCTATTCAAATCCTCATCAGCTTCTACTTCAACATTATCAACTGAGAAAGATGATTGAAAAATTGAATGGTTGGTTCACCAGAAAAATAAAGAACACTTATTTCAATTTCCATTTACTAGCTTCCCGGAGGACATAGAAGTTATCGACAATGATTCCATTTCTTTTGGTGAACATTTGTTCCTTGTCTCCATTAGGTCCAGTACTCTTCCATTGAGGGAAGATAGTTCATTTCGGCACGAACCATATTATCCAAATAGATTTGCTTGTCAATTTGGATTTGATCAGACTATACCGAAGACTTGCAATATCATTAGTAGAACAATGAGAAGTTATGACATCGGACCATATAATTGGGCCTTGATATGGAAGCAACTTTTGAACGTTCATACTGTATCACACTTCATAATTCCTGGTTATAATTATCCAGTTCATGCTTCTTATAGTTGGATGCATTGGTGGGTTCATCAATATTACTTAGTGCACGATTATTATTGAGTAGATCATGCCATATGGATTCTTCTACTGTGCATAAGAAATTATCAGAAAGACCAAGGCATAGGTTACTTTGAAGAAACATATCATGCCCCTTCTCCAGATCAACTTTGTATAATGATTTCTTTGGAAGATAATATTCATGAAATAAAATATGTTGATACTCTTGAAGGATGGATAACATTTGGTGCCCCTTTAAAGAATTTGAAGAATATATCTGAATTTTCAGATCTGCCAAAAGAAAATGATGATTCTTCAAAATTCTATCCTCCTTCGCCCTTGCAGATTTTCCAAGATAACCTTCCTTCATCATTAGAAAAGCAAGAGATAGGAAGATATCGTCGTTCTCTTCGGAAGGATAAGCATATAATAATCGAAGATCCATAATTCATATAGTTAATCTTGGAAGATTTGACTTTAGAATAGAAAGGAACAAGTATTTTGAATAAACTTGCTATCGCTGTAATTTGAACCTGATTCAAAAGAAATGCATTTTTTATGTTGTTTAATCAGTGTTTGATATTTTCATAATTTATTTTATCATATTAGGCAATTGCATATTTGAGCATATCTTAAGTAAAATAGGCAAACATATGTATCTGCAGCATTTTGATACTACACATAGTTTAAGCTCTTGAGTAGTAGAGCTAGTATACTTTTGACTGAACATACTTTGACTGGACATAACTTGACTTGACTGCACTTGACTTGACTGCACTTGACTAGACTAGACACTTTCACTCATAGTTTAAGCTCTTGAGTAGTGGAGAAGACATAGTTTTTTAGACTCTTAAGTAGTTGGAGTTGGGTCTTACGCAAGTGGTCTCTGTAACTCTTATGAGTTCACTGAACCATTGCAACCGGGGAGTTCACAAATCACGATCCATCGGAGGGGCCCAGTGAAGCTACCCGGGCAATGAACTCGGTAGGTTTTGCGTACAGGGTTGGCCACAGTAACTCTTTAGAGTTCACGACACTCGCAAGGCTACCTTAGGGGTACCAAATCTAAAACTATCAATCCATCGATGAGGGGGTAGCTCGTTTAAAGGACCTGTCCTCATGAGTTTCTACTAAAATCAAGCCATGAATCTGGGGGGTCTTATGCATGGTTGTCCTATCTATGGACGAGCCAAAGAGCGCACATTGCAACCCGCTTTTCCTTCGTTTATCAGGTTGGACCCATGCACAGGAGGGCATTTTCTCTCACCTTCCCCCATGGCGTTGTTGGAAGCTGTACAGATGGCATTAGTCTCACTCATGATTGGCCTTCTTGGACTTTTGGCCGCTTAGGGCTTTTAGTCGTTGGCTCTCTCCGCTGCCCGCATGGGTCTAAGCAAGTGATGACCTTCGCGGGCTTTTTAGGGCCACTGGCTTCTCACTGCTGCCTGCATAATTTTAATGCATCACTGATTGTGGTAGGTCTTATGCTTAGCATTCTGCTGTCATAGATGATAAATAGCCATCGTTATTGTATGACTTATGCATAGCACTCCGTGGCTGTAGATGATAAATCGCTAAATGATATATTGTCATTGCTGATAATAGTATTCTTGATAATATTTATGTTTAAAATAGTGTATCAACTTGGCAATAATATCAGTTTGACAATAATGACTTTTATTGTAACACCCTGGTCCTCATATCTCTTAATCGGTTGCTCGAATATGAGAACCCGAGGGTTACTTTGTGAATAGAATTATAGTTTAAGTAAATTTCCCACATAATCAGTAATGATAAACATAACCTTTGTACAAATAAGAACCAAATACATACGTGAAATAGTAACCAGTAGTAGAGTGGGGTCCCTCAGTAGGAGATTTAATTACAAAACTCAGAGGCAAGCAAATATAACGTCTGATGGATCAAAACAGTAAATCTAAGCATTTAATGAAGCTCCTGCAGTCTGGCTAATATGAGTCCTCCTCGCCTTACTCCTTCTTAGCAATATCGAGAGTCCCGTCATAGGCATCATCCCTGTCCTTCATGCCTGTGCCTATTTGGTGCAACCGCACAATTGAGTGAGTAAAACTCAGTGGGAATTTCCCTTATAGATTCATTTATAACACATCATTCCAAATAGATTAATATTTCATGCAGGATTCATAAGGTAATACATATGCAACTGTATGAAGGTATGAATGTATGCTCAAGATACAGATCTGGTGATGCACATCCAGCAGTCAAAATAAAAGACCACCCGTAGTAGAGAGACTACCAGGGAAAAGCCATGAGAGTGAGTGCGCCCAAGGACAATATTACTCCTGAAATAATACTCATGGTACGCCCAAGGAGTCTCAAATCCTGGAATAGCCTCATGTAAAATAAGAGCGTCCAAAGTAACTTAAATGCACAACTCTGGCCGTCCCACTGACCTAGCAGCAAGTTGAACCGATGGTGTCTTACTTTAAGTACTCGGAAAAGCTCCAATGTTGTGCATGAATGTTATGCATCATGATGTTCATGCACATGCTATATATTTTTCCCAAATTGGTAACAGTCAACTACAATTCCTACTGAAGTATACCGTATCTAGTTTCCCTTATGGGTGAGATACTTAATCATGTACATTAGCTTAGCTTTCAGGCAAAATAATTCTATCATGTGGAACAGATAACAAAATAAACAATTCTTACAATTTAGAACGATATTTGTCATTTCATGCATTTATAATTAAGCACGACAACTATAAAACTAAGGATAAAACATAAATGAGAATGACTAGATAGAAATATTTATACATAATCAATGTAGGCATTTCAAGCAGAAACAAGATATTAGCACATGTACCATTTCAAGCTATAACACTATTTGAGAAATCCATGTCATAAAGAAGCTATGGGGGCATATCCCTCACCTATGTTTGGAGTTCTCTTGTCGTGGTAGGTGAGTGTAATGATTTACTTGAATAAATAGTACGTAGGAGTGCTTCCAAATGTGGAATAGCTACTGATTGTACCTGATGAAACTACCATAAGCACTAATGAGTCGTGACTGAGTTGACTCAGTCGGGGTTCTTGATTTATAATGAGTTGAGTATCCCAACATTTTCTTTTACTAACTAGCTCATGGATCTGTTGATCCTAAAACTTTCCACTACCACCACCAGTTAGATGGGGTCGTTTTGACTTAGTCGGCAAACGGACTGAGTAAACCCAACAAAATACATTGAGTCCGGATTCAATCATAACTGGGTGAGTCTTCGATACCCATGGTTGGGTTCAAGCTCAACTAGGTGAGCCACAACGCAGACCCAACCGAGTCAGGTAGCCCTTTTCAACACCGAGTCAGAATCGTTGACTCAGTAGAGGCATTAACAGCCGGCATCACTCACAGCAGCAACAGGCAATGCAGGCCTGGCTTATCGAGCTAGCCTCATCTCTAGGAGAAAACTGACCATTGTCACAAGGGCAGATCGGGTTTTCAGACAAGGAGTAATGTTGAGTTACCTAACTCACAACCGAGTTGAGCTGATGGTACAATGGGACAGTCCGTGCTTGGATTCTGATAAAGATAGGGGAAAGATGAGTGGGCTTACCTTGGTTGCGGGAAGGATCTGGACGATGCGTTATCTCCGGGTTCTTCTGAATTCGAACTGCTCCTCTGCGGCTTGCTGACGGTTGCTGAATCGGGGAGGTGTACGAGGGCTAGAAAATCAGCTATAGGTGGTCCAATATGGTGGAGACCTCTGCTGAAAATCAGCCTCCAACCGAGATTAACAACTCTACGTCTCCCACCATCCTACTTCTCTCTTTCAACTCTCTCTCTCTCTCTCTCTCTCAATCTTGCTCTCCCTCTCTCAATGTGGCTCTCCCTTTCTATTACTCACAGACCCAATCGACTCAGTAGAGTCGATCCGCTTCCAACCCAGCAACTCGCTCGAGCGGAGCTCTCTCCATTTCTCTTTTATTTTTATTTTTTTCTTGCACTTCTCCTCTGGACGCCCTAAAATCAGGCCTTTAATAGCCTTTCTTTATCTGGAAAGCCCCTCTGCTAATCCTCGGATTAGTGTGGGTTTAACCCCACCCAACCGATAAAGCTTTTTCATTAGGATTTTAAATGATGCATGGGTCCAGGTGGCATTAGTGGAAAGATTTCTGATACAATGGGCCACCCGATGGACGGTTTAAATTAACAAAATAATTTGCTTTGGAGCGAATGGGTTTCGCTGTCAGATTTAGGAAGATATAGGACAAAAATGGTGATTTCACTTTGGACGGATAATTTCATGATCTGAGACGTTCAATGATCTGGATCGTGTCTATAGGGCTTGTGGGGTCCATTCATGGCGCTTGATGGACCGTAGGTTGAAAGTTTACGTTATAAGCAAAATCTCGCCAGCCGTTCAACTTCTCTCATTTTCTCATTGCTGAGAGGAAAATATCGCGTCGCCCTACGTTGGACGTCCCGGATCAACTTCAGGGAAGCTTCCAGATGATTGCAAACGGTTGTGATGGATAGTTATCAAAAACGGAATGGTTCCTATCCTTATCCAGACGCTGACGAGGCCTTACCCGAAGGAGGATGGGAGCTGGACGCTTACGTGGTGTGAGAGCACGTGATTCCGCTCGATTCCGACCATTCGGACAGCCAGCAAAACGCGCTGTTTAGAAGGGTCTTCCATCCAGACGTTGCGTCGGGATAGACCTACTGATCCGGGGTTCGAGCGCTAGACAGGTCCCAACAATTTCACTGTCGGTATAGGTTAAGGTCGGTGGGACCAGCTGATCATGATAGACGGTTTGGATTAGGTGCGAATGAGCCTGATTACCCACGATGATGGTCCACTTACGATCAGATGGACGGCCGCGTTCAAATTTTCGTGCGCGGGAAAACAAAACGGGCGAAGTTTTGGTATTGTATCGGGTCAAACGCTGTTTGACCCGATATCAAATCCAGTAGACTGCGTGTGCAGCTCCTCTGTATGCACACGCGGATCTGATGTGGGGTCCACCCTACGTTCTAGGTTAATCTAATCCTTCAGTTATTCTTGGAAGGTCTTTTTTTTTAATGTTGATGATAATAGATTTCCTGAGTTAGGGATCAGTCTATGTTCGCGACTACAGCTAATGTATTTAGAAATTTCTAAGGTTTTGATCGTTCTCCAGTTAAACGGTTTATTCATTTACTTAATTATTTAGTAATTATTATTCTAATATAAATTCACCATGAAAATATGAGGGTCGTTACATTTATAATAGTAATCAGCAGTGATTAGCAATGGCAATAATATCAATTTGACGATAATATCGGCGTTCAACGATAATCATCGGTGTTTAGCGATAATCGACGATAGTTCATTGGCGTTTGGCGATAATCGTCGGCGTTTAATTTGTTACGCTTGAAATGCTTAAGAATCTGCCTTTTATATAAGGAGAAGAATACATGACATTGCCTTTTGAAACTTTTTCATCATTCTACTTGGCTTGCCCCATTTTGATTGAGAAGTATTATACTGATAATCTTCGAAATCAAAATTGCAGCGATCTTTAGGGATGATATATTTTGATGAAGCGAGCATTGTCATGCATACTTGTAGCCCCACATTCTAATCACAGAGATATGAAGAATCGTATCCATATTAGGGTACGACTTTTCTTTCAAATAATCATGACTGAATTCAATCAGGATTACGTGCCATTATTTTCTCTCTTATATCATACGTTTTCCTTATGACTATTTCACCACTGTCCATCATTTCTTGTAAAATTTTCTTTAAGACGAAGCAATTCTCAGTTCGATGTTCAAGAAAACGATGATAATAGTAGTAATCATTTTCTTCATTTCCTTTCGACGCTTCGGCCATGGCAGTTTGATTTTCCCTGCAGCTAATAATTAATTCATCATGGGAAGTATATCATCTTCTTCAAATGTATACTTTTCATAATTCTTAAATTGACTGAATTCTATCTTTATTTTCTCCGTTGTAGAACTGTTCATATTTCCTTCATCAGAGTTTCTTTGTTCAACTTCTTCATTTCTCTTTCTTCCTTAACATTATCAGTTGAAGTCTTTTTAGAATCTTGAAACAACCGATTTATATAAAAATTGAACACCTTTATACTGAGCTTTTCTAGATTCCAAGCTTTTACGATCAGGTCTTGAAAGGTCCATATATTCGAACCGATAAGACCCATTGCAATATCTGGTTTTATGCATTCTATACATAGCTTGACTTGTTATTCTTCTTTTATCAGTTGTGAGCATGATGCCCCCAATCTCTTCCATCGCTCGATGAATTCTTTGACTGGTTCGTCTTGTCTTTAGCAGATAAAAGTTAAAACGTTTGAGCTGATTTCTTTAGTAGATGACCTAGGAAGCTGTGAATAATAATAGTGAATATTTCTAATGGAACTTGATGTACGAGATATAGCAAATGGTGGTTTTCATGTCATAATAGCTTTCCCTTTATCTTTCCATATCGTTGACGGATCCCTTAAAGATGCCACATTTATAGTTACTTTTATGTATTGTTTTTCATCCTTTTTTATTACTATCTCGCCTTGCTTTATCGTTTTTTGTAATATATCTTTCAATGTGAAGCAGTCTTCTGTAAGATGCCCCAGAAAACGATGGTAATGACAATAATTCTTTTCTTTCGTCATATCAACTTCCTCTGGATATTTGGGCTGAGGTAACTTGATAGTTCCAGCAGTTAGTAGTTGCTCCATCATTAGCAAAACATCTTCCTTTTCAAAGATATATCCTTTATGAGAGTCATACAATTGAGGTCGTTTATAATTTACATGACCCTTCTAACGATCTGAGTCTTCTCTTCTCCTTGTTTCTCGTCTGTCGTGAAAGGTATCTCTTTTCTTTTTCTGATCAACAATATTTACCATTGATCTATTTGATCCCCTTCTTTCTATTCTGTTTTGAAACGCTAACATTTTCTAACCATTAACTCCAATGCATGTGCTTTCGTAGCAAGATCTTAGAAGGTCTTTATGTTGGCGTTTGTGAGTCCGAATGCAATTCTCATTTCCATAAAGTTTAGGTACATCTTCGGGTATTCCTTTTCTTTGGGTAACTGTCTGTATGAAGCTCCCAAAGTTTTCCATCTATCAATGAATTTCTCCACGGGTTATGACTCCGATGGTGGCTCAGGGCTTGTCACTTCCAGTCAATACAGGTTGATTCTTATGACTTGGAGATTGGTTACGCTTGTAATAGTTGCCATTGGTTGCAGCTTGAACGCGTGTATTATATCGTAGTTCTTTCGATTGTTGCTTAACTTTACTCTTCGATCTTTGCTTAGTTTTTGCATTAGAGCTTTACATTGAAGCTTTGTGGGTGGAGCATGGAGCTATGTATTGGAGTTTTATTGTTGATTTGCTCCCTTTTGATCAGGTGAGATTTTCTCTGAGAATCTTCACAATCAAAACTATTTTACCTTTCGGCCGTAGCAATAATTCGATCGCCATAATAACCCGGGCTTAAGCATTATCATATAATAGTTCAACCGTAGTAATGATACTAGCTCCAATGTTGACCTTAAAAAATTGATACTGACAATTATTATCTCAAAAAATCAATAATTGCCTTTTCCGGGATCAAAGAATCAAGAGTTTCGCATGGCTGTTCGGAAGGATATGTTTAAAAAGAATATTTAGAAATCGTGTTTTTCTCTGATTTCTCTATTCATTGAGCATTTTTCATTCTTGCTTCACCAAAGAACGAAGATTCATGAACACATATGGCTGAAATAATGCTTGTCTTATTATGTTGTTTACTTTCTCAAAAAAACATCAATACTCTGGACTCGCTGTTCTCCGCTTTTTTGTCATGCTCTCTTTCATATGTCATCGTAATTGTACATTTTTATCTTCTTCATCACTGTTTCTTTCATCATCCTGAACATAACTTGACCTAATCCAATTCTCCTGGAAGATATCGACATGATGCCCCCAAGTCTTTCCATAAACTAATAAATTCGTCATCCGATTCATCTTCCTCGTTGGCAAGGAGAGACCAATTCAGTCAAACTAAATTCTTTGGTCTCATCTATCTTTAATCGTAACTGCTTCAACTTTCTTTGGTATTTTTTTATAGCAGTAATCATGTATTGTTGATACAATCTTGCGCAAATCCGTTGGATATGAAGTAAACAATCATGTTAGTAAGGAGAAAAGCTATTACGGTTGTATAATGACGCAATACTTGTTGTTCAAAATAGAGTATCAGTTATTTTAATTAAATAAAATTGTACTTTATTTTAAAGATGAAGGGGAGGATGTTCCCATTGAGAGTCACCATTTTGACATCAATATGATGCCAAACAGTGATGAAAATCCTCTAAATGTTTTCTAAGTTATCATTGAATAATAACAATTCTCCAGCGGAGTTGTCATTTGTTTCGACAAGAAACGAAAGTATTTCGATAGGGGAATTATAATTCAATAATAACAAAGAAAGAATGAGAGAACAATCATCACAAAGTATTTTATTGATTTTAGGTTCGTTTACATCCTCGTGTTTCCCTTGATTTTAAAATAAAGTATAATGAATCTGTGCAATGAAAGAAAGGATAATCAATTCAATAGCGATTTCGACAACATTTTGGTGTATTTGGTGTCCGTTAAAGTGACAGAAGGGTTGTGCGGGTCCAAAATCCTTTGCTTCGAGTCGACACTTGAGAGGTGTATGCATCCAAAATCAAACTGCGAAGGGAGCCCTCAAAACTGCAAAGCACAGGACTGTGGAGTTCTTTCATTGCACGACCGCGCAACAGACCCATTAAATCGTCACAACACTATTCACCTGCGCAATTATTCATCCCGCGCAACTATTCATCATAGCACTATTCATCTCGCATAACTATTCATCCTGCACAACTATTCATCATGGCACTATTCATCGCAACAAATTTTCTAGAGAGGGATGATAGAGAGAGGACCGCGTAATGGGTAGGGCTGCGTATCTTGGATCCTTGATGTGCAACAAACCAAACTCCTATCGACTTGTGTATTTTTTTTGTGCCTCAACAACAAGGATCAATCTTGCTCTGCTTCCTTGGGAGTTTGATGACCCATCCATGTGGAGGGTCCACTCGTACAATCCGACGTTTTGCTCGGCTTCTGTCTGTTGCTGAGGAGTGAGGTAAGTAAATTCAGTGATGAAATCAGTGATAGCCTGACCTTTAATCGCCACTCTTGGTTGGTATATGATGTTGAACTTGCCTAGCTTGATTGCCCATTTAGTTAGTTGCCCTAACACCTTCGATTTCTGTAATACTTGGCGATTGGCTGGTCAGTTGGGACCACTATGGTATGTGCTTAGAAGTAAGGTCAAAGGCGTCAAGATGACGTGATCAGCGCTAGCGCTAACTTCTCTATATCTGGGTATCACGTCTTAGCTTTGACCAGAGCTTTGCTCACATAATAAATTGGTCATTGTTTGTTTTCCACCTAGCGCACTAGGGTTGAGCTAACCATTGTGGTCGATACCGCTAGGTACAGTAGTAGTGGCTCCCCAGGTTCTGGCTTGGAGAGCAACAATGGGGACCTTAGGTATTTCTTGAGTTGCTAAAATGTTTGCCTGCACTCCTCCATCTAGGTTGGCTTCATATTTCCCTTCAGCTACTTGAAGAACTGTAAGTATTTATTCGTAGCTCGGGAAACAAACCTATTTAAGGCTGCCACTCTTCCCGTCATGCGTTGGATTTCTTTTATCGTACTGGGGGATCTCATCTCTAGGAGAGTTCAGATCTTGTCAGGGTTTGCTTTTATTCCTCTTTGCTTGACCAGGAAGCCTAGGAACTTTCCCGAGTTGACGCCGAAGGTGCACTTGCTCAGGTTTAACTTCATTCGATACTTTCTTAAAATCACAAACATTTCCTTCAGGTTTGCCACATGGTCTCTCGCCTTAGAACTCTTAATGAGCATGTCATCAATGTATACTTTCATTGTGTTCTCGATTTCCTTAGTGAACATTTTGTTAACTAGGCGCTGGTATGTTGCTCTAGTGTTCTTAAGCCCAAATGGCATTCCTCAGTAGCAGTACAATCCTTTATCCATAATAAAAGCCATTTTTTTTTGTCGTGCTTATGCATTACAATTTGGTTATCCCTTAATATGCATCCATGAAGCTAAGGAGCACGTGCCTGGCGGTACTATCCATCAACTGGTCGGTGTAATCTACACTGATCCGCCATTTCCCACTGGCCTTTTTAACCAGCATGACATTGGCCAATGAGTCAAAATAGTAAATCTCTTCAATGAACCCGACCTCGAGGAGTTTACCGACCTCCTTGCCAATGGCCGCATATCTCTCGGGATCGAATGCTTGTCTTTTCTGCCTCATAGGTTTGTGGTCAAGGTCCACGTTCAGTCGATGGACCATAACTTTTGAATTTATACTGAGCATATCCTGGTGGGACCAAGTAAACACATCAGCATATTGTCTTAGTAGGTCGGTTATCACCACTTGAAGCCCTGGCTCGAGTAGTGACCTGACCTGAATGATGAAGGATGGGTTGAACTCGAAGAGCGGTATTGCAACAAGGTCTTCCACCAATGACCCTCTTTCGATAGTCTCTCATCGTGGGTCTAAGGAGGTAATTTGCATTGCATGTTGTCGTTGTACCTTTGCTCAGAGTGCCGTTAAATAGCATTATTGGGCCTCGTGTTGGTTGCCCCTGACCTGGCCAGCTCCATGCTCGGTCAGGAACTTTATGGCGAGGTGATAAGTGGACACCACAACTCTCATGGCGTTTAAAGATGGCCTATCCATAATCACGTTATATACTAAGGGGCAATCTACCATAAGAAAATTGACCATGGTGGTGACCTGGTTAACACCCTCACTAGATGTTACAGGTAGCAGGATGCTTCCTTCAGAGGTTACCTTTTCCCCAGAAATCTGACCAAGGGCATTTGGACGGGTCGCGGTCTTGTCCTTCTGACCCCCATCATATCAAATGCAGTAGCGAACAGGATGTCGGCCGAGATGCTGGTGTGACTATTATCTGATGTACTTTATGGTTGGCCACAGTCATGGTGACCACCAGGGCATGGTCAGAAGGTGAGACTGCATGAGTTCAACCTCGGTTCCTTGCTAGATCGTCCAGTAAGATAAACGTGATGCTCCCTTTCGCTACTGGTCGTACTCTAAACGTGGGCATGACATGCCCGATTCAAATCTTCACCTTTGGCGGGACCGCTTAAGATGGAGCATATTTCACTTTTTACTTCATTGTCATTTTGCTTGTCATGTCGCTCTTGTTGCCTGATCTGTCGATCCTCTTCCCTTGTCGATGAATTCGCATAGATGTCTTTTTCGAATAAGGGACTCAATTTCTTCCTTGAGGTCAAGACACTCGATCGTGTTATGACTGTGATGCCAATGAAAATGACAATACTTCCTCTTATCTATCTTCCCGGGGTCGGTTCTCATCTTGTTCAACCACCTCAAGATCCTTTTTTATCTGACCTCCGTGAGTACTTGTTTCAGTGTGGCAATTAAGGGGGTGTACCTATGGAAAAGGCTTTCCGGACATCAACTGGGTCAGGTGCTCCTACTATGGTCATCGTATGTTTTCCTCTTGGAGTTCGTGGTGGGTGGCTCCCTTTTTTCCTTTCGCTTTATGTCTCTCACCGAGCTATTTTCACCTCGAGTGGCTCTTTGCAGGCCAAATGGCTCCGCCATGTTTGAATACTTTTGAGCTCGATTGAGGAGGTCGACGAGAGTCGTCGGAGGGTTTTTCCCGATCGAAAAAAGGAATTTTTCCTTATTTGAGGCCGACCATCATGGTTATAAGAGTGACCTGGTCAGAGTAGGTGTAAGACCCTAACTCGTGTGCACGTCATTCCTTTAGGTCTCGTGGTCCTACCGGTCGAATCCCGGTGACCCGCGACCTACGGATAGTGTTTACGGTCATCCTCAAGTTCGGTCACGTCAACCCGACTTGGATCGACCCGAAACCTATGCCATTGTGTCAGTATCGGCGCCATGGTTCCAACGTCGCGTCCTGTGTGTGAAACCAACGTGTACATCGCAAGTTATGGGCCATGCTTGATATGGACCATTGATGTGTGGATGGTGGACCCCACCCTAGCTCCACACATTTTCCCATGTGGTGGGGTGATGTCATGCCTATGCCTAGGGTTTCTAGAAAGCCTACAACCCTATAGCTAAAGCCTACCCTACCCTATGAGCTTTGGTTGTATCTCCCTAGCTAATGATTCATTTCTCTATCCTAGGTGAGAGAGACAATCATTACATTGCTTTTCTAGCTACAACTCCCTAAACCCTCTCTTTCCCTCTCATTTCTCTCTTACTCTCTCTTCTCTCCTCTTGCTAGCAAGCCCTCCAACGTCCCCACCCCTCCATATTTTCCAGCCATTTCTCTCCCAAATACCCTCCAATCCAACCTTCCTTAACCCATCTTACCCTTAGAATCATCTTCCTTGGAGCTTGTAGATCTTGGTGGTGTAGCTTTGGAGTTTGATATCTAAAGTGGGTTGCATGTAGTTTCAAATTTTAGATTTCCTTGTATCTTAGTTGTTCTTCATCCTTCCTTTCATGTTGGAGCTTGTGGGGCCCATCAAGTGATGGTGGTGGCCCAAGACTCCATGGATGTGGCTCGTAAACCACCCTACATTTGCATGCATGTTCATGCAAGGGGCCAATTCTCCATGGATCCCTTCATGACTTCTTCTTTCTTTCATCAGGGATCTTTGGGTCATGTAGACCGTTGATCCTTGGTGGAGATTGCATCTCCACCATAGATCTCAAGTAGAAATCCTATGATCATGTAGATCTTGTATATCTTGTGATAGGAGAATGTGTATGCATATGTGATAAGGGGAAGGGCCTCAATGTGGCGGAGACCCTTCCCTTGTGGCTGAACCTTTATTTTCCTTTGTTGATAACCTTCTGATCATGAGTGTGTGGCCCACCTTGTGGACCAAAAATATCCAGACCGTCCATGGAGGGTGAATGTCCATGACAGTCCACCCTTGGACGTGTGGCCCCAAAATGCACCTATAAGGGGCACATGCAAAGGGGTTTAGATGATGGTAAGGGTCTGGATGTTTGTGGGGCCCTCTGGGGTGGTCCATACCATGATTTTCTTGGATTAAATCCCCTTTTAAATAGTATTTATATTTATTTATTTTCAGTTATATGTTGCTATCCAGAACTGTCTGGATAAATTTTTGAGTCATCTTGAGGTTAGATTTTTAGACTTTTGGTGGGGTGTTTGGTCCCATGTAATACGCGTTTCTTGAATGTGTGGACCCCACCTATAAGCATGCCAAATTTCAGCCTCAACTGATCTCATTGGGCCTCCAAAAGAGTGGGCCAATATGGGTGGATTGCCAGATTTTTCTGCTATACAGTCCAACAACATTATCTCATAAAATCCTTAATTCTAAAATATTTTCACTGATGGTGGGCTACCTTTATGGACTCCGTCTTATTGTATACATGATGAGGGACCTTGGTCCTCAATTTTTAGAATTTTAGAGGCCCTGGATCCACTCCAATGGAGTGCCCAAATTTAGGACAACAACATGCATTGCAGAAATTTCTTCCATACCTTATTGTCCTCTTTGTGTTTGTAGCAGATTTTAGGCCCCAGCCCACTGGACTTTTGCATGATTTTTGGGGCACACCTCTGATGTATCTGGAGGCCCATTGGCCCATGTTTATGGGGCCAACCAGCTGGACGAGCAAGCCTTACTGGAAGTCCAGCTGGTGGACGTCCAGCATGGCTGGTCGTCCAATGTGTTGGCTCACCATGATGTATGTTTCGTCCACGTCATCCCCCATTTTTTAGTGGCCCACGTGGAGGTTGGGTCCAACCTAGGTGGACATCCCCTGTGGGGCCCACCATAGGGATGTGTGGAGCCCACCTTGTTGAATGTATGTGGCCCAGGCTGTCCAGGCCTTGGACCGCCCAGGCATTGGGACGCCCAGGCCTTTGGGCTGCTGCTGGGCCTGCAGTTCAGCAACAGGCCCACCTATTTTGTGTACCACCCCTTTTTCTTCATCTGGTGGGGCCCCCTGTAAATATTGTTGGCCCTTATAATAATGATCTTCACATATTGTAACAAGTTTCTGAGCTTCAGCAGGCCCAAGTAGTTGGGTGGGCTGAAAATCTAGCAAGGGCCCCAAATGAACATTGTTTTGACTGAAATTGCATTAGATGAGGGGCCCACCATATTGAGAAATTTGGGGTACATAATGCACACTTATATCTGAAATTTTCTTGGACTTAATTAATGCATAGTTGGGCTACCTTTTGATGGTCTTTTGTGGACCCAAGTATAGACCAGATTTTGAGACTTCCTAGTGAGCCTAGTGTGGGCTGGAACGTCCCAGCTTGGCCCAGTCATATGTTGGGCTGACTTCTACCATTTTGATGGACTTATGGGCTGAGATAAGGATGGTATTGGGCCCTTGGTTGCCCACTTAAATTGGTAGTTATTACGCTGATGTAGTGGGGCCCATTTCACCCAACTTAGACTTATTTTTTGGGCCATGTTTTTGTGCTCATGGGCTGCCCATTAAGTTCAACTAAATGTATGGGTCCTATGACCATTGGGACTTAGGCCTTGGGCCTTGATTTCCCTCTTTGGGCCCATGATTATTGATGGTAGTATTGGCCCTTTCTTTATGCCTTTTGTGGGACTTGTGTATGTGGTTCGGATGTGGGCCTTGGGCCTCGTAGCTATATGGTTGTGGGTAGATGCCTTGGGAAAATGGTGGTTGAATGTCCCCATTATGGACCCCTCTAAGTGTGGTTGAATGCCCACCTTAGACTCTTGCTAGGCCCATCTATGTATTATTTAGGCTCGTAACTTGTATGCTTAGTCTCGTGGGCTACACCAGGTAAATGGGCCCCCACTAGAGGTTGTATTCCTTATAAGGAATTGGTCAAGTACCTAGACCCTTCATGGTTAGGTAGAGAGTTCATCTTCACCTCATCGCCACCCCTATTCATCTTCATGACACACTCTCATACGCATCATATGCATGCTTGGTTGAGGTATGATTGGCCATGGTTGAGCCATTGTGTAGGACATGTTGGTATCTCCCCGAGGGATGGAGTTTTTTCCTCTTGAGCACGATGGATGCTTGGGATTGATGCATGGGTGATTGTGTGATTCATGCATCTGGCATTGCATAGCATATGGATATCTGCCCTTGCTTCATCAGGGCTGTAACCTCCACAGGTATATCGTGGATGGCCGTGTGTGGACACCGGAAATGATACTTGAGCATTTGAGGCTCATAGGATGTCCCTGGGTGAAAGCCCTTAAACCTTCACGGTACCGAGGAGACGCCTCAACGCCGAGACCGAGTGGAAATCATGACCGCCCGAGTGCCTTATACTGTTAGGCCGCGACTCCCACTATTGCGAGGTTGGTTAAAATGGGGTTTGGCCTTACCCGCCTGAGTGAGGGGGGCATAGCTAGGCTGAGTCTGACCAGCTCGTAAATGGGTTCGCTATCGTCGAGCCTTGTTGGTGATTGGTTGTCCACAGGCGGGTAGTGAGGTCTCCTACACTCGTTTAACTGTGCGGGTCTTGGAGAGCGGCAGTCATCCTGTAGTGTACTTGACCCCGGTGGATTCCTTATGATGGAACTGTACTTGATGTGTGGATTGGATATGAGGACTGGCATTACTTCGCATTACATTGCATCGGCTGTATAAGCCTTATGTTACATCGCCTTGGTATGGCACCCAGTACTCATGTATTACATTGCATAGCCCTGGGTATAGCTTACTGCATTCATAGCTTAGCCTCAGTACAGCTAGTATCATTCATGTTTCCTTCTGCATTCTCTTTTATCTTCTTCTGAGCACCATTGTCACACACCTTCACCACCCTCTAAACTTTCTATAAGCTTATGCACGATTGATGTGTGCAAGAGATCCTAGGTTGGCGCAATAACGGTGGGGCATTGGATTGGCGCGAGCTGAGGACTAATTGCAGACCTTTCTTTCCCCCTTCTGATATTATATATTTCCCTTTGAGCCTCATGTACCTGTAAAGATTTAATTCTTAGTGGATTTTTCAATGTGTTTCTTGTGGTTATGTTTATGAGATTTACTTGCTATGATCTTGGGTATGCTCGATTGAATCGGTTTATGATATAGAAATCCTCCTTGTAGGATCCCAGGATCGAAACTTATCTCACGAGCCAAGAATGGGGTACTACGGAGACTGTTGTGTCCGAAACCGGCTATCGAGTTCCTTGTGAGTCCGGTCACCGAGTTCGGGGCGTGACTGTAGGTGTCCACCTGAACAGCTTCAGCGTTGAAGCACACAATGTAGTCCCTCAAGAGTTCCTCCTCCTTTTGTATTATTGTGAGGAGGTGAGTCATGGGCTTCCTCATGTCCTTTCCTCCGATGAACTAGGTAGTGAAAGCCTTGCTAAGTTGAGTGAATGAGCCAATGGACTTGGGCTTTAAGTGCCTGTACCATTTATGCGCAGCCCCTGTTAGTGTCAGGGAGAATGTCGTGCACATTATAGGCCCGGAAGCATCATGGAGTTCCATCCATGCTCATAAGGACTCTAAATGCTCCGCTGGATCCCCCAACTCTGAATAAGGAGTTATCTGGGGCATTCATAATCTAAATGGTAACTTCATAATGTCGTATGTAAGTGGAGGTTCGGCTTGCTCAAGTAGGGCGTCCACGGATGGCGGGGCCTTGGTTCAACAAGCCTGTTGGATGTCACTAAGCTGATCTCAGATTTTTTTCAGCTCTGCCCCCCATGGGACCTCATTTTCTGCTGTGACTTCCGGGGCTTTCCCTTAAGCTTGCCTTCTTTTCTCCAGTGTATGTCGCAGATCCGACTCAACGAGCTCGGTGGTCGCCAGAGTTTGCATTGGGATGCACGTGTTTCTCATTGGCTAATCTTTCGCGGTGTACGATTCGAGAGGCACAGGCGGAGGGCAAGATTGTTCGGTCGCTACCCCTAACTCTATATTTTAGTCATCGGGGAGAGCATGTTGCCTCTCCAAAACCCTCATGATGTGGTCAATATTACCAGTCAAGGCTTCCACTTGGTTCTCCAAAGATGAGCCGACTTCCTCTATTCCAGGATCTCTGTGTGATTACCGGTGAAGGGGGTTAGGTTGGGGGCCTGACCGTGAAGCTTGAGGATTCTCAAGTTGTTCCTCGCGCACTAACTCGGCGGCAGCCAATGCCCTTCCCTCTTTCTTAGTCATTGAGGTGAGAGAAGGGGAAGAGCGGTTGGCCTCGCCGATGTTGGGGAACTTTAATGGCTTCGTTGATGGTTCCCACAAACAACACCAAACTATAATCGCTCAAATCTAGATGAACCCGTGGCTTCTTTTGCAAGTTATTAGGTACCTGCTCCAATAAAGAACAAAGGGAAATGAGGGTGCCGGTTGTGGCCGAGGACCATCCGATGCTTAAGTCAGGTAGGTTAAACCGAAGTGGGTGTAGCCGGAGTTGGGATTTTTTTTGTGCGTACCTTTCTCCCAAGGCAGGGGGTATATTTATAGGTTCTTTAGGCAGTTTATGTATCTCGGTGGATCTGTCAGATACACTGGAAGGGTCCGCATTTGAGTAGGAATTTTCTTCCGAGAATATTTTTAATCCCACGTTGATCGGCGTGATCTTCGGCTGGGATCTCGTTGGATCAATCTTGACACGGTACGTTGCGGGATTCTCTCAGGACATTTTTCGTTTAAGGTCGAGGTCGGAATGGTTAGGTTGGTCAATGAGTTTTGTTACTGAGTTTCGAGCCCGAGCAGTTCAACTCGACAGTGAATCTTTCATCGAGGCTCAGTTGACTCTCCTAGGTGGTCGATATGTTGATGGAGGCTCAGGTCAGCTCTCCCAGGTGGTCAATATGTTGATGGAGGCTCGGTTCGGCTCTCCTAGTTGGTCGATATGTTGATGGCTCGGGGAACCCGTTCTGTCAATTCTTCACCCACGTCGCCTTGGCACCTTTTGTATACATGTCCCATGTCACCAATCAGTTCGATTTTTCCGATTTTTCCCACAAGAAGCTTTATATACCGCCACGTGAGGTGTATCAAAACTTTTATATTGTCTATACGATGAATTACTTGAATTATCGTTAATTTTAAACGACAACCACCATTATCAATTCGGCTCACTCAAGTGGGCCACACATGCATTTTGGATCGGACCACTACTGGTGTTGTTTTGGTAGTGAGTGGATCAACCTGATTTTGATATGATAAATCGTAACGGTGGGATCTGACCTTGTGTGTCATACACAGCTTGTGCTCAAAGGTGGATGAAGGTTCCGTGCATTGATGTGTTTGCAAGCATTCATTCAATGTTACAATAGGAAAACGTACTGCATGGCTTTGAATAAAGAGAGACTTGGATACTCGTCTGTGTGATGGATGATACCGCCGCACTTTGAAATTACTTACAAATTCCATACATAGCAATCCAGTATTTGAAGTAAACTATCCAAATTATGAGTCCCATTTAAAAGTTATGGAAAAAAAAAAAAAGTTATCCCCACCATGAAAATGTCATTTGCCAAAAATAGGTATGGTCATTTGATCAATGGATCTAAAGGTTCTAAAACAAATGAATGTCTAGAAATGTTAAAAGAAGTCTTTCAGGGGGCCTGTTTGTGTTGCTTTTTTGAACAATTAGGGCAATTCTGATTCCCAAGATTACTACATGTACATGCATGAAAGGTGAGAAACAACTTGGAGCACACAAATGAGTGGATGCCATTTGAGGGAGGGGAACGCATGTTAGAGATCCACGCCATTCATTAGATTGGGTGCTGCACTTTGAACATGCCATGTTATATGAAAAATTCATCTTTGGCATCAATGTTTTAAAAAAAAAAAAAAATTTAAATCATCTTTGCATGCTCGCTGCACATGTTGGATCTAGATCGTTGGACTTTCTTTCGATGGCCCATTTTTCTTATACAAGTTTGATTTGCCTTATGAACATTATTTTTGGGCCATGGCATGTTAATGATGTGTCCTATACCGAATTAAATGGCGTAGGTCTCCTCACTTGATCTCTAATAACATGGTGTCCTAATCTATTCCCAAGTGCATCTTGTTGTTTGCAGAGGATTCCTCCAATTCCGCTACAAAATGGGGTTGGGGAACTATTTCATACTTTCGTCACCAGAGGGAGTCCTTCAACTAAAATTTTCAGTTTATCCTTAAATATGAACATCACATCAATCTCCCAGCTGATAGAGAGAACAATCTCTCAGAGAGGGGTAGAGGGCCAACTCCAGCACTTTTCATACCTAATTAGCGGAATGTAAACATGTCGGAGACACGCCAAATAAAATATACAGTTCTCAACCTTTTCAGAATAGGTAAAGTTTCCTAGCCTACATACCCCAAAAGAAATATCCGATAACATTATAGAGTCTGTCTTTTCATGAAAAGCCACATTAACCTTAAATCATTCACCATGCAAATATTTATCTTTCCTACTATAAATACCTCACCTAGGTTAGCAACTCGATAAGGTGCAAATTTTTCATAAAACCCTTAAAAACTAAGCTATAGCCAATACCTAAAGCAAACTAATCTTTATCCTTTACTTTAGCCAACCCAAGCCTAAGATAAAGCCCTAAAATTTAGCTAAATCCAAGCTAAAAATTCAAACTAAATATGAGCCAAATTCAAAAAACTCCAAAAGATAGAAATAAGATTCCAACACCCACTGGAAGCCGCCCCTAACCTAAACCATAGTCCTCTGAAGATCAAGGAGACATGACGCACCAACTGACTGAATCCCAAGAGAAAGCATGTAAGAGGTGGCACTTGCCTTCCTATGTGACAATCTAAAAACAGCGGAAAACTCCATTTTAGGACAAAAATTGGAACAAGAAAACACATTTCAACATGTATTTGTGATTGAATACCCAAATTACCCCAAACTCTCTTTATTCAGTCTTTTGCCATCCCTTTCAACCAATGAGAAAATGCCATATGGCACCTCTCTACTCCCCACCAATCACTAGCCTACACAAACAATTGCCCCCCAAAGACTCAGGAATTGCGAAAATGACATCCCAAATAGGCTATAAATACCCCCTCTCTCTCCTCAACACATGCCATATGAGTGAGAGAGAGAGAGAGAGAGAGAGAGAGAGAGAGAGAGAGAGAGAGCTTGCAAACCCCCATCCATCCCAGTCCCCTCTCTAGCCTCCTCCAACTCTCTCCAAAACCCTTAGCCTTTCCTATCCTTCCCCTTGAGCCTAAGCTCGTTTGAGCAACAGTTTCCAACCATAGTATGCCATCACCCATCAACTAGTCTTGAGCCCCTCAAGCATTAAAGCTGCTTCAAGTTGCAAGTCTAGATCATGCCACTATCATTCCCATTCTCATTTCATCAATCGCATTATTGCATGCCTTCTCAATCCTCTTCTCCTTTAGGCTTTCTCTGAGCGTATACTCTGTGACTTGCCGAAATTCCACATCATGTAACATCAAAAACTCATGGTAGTCTAATTCCTCTACATATCTTCATAGCATCATATTCTCTCAACTCCCTTGCTTCTATTGGGCACTCTCTAGGAGTATGCTTTGTAACTTGCAGAGATCTCAGATCCTATCACATTAAAAACTTTGTCATATCCCTTTTTTAATCTCTTTTACATTCTAGTATAAGAATCATCAAATCCTCTAGAAAATCAAAGTAGACTTACAAAGTAAAGATTGCACGCGTATGCAGGCAAAAAGGGTGCTTAACACATTCCCTCTCCGTAACTAAGGTCCATTGCTCAGAATTCCAAAATGAAGATCAAGAGTCATTTCAAAAGCAAAAAAATCCTTGGATTCTTTAGCTTTTATAAGGTTCTATAGGATCTAGTGGACCGTGGAATTTTAAATTAATTGGGTAACGACGACTCGTGGGCTGGGACTGTGACGATCCGAAAATTTTGGCACACTTAACTTGACAAAAAGGCCGTAGGATAGACCTAACAGTAGAGCTGTACACGAGTCGAGTCGAGTCGAGTATCTGCCTACTCGTACTCGACTCTTAATGACCGACCGCTGCTCGTACTCGGGCTCTACTCGGCCGAGTAGCATGACCCCCTGCTCGTACTCTACTCGCCCGAGTACGAGTCGAGTACGAGTAGTAAACGAGTCGAGTCGAGTCTGAGTTTTCGAGGCGAGTTCGAGTACGAACACACGAGTTGAGTACCGAGTGCGAGTTTTCAAGTCGAGTCCGAGTACGAGCACACGAGTGAGTACCGAGTGCCAGTTTTCGAGGCGAGTTCGAGCTTTGAGCCAAGTTCAAGTTATAAATTGAAATTAATTTGAATTTCAATTCGATTGTCAATTGAAATTCGAAATTAAACGAAACAATAAAGATGAGTGTCTTTATTGTTACATAATTACATTAACGTATTTACATAATTACATTACATTGTTCAAAATGACAATTTATAACTAATAACCTCTATAAGATGAGTGTCTTCCTGTTCCTGTATTGTCATCTGATCCATCGGAACTACTATCTATTTTTTCATATACAAATTGATTCACTTCCTCTGAGTCAGAAGGCGAAGAGATTTTTCCTTCGTGCTCTTCTACACTTTCAACTAGATTTTTCAAACTTGCTTTATGTGAAGAATTGTATGTAGTACCCAATGCCCTATAAAATTCACCGAGACGAGTTAGGAATTTCAATTTGTTACTCTTTTTCTTCTTCTTGTTTGTCGTACTCGACAAGTAACTTGACCCTGCTTCAACATCGTGTTGTCTTTGACTCGAATATCGCTGAAGTCTAGAAGCATCTTCCATGCTGCGTTTTATGGCGATTTGGAATTGTTCTTCCTCCAAAGCTTTTAATCTGGCTTCCTCCTCTGCATCTTTTGTGGATGTCATTTGTGTACCAGATCCAGAAGCAGAAGGTTTGGATGGAGTGAAAGGCTTTTTATTCGAATCTAACAGGGCTCGAAAAAGAATTTGGACATCCTTAGGGGCATTGGGGCATGGTTTTGCATCACCACCTCGACATGACAAGTGTAGGCGAAAGCGATGACTCTTGTGCACAAACTTTGCGCCACACAAACCACACTTAATCTTTGTTTTTCCAGACCGTGGCGGTGATTCAACTATGGAAGCATAGTCCCAAATGTTTGATGATGGCTCAGATGACGACATATCTACATTCAATTTTTAATAAAAAAATCAGAATATTGATAAAAAATTGAACTTGATATAGCAACAAAAGAAAGCAATATAAATGTATCAAAATTCAAAAATAAAAGCAAATGAACAGGCATATGTAAATAAATATCAATGATTCAAAGTCTTCCAAACCACATTCCAAAAGGACCAACACTTTCGTGTTTGCAGTTGCAGTGAAATAATATTACAGATCATTCAACATTCAGCCAAAAAAATTGAAAAATCGAAAATGATTACTGATCTATAGGTAGAGACGCGTCATGAATCTCAATCTCCTCTTCTTCATCATCATCATTCATATCTCTCCCCATATCGGGCGTAACCAATCTTGCGTACAAATCAACGCTTCAACTGTGTTTGGCGAAAGTGAGCTTCGATACTTGCTCACAACCCTGCTCCCTGTGCTGAATGCGGATTCTGATGCCACTGTTGAAACTGGTATTGATAATATGTCCCGTGCCATCACAGATAATGTAGGGTATTTTGATTCACTAACCCTCATCTTCCACCATTCCAACACATCAAATTCAGCTCGCACTACGATTGGCTCCTTGAGGTACATTTCTAACTCTGATTCCTTAGTATCAACTCCCATTCGTGTTTGTGCCAAATATGATATGTATTCATTTAGCACATCTGGATTACCAGGTACAGAAATATCCGCATCTCTACTTCCTTCAACACCCGTTGCCGCTGCAGGTAAAGTATTAACATACGATTTATACAGATCTTCAAGGCTTCACGAACCTTAGACGTCTCTGCTACCGCTCTTTCAGTAGGATAAAGCTTCATGAAAATAAAGCTAACCAATCCCATATTACAACGGGGATCAAGAACAACTGCCAAGGACATCAACAAATGACATTCGTCCCAGTATTTATCGAACTTCATCTTCATACCAACTGTCATTTGGCGTATGAAATCTGGACCCGCACTGACATTTTTCCGCAGAGCATCCTTAATCCTCCAAAGAGACGGAAGAAACAGATTCGCGGTTGGATACTGATTCCCAGAAAAAATCTTCGTGCAATCGCAGAAAACTTGGAGAAATGTGTGAACTTGTTGTGCTTTGGCCCAATCATCTGTGCTCGGCAACCAAGAATACGTTCTGTCACGCGCCGCATATTCAGGAAATGCAAGTTGTAATTCCATTGCCGCATCTAACATTTCATAGGTTGAGTTCCAACGTGTACAGACATCCAACTTCAACGTTTTTTTAGATGGCACATTCAAACGTTGGATGATGTCATTCCATACACTCAGTCTCGATGGCGACCCCCTTATATATTTCACACTTTCTCTTATGTTCTCTATAGTGTCATCGATTGCTTTCAGCCCTTCTTGTACAATCAAATTTACAATATGGGCACAACATCTAACCTGAAATATTTTTCCTTCAAAAAATAAATTTCCTGTAGCCCTGAATTGGTTACGTAAGCATGAAATGACACTGTCATTTGCTGAAGCATTGTCTAAAGTTATTGCTGAAATTTTCTTCTCAATGCCCCAGCCTTCTAGACAACTGTAGATGCAATCTGAAATAAGTAAACCAGTATGTGGAGGAGGAAGGTGTTTGAAGTTTAAAATTCTCTTGCATAGTTTCCAATCCTTATCAACATAGTGAGCGGTTAATGAAATGTATCCTTTTCTTTGATTAGACGCCGTCCATAAATCAGAAGTCAAAGCTATTCTGGTCACTGAAGCTAAAACTTCTTTCAGTTTCATCTTCTCCTTTGCGTACATCTTCATGCTTTCTCTCTGCACTGTGACGCGAGAGACATTCTCGGCCCGAGGGTTAAGAAATTGACAGAAAGCCCTAAACCCTTTACTTTCAATCATTCTGAAAGGTTTTTCTTCCAAAATTACTAATCTAGCAAACCACTCATTCAGCTTCTCCTTGTCAAACTTATGAGTGGACACTACGCCTTGGGAGTCGTCCCCTTCTGACTTCGTAAATGACAACGTCTGTTGGCCGGGAGGAGGGAGTCTTGCTTTCTTAGGACACGTCTTCAAATGTCTAATTAGATGTGTCGTAGATCCTCCTGGAATCTTGTTGAATAACCCTTTGCAGTGATTACACTTTATCTTCTGTACACCGTTAACTGTCACATCTTCGAAATCATCCCACACTGCTGATCTCTTCTTCTTCCCTTTGCATGCGGTTGACGTGTCTGTGTCTCCCTCTACTATTAGAGGAGATGTGGCCGATGCACCCATTCCAGGGGTATTTGGGCTTTCGTCTTGACTAGCCATCTATAAAATAAAATTCTCGATATGTTATACAGCTATACTAGGAGATAGGATCCTAGATGGCTAGACCGCTAGACAGGCGTAATTACTTAACTGTCTAAATCAGTCACCCATTCAAAGTTAGATGGATTGTAATGCTTCATTTTCCAATTTAAATGCTACGCCGAAATTCCGGCAGCATCTCCCCTTATCTCTCCAGAATATATTAATCTTGTATTTGATTCCCATGTCAATCATCAACACAAAGTGTGGACATTTGACGACGGAAATAAATACATGAAATATATCAGAGAGAGAAAAAGGAGAGATGAAACCGGAACAGGCATATGCATTTAAATTGGAATAAATGAAGACATTACAATCTATCTAACCCTGAACTGTCCAAAAAGGGACAATTTGAGCAATTTCTATGCATCCAAGAACACACTGAATCTATGTCTGGCAACATAGAAATCCTCAAATGGGCAACTGATTATCCTATACTGTCTACAAGTCTACAAGTAGAATAATACAAATAATTCATATCCATATGTCAAATATTTAGGGAAAACACAAATATCAGGTTAATTCCAAAATTATATTAAACAAATTCTATATTAACAACTGATATCAGGTTAACACAAATATCAGGTTAACACAAATATATTAACAAATATCAGGTTAACACAAATATTTAACAACTATATTAACAAATATCAGGTTAACAAAAATATTTACACAAATATCAAGTTAACACAAATATATTAACACAAATGTATTAACAAATATCAAGTTAACACAAATATATTAACAACTGATTAACAAATTCTATATTAACACAAATATGAAATATATTAACAATTGATTAACAAAATTATATTAAACAAATTCTATATTAACAACTAATTATCCACCGAATATTTAGGAAAACACAAATATCAGGTTAATCCCAAAATTATGTTAAACAAATTCTATATTAACATATTTTTATTTTTTATAATTTCTAAAAATAAAAAATAAAAAATAAAAAAAAAAAATCTACACATTACCGGGCGAGCTGGGCAGAACGAACGGCAGGCAGGCGGCAGCTGCGTGCAGGGCAGGGCGATCACGAGTGGCAGCCTGACAGGGACGATTTTAAACCGGACGACTGACAGGGACGAGCTCCGTCACCGGACAGGCCGCAGAGACGAGCGGCAGGGTCTAGCACCGCCGGACAGGGGACGGGCGAGGAGTGTGAGAGAGAGAGAGGGAAGAAGAGGGACGGGCGACGGCGACGGGCGAGTGAGACAGAGAGAGAGAGAGAAGAAGAGGGGCGGCCGGAGTCCGGCCGAGCGCTGGAAGAGAGAGGGTTTTTTTTTTTTTTTTCAAACGGGCGGGAAAAAGGGTGCTCGGCTACTCGCTGGTTGAAAATGACGGGCGAGTGGGTGGGTGGGGTAGGGTTTTTTGGGCGCTCGGCTACTCGCTGGTTGAAAATGAAAAACGGGTGGGTGGGTAGGGTTTTTTGGGGCGGGCTTATATACAGAGGAACGAGTCGAGTACGAGTCGAGTACCGAGTCGAGTACCTCTAGACTCGAACTCTACTCGTTATGTAAACGAGTAGTGGAAACCCGCTCGTACTCGGCTCTAACTCAGACGAGTCGAGTACGAGTCGAGTATTCCGAGTCGAGTCGAGCGAGTACTCGAGCCTTAGTCTGCTCGTGTACAGCTCTACCTAACAGCGTATCCATCGCTTGCGTGAGGTAGCGGGTGGAAACACCTTCGAACACGGAACCCACCAATCAAACCTCATGAAATCATATCCATTTGTGATTGTGGGGCCCACGATTCCATTCAAATATCACGAATCAACAGAAAAAGCTGGAATTCGAACGCGATTTCCACGCCCTTTCTCAGAATGAACGGGAAGCAGCTGAATCCTTCTAAACTCGATTCCATCGGGAAAAAAACTTTCAAAGGTTCGAAAAATGGGGTCCACAAGCACCGTGTGATCCATCTAGACCGTCGAACAGGAGCAGAACATCGAGATATACCCAAGGTGAAAATCTGCATTAAAGGCCGTTTTCTTCCTCGCCGGAAAACGGCGATCATAAGATTTTGTAAAGACTCAGGATTTGAAATTCATTTCCATGGGATTTTGCAAAGGTTATGGTGACCGTCCGTTTTCAAAGCAAAAGAATCAAATTTGAAAGGTAGAAAATAATCTTATCTTAAAGATTTTATCTATTGTATATCCATCATATTGGGTGACCCTCATCGTGTAGAAAATAATCTTACCATTCAAAGACAATATAGATTCACAGGCTAAGGTTATACGTCAGAAAGTATTTGAGCGAAAACCTCTCGAGGCCCATCTCATCAATATAAACAAGTTTGTAGAAGCTCAAGACCTGAAGATTGGATGTGATGATTGATCACCATTTTGAAAAGAGAAATACTTTGATGAGTAATGGGTGATACAACAGCAGTTAGAATTTGCTGAGAAATCCAAATTACAGGTACATGTTTAGATGTTATCTAAATTCCATAGTGATGGATTTTTATTGGACGGTTAAAGATGAAAGATATCTATTGGTCTTATTTTGGAAAACAAGTGCCCACGAATCAGAGGTTGGGACTGCTCAGTTGGGTTCCACAGTTTAGCAGGTTTAATTTGAGTTAATATGTTCCACACTTACTATTTATAAGTGCCTGCATATCAAGTGTCATGTGCAGCCAGAGTATCAAATAACTCCCCTTTCAGAAATGGTAGTGACTGATCCTCCTTCCATGTCACATGTATGGCTACCCACCAGACCATCCACATTGGATGGGCCATATTTTCAAAATCACACTGGTCAAGGAATCCTACCATCCAATTGACAACCCTCAAATTGATGGTTAATGTAAAATTAGAGCTGGACACCAACCGAGTTAGCTCAGTTAACTCGCTCGAATCGACTCAGAAAAACTCAATTCACTCGGCTCGAAACAGAGTTCAAGCCGACTCGGCTCGGAACTTGACTCAAACTTAAATTGGTTCAAATTGATTCAACTTGGATCGGGTTCACTTAATATAAATATTTTGTAAATATTTATATATTTATTTAAATAAATTATATATTATATATATTAAAAACCCTAAAACCTAAACTCAAACTAGCTCCGAAAATTAAGCTCAAGCTTGGCTCGAGCTGCTAGCCGAGCCAAGCCGAGCCGAACTCGACTCAGTTCGGTTGTGTACAGCTCTATAAAACATTGATTGGTCCAAACCCAAGAGGAGCAAAATCAGACTATCACGGTATTCTTCTCAGTGTTTTTTTTTTTTTTCCCTCCAACTGAGTGGGTTTTATTATTGTTATTTTTTTGGCTCAGCAATTTGGATGGTCTAAGTTGCTCTACCACTATGCCATGTCTACAGTTGTGGAGCCACAGTGAGCAGTTGGCAGGAATGTCAACCAACTGGTTATTGGATGACGCACCTAAATCTTGCACAAGAAATAGCCCAAAATCCCCACAAAATTTCAACAAAACATGTTAGTAAACATTTGTAAATACTCACCTCCATCAAATACGCCATTTTAATATGCATAAGATAATCCGTATCGGTCTGGAAATGTATTCATATTGGTTTCGGATGACTTTAAACCTTGATCTCAACCCTCTAGAAGTTCAAGCAGCGTTTGGATGCGCCGGCAAGTTGCAATCATGGTTTTATGATTTGGACAAGTCCCAAGCGAACACCCGCTGATAGCAGACTAATGGTCCCTTAACAAGCATCCTAATCAAAGCTTCTAAATCGTTTTCTTTTGAATCTATCACTAATTATATTTATTTTATATTAGAAGACGGTTTTAATCTATTTTAGAAATTGATTTTTGTTACCAAATTCAATACGGTGGTTTCATGGCTAGCACACCGATGTTCAAACATTACAAACGAAGCAATAAAACTAGAAAAACTAACAAGTCTTTTGAAGAACCACACGCCATTGCAGCGACCAGTTCCATTCATTTACTACTTCACCAAGAGCAGCTTTTTCCATGCACAAATTGTAATTTATACTAAGCCTTCGCAGTGAGGAAGTAGCCTCAAATAGCAGTTACAAGTGTTACCTGAACACTTCTAACTTTTGGGCTTTTGCCGGAAACCTCCTTGATAAGATACTACATAACATAATTTGCATGGATATCTCTTGGTGATTTCACTGGAAAATGCTGTGCGCCATACACTTTAATCAGGCACCCAAAATCATTCTTCATGAAGTTCTGCCTGCATCATTTTTTACTTATTTTTGTTATATAATTTTCTTTTGCCAAGATAAAGATTTCTCACCTACAGATTGATAGTCGAATTGATTAGAGCACAGAAGATCATGAGGCATGACCTAGCATGAATCCAAGAGGATGGTTTTTGGGTTTCGGTGAGGTAGTTGCCCTGAAACTCTATAAGAAGAAGAAAAAAGAAGAAGAAAGAAACAAGAAGAAGACTTGCATTCGTTCTCTCGTTGCTGAAGAAACTATCATAGAGCTTCTGTCTATTCTTTTGTTATTGAAGAAACCATTATAGATACTCCTATCAACTTCTCTTGTTGTGGAAGAAACCATGGTAGAGACCTGCTCTCACATTCTACATTCTAGCTCATTTTGTTGTAGGCACCATTAGCCCCCTAACAAAAGTTCACAAGCACTGTTGTTGTTGTTTTTATTTATTTATTTATTTTATAACTTCTTTCTGATATTCTATTGGGATTTTCTATTTTTTCAGGGGATCGGGCATGGTTCATCTCTTTTTAAATGTTTTGTTAATTTCATTTTTTGTTAGTATAGGCTAATAATGATCTAGTAATTGCTACCGTCACCATATCAGACTCAGCCATTCATTATATGGTCACCCGGTCTAAAACCAAGCAGTCCTCTGTCACTGAAGGGAACTCTCTCTCTCCCTCTCTCTCTCTCTCTCTCTACTGAAACCATGTGAATGTTCCCTATTTATTTCGTTGTTTTTTATTTATATTTTCTCTTCTTTACCTTAATTTAATTTATTAATTTTATTACATTTAATTAAAAATTAATTATTGGTGAACAGATGTATCTACCACACCGGACAGTTTAGGACACTTCCACACTCACCACCCATGCACGTGTTGAGGTAACACGGCCTCATTACATTCCTTCCGAGTCCAACTAATGTAATCTCCATTTGGAAAAGTCTTCCATTAGATAAATAATAGGGGTGATTAGGTAAGTTCCGCTTAATTGAACTAAGTATTGCAGTTCAATTCAATAGTGCATCCAAAAGCCACCTCTGAGGAATTTAAGATATATTGTTCATTCCAGAAAAAAATGAAAATAAAAAAAATGTTTACTAATCCAAAAAAAAAAAAAAGAGTAACAAAAGTAGGAAAAGGAATTTACTGAACAATACCAACGCAGGCAGAATCAACTCAGGCAGAAAAGCCAATAACTAAAAGGTAAGAACAATCTTCTCGTCCCATTCTCCTGCACACCCACAAAACATAAAAATGGCGTATTGTCTCGGAAATCTATTATTACAAAGAGGTCTGTAGCCTCTGAGATGAGTCATGGCCGACCAGAAATGACTGCATGAGGATGGTGTACAACTGTAAGCATAGTTAGAGAATCACTCCATCCAATTTCATGCAATGAATAAAATGGCAAAACCAGAGTTTCATGGATGAACGTAATGACTACAAGAAAGCTCTGACCAGACATTCCGCATGCTGTGTTAAAGAAATTTCTTGAGTTTATGATCCCTAGGTCCACTATAATGCACAGAAAAATGCCCTAATTTGAGGGTCTTAGAATTCCTCTACTGATGATAAAATTCTCGCAGAGTCATGCAGCATATTATATTCTCAACAATCAGCATAGGAAACAAAATGAGAGGGGAAAAAAAGATGCACTCATAGGCACGAAAACCATATCCAGCAATACGTTGTGCTACTTATCTGAAACAAGATTATATCAGTGCATGCACACACACAAACGCACTATCCATGCAGTGGCTGAGAAAGAGAATGGGAAAGGAGATACTCATAGATACAAAAACCATCTCCAACCAGGCCACAGGCACGCACACAGAGAAGCGAGTACACACATAAGAGAAAAAGGGTATACCCACCGGTATGAGAACCTGCTCTACGCTGCAGACAATCTGTCTGCACCAGGCAGGATCTCTCGCGTGCACACACAACCCCACTCCAACCTAATGTTTTCAGTATCAATGATATCGGCCGATATATCCCACGATATATATCATATACCACCTATACGATACGAAACACATAGGTAGTGCCGATATATCCCACATATTCGATCCGGAAGCATTATTTATTTTTGATCTTTTTTTTTTTTTTAATAAACTTTAAATCATGTTAAATCAATGTCGAATGGTTACAAATCCATAATTCATATTTTATATAAAAAAAAATAATGAATTTGGAGCTTCGATTTTGAAATTTGAGGGAGATGAGCCAAGTTACAGAAAATTGGAAAAAATCAAAATTTCCCAATTCATCGCAAATCGATTGCAATCTGTGTCCAAACATAAAACAAACATGTATGTAACTTGATCCAGTATTCTTCTTTTTGCTTTTGAATGTATTGCTTGTCTTTCCATACATGTCTTCTTACATTTATATATTAATGAATACACTTTGAATATACATTGCATTAGTTCAGCCAAACAACGCATATATTAGGACCCAATAAAAGGAAACTTATTATGTGCACTTCTTTTTGTAATGTTTTGATTTCTAAGTGTGAATTGATGTCATTTTTAACAATATCTAAAGTTTTCATTGAAAATTTCAACCAATTTTCCAATGGTTCCCCATGTTTCCCAACAACAGCGATACATATGCAATACAACCAATATTTCCCCATGCGATAACCGATATGTATCCGTATCCCAAGGGTGCGATACATTACACGATAACGATATAGAAAACATTGCTCCAACCCACACCCCTATGCAATCACACGCACCAAATACAAAATGATTATGCCCCCACGGAAAATTACTTAGATACCTGTACAGCATCAAGACAAGTATTTCTATAGCTTCAGTGATTCCATGCACATGTCAAGTAATAGCGACCTTTCACTAAAATCACGACCGAAATGGTTGTGTCATATAAGAGAGAATCATATTTAGATTAAGGGAAAAAAGACAAGATTGAAATCAAACAGCCCTACAAAGACTATGGGCAAAAATTAAGACAAATTTCTTCCAAACTTCCTTTCTGTACCTTAGGCTTTGCAAAGCCTTACAAACAGAGAGTGCAACAAGCTGCACAGTGTACATGTCGGTGTTGGGCGACTCATCCACAATTATAACTCTACAATTTTTAACAGCTTTCTTTTCTTTTCTTTTTTCTTTTTTTTTTTTTTTTTTTTTTTTTTTTTTTCTTTTTTTTTTTTTTTTTTCTTTTTTGGTGTTTGACAGTTCCCAACCAAATGACAAGAATTACATGATGACTTTCAATGGACTTTGAGAAGATGTCTGTCGTCTGGGCATTGGACACCGTCAAGGGTGCACTACGAATGAAATAGAAAAGGTAGCAATGGACCTTATTCCCCTGGTGAAAATGGAAAACAAGATAGAACAGAAGATGGCTACTGATATTTTGTTCTTTTCTGGGAGTGGCGCCTCTGAACCATACAACTATTCTCTGCTAAAGACTTACACAGACCAAAAGCATGCTGACTTGGGGTTTAGGTATAGGAATTACCTCCCAGTTACTCATTTGCACCTTCGGAGTTACGGAGAGCATTTGCTCGTTTTCTCTCTCTCCAATTCTCGCCCCATACTTTGGCCTCCGCAACTGCACGCTCTCTATCAAGATCTCGATTGTGATTCCTTGGACCTTCCCTTGCTTTCCCTGCATGAACAGGACTATCCCTTTGAGATTCCTGCTTGTCCAACTCATCCAAACCCCATTTCCTTCCGGACCCGCCTCCCGAATCTCCTCTGCCAGCTTCTGCACCAAAGCTCACTCCCCGGGCGAGGTCCCTGTGTCTGAAATCGGGAGAATTTTGATGTGGTGATTGGACACCATGCCGCCTGCCGCGTCCCACCTCATCATGGCTGTCAGGCCCACCACCTAGGTTCTTTTGGTCATCCTTGTCCTTCAGGGTAGATGGACCTACTCTACTACTATGAGCAGAAGCTGCATTGGGATCGTATGTTTGGGAAGCTAAATATGTCAGAGCAGTCACAACATCCCCTATAAGTGGCCGAGTAGCAGCTTGCTCTTGCAAACACATGGCAGCAACAGCAAGGGCTTGGTAAAGGCCTCGCATCGGGTAACGGCCTTGCAAAAGGGGATCTGCCATCTTGGGGAATTTTCGACGGTCCTTGAACAGTGGACGTGCCTGCACACAGCATCCAGAAACATGAAAGAAAAATAAACTCTTCATCAGCGTCAGTCCACAATGAAGTGCATGAAAATACCTTTGTTTCATGATAATTGTTTCGAGCTAAAAAACCACCAAGTCTTGTGATATATATATATATTATATATATATATATATATATATATATATATATATATATATATATATATATATATATATATATATGTGTGGTGTGTGTGTGTGTGTGTGTGTGTGTGTGTGTGTTCCCCAAATACCATAACCTTTCACAATAAAATAAAATTAAATAAAATTTAAAAAAAAAAAAGCATACAAAGGTGTGTTCAGAGCTGCCAAAGCAGCATAAGTGATGTGCTTGCCCAAATTACGATTGGGATAAGAACAGGACGCATTCTTATCTCGCTCATTATTTGGGAAGAAAAAGCAGGATAACATAATTGCCACTCAATGAGCCATGCCACCCAAATACAAGTCAGATGGGCTTAGCAGTACCAATCCTGATTTAAGGTGCTTCCAAACGGGCAACAGAAGTTCAACTTTTGGATAGTTTACACTGATAATTTCAGGATGGGTACAAGGCAAACACTTTCCTTATATATAGACAGATAGATATATATATATATATAGAGAGAGAGAGAGGTCTCTGGCGAACCGTACCGCAAGAGACCTTTGTGCGCTCCACCTCCCTATCCTCTTGGGAACTTGGATAGGGTGGGCCCCATAGTGATGCATACATGAAATCTACTCCGACCATTAGGTCGGTGTTGGCAATTTAGCCGCAGGGCTACGACAACAGGTAGATTTATGATTCAGGTGGGCCACACTAAAGGAAACAATGGGAGAGGGGATGCATATCATTGGATTTTTACATGGTCAACCATAATGTTTATGTGAAATCCACTCCAACCATTAGCTTCCTTGAGAAAATTCATGCATGGGGAATAACAATTATACCTATGCTTGATTTATGTGGGCCAAACCAAATGACATAGTTTGGATGGTGGGCATCCCCCTGCCTGTTCCCCCTCATGTGGCCCACCATAATTATTGATGTGGCTGATTTTTTAGCCATACAGCTAAAGGTTTTTTGCTAACCATATGGACGGAGTGGATTTCACATACACATCATGGTGGGGCCACCCCCAGCCCACCCTCCAACTGCCTTGGTTGGCATGTTGACCAAGGCAGTAGCCAGAGTCAGTGGGTGCTTGTGGTCCCCACAGTGATGTATATATTTATCCACGCCGTCCATCTATTTGTCCAACTCATTTTATGGCATGAGCACAAAATGAAGCAAATCCGAATATTAGGTGGACCACACCATAGGAAAACAGTGGTGATTGAATACCCACCATTAAAAACTTCCCAGGGTCCACTGTAATATTTATTTGCCATCCAATACGTTGTTTAGGTCATAAAAAAACTGGATGAAGGGAAAACACAAATACCAACTTGGTCCAAAACTTTTGTGCCCCAAAAAGTTTTTAATGGTGGTCCTTCAATCACCACTGTTTCCTGTGGTGTGGTCCACCTGACATTTGGATCTACCTCATTTTTTGGCTCATGCCCTAAAATGATCTGGCAAAATGGATTGACTGCATGGATAAAACACATGCATCATGGCAGAGGCACGGATCACTTCCAGCACCGACCACTAGCTATCAATGAGGTTTGGCAGGGTCAGCATGCAATCCGGTTTGTGAGGTGAAGGAGCTCTGGGCAAGCAAATCAAGATGGGAAAGCTCAGGTGGGCCCCACCGTGATGTGCATGTGAAATCTACTCCAACTGCAAAGTGTGTGATGAGGAATTTAGCTATAGGGCTAAAAAATCAGCCACATCCATAATTCAAGTGGGCCACATGAGAAGAAACAGTGCAAGGAATGCCCACCATTCAAACTTTTTCACTTGGCGTAGCCCACATAAATCATGTGTGGGCCTAATTTTTGGTCCCCGTGTATGAATTTTCATGAAGCAGCTAATGGTTGGAGTGGATTTCACATAAACATCACTGAGAGCCACGTAAAAATCCAATGGTAGGCGTCCCCTCTCCGATTGTTTCCCTTCGTATGGCCCACCTGAATCATGAATCCGGCTGGTTTTTTAGCCCTATGGATAAATTGCCATCATTGGCGTAATGGTTGGAGTGGATTTCACAAACTCATTATAGTACGGCCACCTTGTCTAAGTTCCCAATACCACCAGGAATTGGGCCGCATGAAGGTCTCCTACGGGATGGTTCGTAAGAGACCATTACTATCTATATAAACTCCTGAATTTGAAAAGAATATAGACTTTCTTTTTTATATGAAGACAACTGATGAGACTTTATGATGGAAATATGATTGGCTTTTGAAAATTGAAACACGGGTAACATTTACAAATGCTATAATTTCTATTTCAAGAGCTGCAAGATGCAAAATGCGCTACAAGAATAAAATTTGAAAAGGTGCAATGAAAAGAAATAATATACCCAAGCAACCAAGTTGTGCTCCCCAGCAACTCGGTTGTTGTCGATAGCCTTGCGTCCTGTGATGAGCTCAAGGAAGACTACGCCAAAACTATAGACATCTGATTTCAGTGTAAGCTGTCCGGTCATAGCATACTCAGGAGCACAATAACCATATGTTCCCATCACCCGTGTGGAGACATGAGTCTTGTCCCCAACAGGACCGAGTTTTGCAAGCCCAAAATCCGACAACTTCGGATGATATCCTCCATCAAGTAGGATGTTGGATGATTTGAAGTCCCTATAAATAACAGGAGGGTTTGCTTTGTCATGCAAGTATTCCAACCCTTTTGCTGCACCGGCGGCAATCTTCATCCTCGTATTCCAGTCCAGAGGCTCTTTTTCAGGTGGAATATCTAACAAGAGGGCAATAAGTCAGCTGATTCGCAAAAGAGTAACTGCAGGTAGAGGGGTATCTATTAGGAAAAGAAATATATTTAATAGCATACGTTTGAAAAAAAAAAATGAAAGTGGAACTGCACAAACACAATCGACATCCATACGTGTTCTGTAGCAAGTGAAACTGTATGCTGTTCAGGAAGCTGGAAATGGTTGGAAATGAAATAGATTTCCATGGATACGCACTGTTTAAATATAAAATTGTAGCTGTGGAAATCATTTCTCATTATTATGCTTTTCCTTGGAAAATGAGTAATCTAATGTCGCCCACAAACCTAATCCATGGGCATTTCCTCTCATTTTGGTGACACAATCTGAACAGGGATCCTTTTCATTTTCCACGCTAAAAAGAACTGCTATCCAAACAATGGCAAAGGAAAAACAAATTGATTTCCATGAAAACATTAGTTGCAAAACAAACAGTGGGCTGTAAATTCTTTCCCACAGTGTCGACATATACAAGATTGGGCCGTGCCTCTCTGGACCATGGGCCATAGGCGAGTAGGAATACCATCAAGCCTGTAATTCCCTATTGATGTTAGTGTAATTTGACTGTAATGATGACTGACCTTACGGTGTTTGTTTTCTCCATGAATCACTGTAAATAAGGTAGTTTTACAATAGAAAATTGTGATGATTACAATTTCCTTTCCTTGGATTGCATTTGACTGTATTTGAATATCGATTCTTGTAATGATTACAAGTTCCTTTATTACCCTTGGCAATCCACTACAAATTAGGCTCCTCTGAACTCAAGTACTGATAGTATTCCTGCTCACTTGCTCATTTATTCTGATTTATATTTAGATTTGTCCTTGAATCTGCCTATTGCTATTAGAAAAGCTAAAAGATAGTGTATTGCTCATCCTATTCAACATTTTGTTACCTATCATTCCTTATCCCTTGAACACAGGTCCTTTGTTTCTTGCCTTGAGTGTTCTTCCTCTACCAAAAAATTATAAAGAGGCTCTTATTTCTCCTCTGTGGCATTGAGCCATGGAGGAGATGGCTGATCTTGAGAAGAAACAAACATGGAAATGACTAGTTTACCTGTTGGGTAGACTCCGGTGGATTGTTGTTGGATATATATCACCCTGATATGGTAGTATAGCTAGATATAAAGCTCGCCTAGTTGCTAAAGGGCTTACATAGACATATTGTGAGGATTATTCTGAGACCTTTGCTCCTGTTGATAAGATGAACTCAATTCGGATTATTATTTCTCTTGCTACCAGTCAGGCCATTGCACTGACTTCATGTTAAGAATGCCTTCTTAAATGGTGATTTGATTGAAGAAATTTATGTGCAATCTCATCTCTGGGCCATTGATGGGGACATCATGCACACACGCGCACGTACACCACCCCCCCTACGCACGTACGTACGCAGAAGGAGGATCCCATCATCAATCTGGCTCGATGACGACGTCCAGGGAGGGCCCCCTAGCTAGAAGACAAGTTTTGATTCAGAAAAGTGGGCCCGATAGTCAAGAAAAGCCCATCATGGGATCTCATGGTCGTGGCCCACTCGTCGGATTGATTTCATTTTTTAGGTTTTGCTTATTGTTATTATTTAGAACATTGTGAACGCTTTAGATTTCTGTGTTTGATTTTTATTTTAGTTTACTTCATCGCCAAGTAATGGTTGCGCACATGGTGTGAGTTTTTGGGGTATAGGGTTTTCCTATAAATAGGCACCCCTTGTAGTTCTTTTGATTGATTGAAGATTAATAAAAATTCTGCGTTTTCCTACTCTCTAAGTTGTGAAGCCTAATTGGGTGCGAAGCCCTCCCTTCATCGAAGGGTTAACTACCATGGTGCGAAGCCACATCTATCCCGATTCGCCCTCATCCATCGCTATCTCTACTACCCATCTTCTACCATCCCTTCTTCTCATCTCACCCCATCATCTACACTTCGAATCAATCATCTATTACAGCAATTCTCCTCCCTATATCAGAATTTCAGAATCTGGCCCTACGGGAGGGCTGAAACTTCGGCGGAGTACCACGCACAAATCGTACATCGGATCGAGCTGAGATTTGGGGGTTTTGGAGTCCATCCCTAGCCGACCAGGGCTAAGGTGGCCTTTTTCTAAATAGTGGGCTCCACATACGTGCGGCCAGGATCACACGCACGTCCGTCTAGACTATTGTCTTTGTCCACGCGTGGGATCGTCTTTTGGCTCAGGTTTTTATCCTCTTTTATCCTTTCATAACCGTTTTTCATGAAACCTAGCACTAGATTACGTTTTCCCCAAGTTATATGCTCATTTTCTTACTCTAGGGTTCCTTGATTTGAAATTGGTGAATCCCTTGGATTAAGGACTGATTACTATGCATGTGTGGATGATTATTTCTTATCTTTGAGTATCGTTTGGTTCATAATTTTTATTGATCCAGCCCTATCATGTGTAGGCCTGGACCCGCATAGATTCTCCTTTAATTGAATGTTTGGATTTGCACGTGGGATGTGGAATTTGTGGAATTGTTTCTGAATTGGTATGATCTAAGCCTGAAATCTTGCATATCATATTTAAATTTCATGTCCTGCATCAAATTTGGTATCAAAGCCTAGGGTTCTTATAGGGGAATTCGCCACATATTTAGGGTTTAGTTTATTTGAGTCCTTCATGCATCCAGTCCATCACATATAGCTTTTAGGAGTTCGTAGTCCCTGATATCAGCTGCTGAAATTTTTGTTAACAGAACGCTAGCAACTCACGTTGCTAGAATTTTCTGTTATTCCTTATTTTGACAACTATATTGCTGGATTTTAGTAGCACTACGTAGTTTCCCTCATATAGAGTCTCATAGGATCATTTAGTCCCATATAGTCGTCGTAGAAAGTCCCTAGGTGGAGTTAGCAAGTTGTACGCCCGCACGTACAGGTCATGGTTTTGGCTAGCACCCTACACTAGACATGGAACAACTACTAGAGTCATTAAACAAGCTGTCCCAGCAGATCAAGTCGTGGGGTAAGCGCATGGAACAAAGCATAGATCAACGCCTTGACCAAGTAGAGGCCTCCCTCAGGACAAACCCCACCATTAAAGAAAATGTTCAATCTCAGGCAGGTGGCCAGGATGATAGACCAATGAATGGAGGTGGCCAAGGAATCAGTCATGGGTATGCACCCGTGCACCCACCCCAAGAGGGGCATCAAAACCACTATTTTGAGTGGCGCAACACGTATGGCCTTGTAGCTAGAGAGAGTGCCCCAGAGGCTAGTATAGAGTTACCCACTGAGGTCATTCCGGTAGTAGATGAGTTTCGTGATGTCTTTCCTGATGATCTACCAGATGAGTCTCCCCCTAGGAGGGATATAGAGCACACCAGAACATGGGACACCGTAATACCTACAGCCGAGTTTGCGTTTAATAGTTCTGTCAATAGGTCCACAGGTCTTAGTCCTTATAAAGTCGTTACTGGTTATAAACCTGAGAAACCTATTGATCTTGTCCCTATGTCACTGTCTCATAGGCCGTCAGAGTCTGCAAAGTCTTTTGTGCATCATATTCATTCATGACATCAAGGAATCAGGCAGAAGACCACTACTAGTAATGAACATTACAAATTTTCTATAGACCATCATAAATGTTTCAAAGAATTCAATAAAAGGGACTCTGTGATGGTCCGCATCAGGCCCGAGCGATACCCGCCAGGGGCCGTTCGTAAGTTACACGCGCGTAACGCTGGGCCCTTCAAAATTATAAAGCGAAACGGTCTCAATGCGTATGAGGTAGATTTTCCACCCTCCATGGGAATTAGTTCCACATTCAATGTGGAGGATCTAGTTGCATTTCAAAGGGCCATTGATGCATTGTCCAACCTTTCGCCTAACCATCCTAATTCATCAAACCTTTCCATTGATCCATGGCCCCCTCCCGACCCATTTTCCCAGCCTCTACCTCCCATACCTATCCGTCCTGACCCTTCTTCCCAACTACTACGTCCCATACCTACCCCTCCCGACCCATTTTTTCAACCTCTACCTCCCATACCTACCTGTCCTGACCCATTTTCCCAGCCTCTACCTCCCATACCTATCTGTCCTGACCCTTCTTCCCAGCTACTACGTCTCATACCTACCCTTCCCGACCCATTTTCTCAGCCTCTACCTTACATACTTACCCTTCCCACACCTAGAGAGGAAATAGAGAATATTCTGAACCATCAGATAATATCTACGTCAGACGGCGGGTTTTAGAAATACCTGGTTAAATGGAAGTCACGTCCAGCTTCAGACAGCACGTGGCTCACTGAGGATGAGCTTCAGAGACTTGATCCTGACATCCTGGATCGGTTTGGAAGTTTTATTTCGCCAGTGGTGAAATCTTCGCAGCCGGAGAGAATTGATGGGGACATCATGCGCACACGCGCACGTACACCACCCCCCTACGCACGTACGTAAGCAGAAGGAAGATCCCATCATCGATCTGGCTCGATGACGACGTCCAGGGAGGGCCCCCTAACTAGAAGACAAGTTTTGGTTCAGAAAAGTGGGCCCGATAGTCAAGAAAAGCCCATCATGGGATCTCATGGTCGTAGCCCACTCGTCGAATTGATTTCATTTTTTAGGTTTTGCTTATTGTTATTATTTAGAATATTGTGAACGCTTTAAATTTCTGTGTTTGATTTTTATTTTAGTTTACTTCATCGCCAAGTAATGGTTGCGCACATGGTGCGAGTTTTTGGGGTATACGGTTTTCCTATAAATAGGCACCCCTTGTAGTTCTTTTGATTGATTGAAGATTAATAAAAATTCTGCGTTTTCCTACTCTCTGAGTTGTGAAGCCTAGTTAGGTGCGAAGCCCTCCCTTCATCGAAGGGTTAACTACCGTGGTGCGAAGCCACATCTATCCCGATTCGCCCTCATCCATCCCCATCTCTACTACCCATCTTCTATCATCCCTTCTTCTCATCTCACCCTATCATCTACACTTCGAATCAATCATCTCTAACAGCAATTCTCCTCCTTACATCAGAATTTCAGAATCTGGCCCTACGGGAGGGCTGAAACTTCGGCGGAGTACCACGCACAAATCGTACATCGGATCGAGCTGAGATTTGGGGGTTTTGGAGTCCATCCTTAGCCGACCAGGGCTAAGGTGGCCTTTTTTTGAATAGTGGGCCTCACATACGTGCGGCCAGGATTACACGCACGTCCGTCTGGGCCATTGTTGTTGTCCACGTGTGAGATCGTCTTTTGGCTCAGGTTTTTATCCTCTTTTATCCTCTCATAGCCGTTTTTCATAAAACCTAGCACTAGATTACGTTTTCCCCAAGTTATATGCCCATTTTCTTACTCTAGGGTTCCTTGATTTGAAATTGGTGAATCCCTTGAATTAGGGAATATTACTTAGATGATGTATATGCATTGTGGATGATTATTTCTTATCTTTGAGTATCGTTTGGTTCATAATTTTTATTGATCCAGCCCTATCATGTGTGTAGCCTGGACCCGCATAGATTCCCTTTAATTGAATGTTTGGATTTTCATGTGGGATGTGGAATTTGTGTAATTGTTTCTGAATTGGTATGATCTAAGCCTGAAATCTTGCATATCATATTTAAATTTCATGTCCTGCATCAGCCATGGGCCATAAGCTTGACTTGGGTTGTGGCCCCTTTATTTCCCTCTTATTTTTTCTCTTTTTTACTTTGTTCCATTTTTACCCTTTGCTCATTTTATGTAATTTTTTTTATTTACTTAATATTTAAAGAGAGAGGATTTGACGTCCAACCCTACTTGTGTTTCTTTTCTTCTTAAAGCCTTTCTTTCCTCTGACACACAGTTTTCCACTTTGTTAGTTTCCCGTGGATGTCTTCCATATCCACATTTTGGATTCTTCCTATCCAAACTAGCCCTCCTAGAATGAAAGAGCATGTGATAATATATTTCTCCAAAATGACAGAACCTTTACAAGCATGGTGTGTAAGAACACAACTCATGTTTTAGAACTGCATCTTCACACAAATAAAGGCAGAAGGGTCCTTACATATAGGCCTTAATCTAGTGTACCATGCCCATTGCAATAAGGTGGGACACATTCAAATCCAAGCGTTTTTACAAGAAGCTTGTTCAAACTATTACTCAAATGCCATTACTGTTGGCAGGCATGGCAAGGATTGGATAACAATGGGTCCTCTCAATACACATTCCACGGATACAGGTGTGGCAGGATTGTTTACAACTTTCTTTTCTAATTAATACCTCCAATTTATTAAAAAGGAAGATAGAAAGGCTACAATGTTGTTTGAATTGTAATCCATTTGGTATGATTCACATTAAAATTCTAAATAAGTAAACAACTCCCAAGTTCAAATCCACTGGATTTGGATGTCGAATCTCAGGGGAGGAAATCCTTATCTTACTCTTATTCAAGTGTCTGATTCAGAGCAAGGTGTCCCGTATCGGTATCGGTTGGCGTAACGGTGCCCTCCGAAACCGATACGGATACGGGGGCGTAACGGGCCGTAACGGCGTAAAAAAAAAATTTTGCCAAAAAAATATGAAAAAATATGGATTAAATCCGGAATATTCTAAGCATTCCAAATATGCATTCATTTATAAATTGGAACATGTTTATGGTGGTGTAACGGTCCACTCTTTGGTGAGAAGTTGTATCGGACTGTCTGATGAATTTATGAACCAGATAACCTAAATTTGACTACAAAATTCATATATTTAATTTTCTAACTTACTATCAATGATAGATATATTAGAATGAATGTAATATGAAAATATCTTACATTTAGGTGTTTGCAATTATTTTTTAGGGCCAAAATTCATGCGTAAATAGAAAAAAAAATTTAAAAAATATAAAATGGCACCCCAAATATGTAAAATGCACATTAACATGTTCTACTATGATAACACATCATATGGCATCATTAAAACAGCAAAAGAATCATTAAGAAATGATTTTTCGAATTTTCAAAAAAAGGGCCAAAATAAATGCGTAAATAGAAAAAAATATAAAAAAAAATATAAAATGGCACCCCAAATATGTAAAATGCACATTAACGTGTTCTACTATGATTAACACATCATATGACATCATTAAAACAGAAAAAGAATCATTAAAAAATGATTTTTCAAAATTTCAAAAAATGGGCCAAAATTCATGCGTAAATAGAAAAAAATATTTAAAAAATATAAAATGGCACCCCAAATATGTAAGATGCACATTAACATGTTCTACTATGATTAACACATCATATGGCATGATTAAAACAGCAAAACAACTATTAAAAATTGATTTTTCGAATTTTCAAAAAAGGGGCCAAAATTCATGCGTAAATAGAAAAAAATATAAAAAAAAATATAAAATGGCACCCAAAATCTGTAAAATGCACATTAACATGTTCTACAATGATTAACACATCATATGGCATCATTAAAACAGCAAAAAAATCATTAAAAAATGATTTTTCGAATTTTCAAAAAAAGGGCCAAAATAACTGCGTAAATAGAAAAAAATATTAAAAAAATATAAAATGGCACCCCAAATCTGTAAAATGCACATTAACATGTTCTACTATGATTAACACATCATATGGCATGATTAAAACAGCAAAACAACTATTAAAAATTGATTTTTCGAATTTTAAAAAAAGGGCCAAAATTCATGCGTAAATAGAAAAAAATATTAAAAAAATATAAAATGGCACCCAAAATCTGTAAAATGCACATTAACATGTTCTACTATGATTAACACATCATATGGCATCATTAAAACAACAAAAGAATCATTAAAAAATGATTTTTCGAATTTTCAAAAAAAGGGCCAAAATTCGGCCGATACGGGCCCGTAACGGCCCTGTAACGGCCGTAACGGCCCGTAACGGCCGATACGCCCCGTAACGGGCCCGTATCGGCCGATACGGGTACAAAATTGCGTAACGGCCGATACGACCCCGAAACGCGTAACGGTTCACACCGTTACCGTTACGTATCGGCCGTTACGGCCGATACGTAACCGTTTTGGCATACCATGATTCAGAGTGGGTACTCCAACTTTATGAATGATCTAGGTATCATAGGCTGAGATTTTATGGCCCTCGCCTTTCATTGTTGTTTGCTTTGCATTCTGAAGGCCAAGTTGGATCGTGTGCATAGACAACATTCAGTTAAGAAAAAAAAAAAAGCTCTAATATGCTTCCTTGTTCTCATCCATGTGATGCTCTTGTTAGAGTCACGAATCGTGAAAGCTGTAAGGCTGCTATGCCTTCAATAGTGTTTTAAATAGCGAATAGCGTGTAGCGTAGTGTTCACCCCTCTAAAGTGCGAGGCATAAGCTACATGCTCCTTCTAGATGTTGCATTTGGTTGCACCAATTTCATAATATTCTACACCGAATTAGTCTGATTAATAATGAAATTTAACAAAATTTCATGATATCTGGTGCACCCAAACACATCCTAAAAGGTAAAGAAAGAAGAAGAAAAAAAAAAAAAAAAACTGATTTAATATTGTTACTTGTATTATTTAATTTTTATTGAGAACAACAAAAAAAAAAAAAAAAAAAAAAAAAAAAAAAAAAAAAGTAACAAATTATTGAAAACATTAATTTATTTTAATGTTGTTCTGAAAAATAACTTGTAATGTGAGCTACGTAGCGTGTGGTGTAGTCTATGTAGCGTGAAGAATATATAAATTATCATGTAGTGTAGGCTACACGCGACTTGAGCAATTTTTAAGAGTTACGTAACATTAAGGCTAAGCTATGCTACGTAGCAGAAGCTATAAGCTACATAGCGTGATTTATAAATTTTTTTTTTTTTTTTTTTTTAAAAGCTACATAGCATAGCTATTTAAAAACTGGACTACAGTGCCTAATTATAGCAGTGCGGGGTGCATGAATGTTTATCACATGCAACCAAATATATCCAAGCATATTGCAGGCTATCTATTGAGCATTTGGACAGAAGCAAAAATCATTCAACCATTTTGACTATCTAAAATATGCCACAAGATTTTGCAATAATGCCATTGAGACACTTCGTCCCCCCCCCCCCCCCCCCCCCCCCCCCCCCCCCCCCCCCAACAACAAAAAAAAAAAGACTTCGTTGACCCACTAAATAGTTGATGCAAGTTCCAACCCACGTGTGTACCATAGAGGACCCAAAGTAGGCAAACCAGATCACACATGTGACAGGATTTTCTAAATATCAGTTTTGTACTTTTCATTAGTTTGAGAATGTTCACTGTGTACAACCATACAGCTGTATACGCAACTCTATGGCTGTGTATGCAACCATATCAATCCCTATGGCCTACGCATGATAATTTTACGTCTAGTAGCTTTGGCAACTTTACTACAACTTTTCTCTTTTTTCTTTTCTTTTTTTTCCCTTACTCACGTGCGTGCGCACATGTATGGCTTAAATAGGCCATTTATACCATTTTGCTGAATAAGACTTCCTACAACAGTCTAATAGCAGGTCACTTTCCTTTCACTGTAGATATCTCGAGATGATGTATCTACTTGCACGTGTATTGTGAGGGGCATTTAGCATGACCATTCAAGTAATTGTGAAATATCAGGACCGTGTGGCAAGCCAATGCCACTGAGAAACTTCTTCCTCTCAAAACTGGTTTGTCCAAATCATGAGATTGAGGTCAAATATATGTGACAAGGACATTGCACTATACAGAATTTGTGCCATGTCAACCTGTGCGGAAATAAACAGGTGTGTCCAACACTCTTGGATATACCTCATGTAGATAAAACTTATATTATGCTCATTTGGTATTGTTTTACTTCGGGAATCTTTATACATATAAATGATTACTTCATAGGTTTTTATTGTGGGTATTTCTTAACATATGAATAGTTATAGTATACTACAAAATATAATGCTTTGATATTTTAATATAATCGTGTGCAAGTGTTGGCAAACCAGACTTTTAAAAGCCACTGTTCCAACACCCCATACCCTTGTCTGGCATCACAACAAATGTCGGTATCAAACTCACTAATGCAGGACAACTAACCACTTGCTCTAAAAGCTCGAACTGATAGAGCGTAGCGAATCAATCCCTTTATCTCATTGCCCAAGTCAGGCCCTCGGCCGAACCCCCCTCGTGGGCCCCACTTCACATGGGTCTCGCCTCACACGGGCCGCCCACCCCAAGTGTGCCCCCGCTTCACACAGGCCACCCCACTTGAGCCCGGTATGAAAATGCCCATACATTACTCACATAGGGTGAAATGACAGCCATCATGCTTATCACAGAAACCATGGTCAACATGCTACTCATTCAAATCAAAACTTCAACTTTTACTATAACAAAGGATAGAAAGAGTTCAAAACAACATTCTCTACTGTAACATAGAAATTAGAAGAGGATTTGTCTTCAAGATTAAGAACAAAGTTTGCTTTCCAAAGAAGAAAAGGGTCGATGTTAGGAAGCTAAGGAATACATATCGTCGCGATCTCATTATATGAGTCCCCTCCACTATCCAAGGTCCACCTACCCAATCCGAAAAATCTCTATCCTAGTTTTAATAGCCAATAGCTTTGCTCCATTCAAAGTTTACAACCCCACCAGCCCGGGAAAAAAAAAAAAAAAAAGTAAACTTGTTGGTACCCAATTCATCCTTTAGAACTCCCCTAAACCCAGAGGCGGCAAGGTTACCCAAGAGAACAGGGGGATCCAAGATCCTCTTTAACCGTCAACCACCCCCTTCTATTTTTCTTGGATACTTACAACCAGTGTTCGAAATATCGGTATCGCGTTACGTATGGCACCCTTGGGATACAAATACTTATCGATTATCGCATGAGATATATCAGTTATATCGCGTAATGTATCACTGTTGTTGGAAATATGGGGAAACATTGGAAATTGGTTGAATTTTTCAATGAAATTTCAGTAATTGTTATAAAAAATTAATAATAATAATAAATAAAATCAATACACATTTACAAATCAAAATATTACAAAAAACAAGTGCACATATTAGGCTTTCTTTGTATGGGGTCCTAATCTATGCGTTGTCTAATTGAATTGATGCAAGTATATTCATATAATTTATAAATGTAAGAAGACGTGTGGAAATACAAGCAATACATTCAAAAGCAAAAGAAGAATCACTAGATTAAGCTACATACATGTTTGATTTTATGTTTGGACACAGATTGCAATCGATTTGTGAGAAATTGGGAAATTTTTTATTTTTTTTCAATTTTCCGCAACTTGGTCCTTCTCCTCCAAATCTCGAAATCGAAGCTTCCCAATCCATGATTTTTCATGCAAAACATTAAAAAATCATGGATTTATAACAATTTGACATTGATTTAACATGATTTACTAAAAAAAAAGGATCGAAAAAAAAAAAGCTCATTGAATCGAACATGTGGGATATATCTCACTACTTGTGTGTTTCGTATCGCACAGGTGGGATACAAGATATATCGTGGGATATATCGGCCGATATCGTCGATATTTAAAACACTGCTTACAACACATGAAGTAAATGTTAGGACGGGACCAGTTCCTTTCTTGAAGATTATCAAGCATAAGAACATTGTTAGTGGTGGCTGCCCAACAAAATGCCTCAACACGGTGGAACAGGACATATTCAAAACACAAATGAAGGGCGTCTTGGTCACATCAAACATATCGTGACAGCAGGTTGTTACTCAATAAGACTGTTGTCATTTGGTTAAAGAAGACAAATTTGCCTCAAGAACCAGCCAATATCCTTGATGAGATTATGATTATTCTCAGACAGCTACACACAGGATACAGATTCAGGCTATAACTGTAAGTTATGATGTATGTCTTACAAAGCCCATTGGTGTTTTTGCATTCTTGGGTACGCATGTACATGTGTCTGCTGTATAGTATATAATATATATGCAAATATGCATACATCCATGTATGAACAGTCTGCACACGTATTTCATTTATACATGTACATAAATAAGGTTGGTGCTTCATCTATAATATACAGTTGCATAGAAATGGTGTTTTGTCTTCTGTGCCATATTTGCTGTGCCAGTCAAGTATGAAATGGTTTTGGGTAAATTTATCAAATGTGTCCAAAACACCCCAGGAAATGCATTTTTGTCCATCCAAACAGGAACTTGCTCATTTATAAGAAACTGTTTCAGTGGCAAATACTGCGAAGGTAGGTTTCTTTCAATCATTACTTCATCTTTCAGTCATGAGCTTGGCAGAAAGTTCAGGTATTTGTCCTCTTCGAAACCTACTTGTCCATAATCAGTCTCCTGGAAGGATCATACACTATATTTCATTGTACCCCTTAATTGCTATCATCATTAACTGTATTTCAAGGTCATGATCTGCTCTTCTTAGATCATAAGCTTTTTCATCAAAGCATATATCCCTTGGATCAATTCTGTAGACCCCTCTTATATTTGGCTGTAGATTTAAGTCTCACAAATCTTTTTAAGTTAACAACAACAAAAAAACTGTAGAAATACACAAGTGCGCATTTGGTAGCATGGAATGGGAGAAATTTGTGGGCTTTTTTTTTTCTTTTCTTTTTTTTGAAGTTTGGTAGCAAGGAATGAGAGGGATTTGGATTTCAGAGGAACCAAAATCCCCCAAATGAACATTTTTTGAAATCACACCTCAAAGCTTATTTGCGAAATCAACGCAATTCCACAAGATTTAAAATCCATACTAGTAAACGCTCTAACAGTATAACATATGAAGAATTATACTATACAATTGCATGTTCTGTAGTAAGCAAGGTATTAAAAAATGGTTACATAATGGTAACAGTGGGAACTGTTACGCATTACGGGGCCAGAGCAGCAGTTATGGAAAAAAAAAAAAAAAATGGCCAGTAATGGTGCCATTATGAAGCCGAACAGGTTTTTCCTTTTAAAAAAAAAAAAAAAAAGAGGTCATAGCAACCTTTACGGCAAGTATCCTAACAGTATAGGCAGTGGTCATTACGGCCACCATTACCATTATTGAATATTTTGGTAGTAAGGGCTAGTTTGGCAGCATGGGATTTTAAATCCTCTAAAATCGCATCGATTTTGAACCTTGTGGAATCAAGTGGATTGTACAAATCAGCTTTGAGATGGATCTCAAAAATGGTGTTTTGGGGGATTTTGATTCCCCTAAAATCCAAGTCCCTTCCATTCCTTGCCACCAAATGACCAAAAAAAGAAAAATCCATTCTATACTGCCAAACAAACCTAAATATCATACCAGCACATGAATCTAACTACATGTGGTACACATTCAGACATGGGTATACTGTCTAATTTGTAGATGCACCACTATTAGTGGGGCATGTAGCCTGAAAATTGCAATAATCAAATGATCTTAGTTTCCCAAGAAATGTAGACTGTTGGTGGATCCTTTCTAACCACTCATCCATATGGCACTGCCGAGCAGTTATGATTGCAACTAATTATGTAACTGTTGGGTAGTACAAATATATCTATAATGATCAATATGTACTGAATAATTTATTAATACTGTATTGAATCGTGTAAGTTACCAATGCTTGTAGCAACAAAAGAAGTACCTGAAACCATTTTAAGCTTAACGTAGAGGACCAGGTAATGCATCACCCTTTTAATGACTATAATAAAGCATGTGCAGGTGGATGACACAAGTACACAAATAATGCATTTCTTTTGCTTAGTTCGAGATGCACGAAGGGAAGGAGGAGCCAATCTGGGTGCGGAAGCAGAGAAGCATATATTTTGAAATGTTAGCCAGCATAAACGGCTAGGAAAGTAACGGGAACAAGAGGGTGAGTGTGAACCGCAGCCGGCACCTCAGATGGAAGGTTCTTGCAACTAATCTTTTGGATGCATAGTGAAGGAAAACAAAAAAGAAAAAGAAAAAAAATGCTAAGATTCCATTTAAAATTATAACTATTAAGAACCTTATTTGTACACTGTTGGAATCCTAGTGAACGGATGTATCTTATGCCTTAAGGTTGTAGAATCCTGAATCAGTGGATCAGTTATTCATGCACTGTTCCTTCATGTTTGAGATTTGTTGGAGCTTCTTGAAGCTTTATGAAGTGGCTCGGGTCATGCCGTGCTCAATTGGGGAGTTGTTTCAAGAGTAGCGTGATGGCATGGAGTGTAAAAGGAGGTCCTCCTTATGATGGATCTCTCTTCTTGCTTCTTTGTGGACAATATGGCTTCAAAGTAACAGAAGATTTTTTCATGATACATGATACATCTAGCTTGCTGAGTGAGGCCTTTTTCAAGGCTAGAAAGCTAGTTATTCATTGGGATAGATCAATGTTTTAAATAGCTACGCTACGTAGCGTGTAGCTTACACTATGTAGCGTAGCCTAGCCTTAACGCTATGTAGCTCATGAAAATAGCTTAAGTTGCATGTAGCCTTCGCTACATGATAATTTGCATATGCTACACACTACATAAGACTACGTTATATGCCACATAGCTCACATTACAAGTTATCTTTCACTACAACATTAAAATCAATTGATGCTTTCGACGATTTGTTACATTTTTTCTATATTCAATAAAAGTTAGTTAATAATTTCAATGCTTTTAGTAAAATAACACAAGTAACAATATTTAATCAATTTCGTTGCTCTTTCTTTACCTTTATACTTAATCATTGCCCTTTTCTATGACTTTAGGTTGGGTTTGATTGCACCAAATATTATAAAATTTTGTTTAATTTCATTATCAATCAGCTTAATTTGGTGCAGAATATTGAGAAATCCGTGCAACCAAGTGCAACCTTGATTCAAAATATAGAAGTAGCGTATGGCATAAGCTACACGCTATGTAGCTCATACCTTAGGCTACAAAGGTGAAGGCTACGCTACACGCCATTCACTATTTAAAACACTGGGATAGATTGTTCAAGCTCTTTGCTGACAAGCCTTAAGATTTATTTGGGGTTGCTGGGAGTCCTCTTTTGTATTATTAGCATGATTCCTTATTGGCTTCCTTGTATTTTCTCCCTTTTCTATAATAAACTTTTGGTTATCCTTCAACAAGAAAGAAAGAAAAAAATTAAATAAATAAATAAATAACTATGAAGACCCTTTGGACCAAAGGATGCTAGAGATAAATAACAGCCCAAGTAGATAATATCTTAAATAAGCAATAAATGGCCATTTGAATTAAACAATACTACCATTGAACAAGATATAAAATAACTCAACCAATAGATCATTATATTTAAAAAGAAAACCATTGCATGATGATGGTGTGTAATCTAACCATGTAAATGATCCTCCAAAGATCCCAATGGCATAAACTCGTAGACGAGGAGGCGCTGGTCCCCATCAGCACAATAACCTATCAAATTGACAAGGTTTGTATGGTGTAAGAGGCTGAGCATAAGAACCTCCACCAAAAATTCTCTATTTCCTTGGAGGCCATTCCTGTCGAGTTGTTTTACAGCTACGACCTGCCAAAAATAAGATTTCCCTTCACTCAAACCAGATGGTAGTACAAAAACAAGGCATTCTTCAAAACCCATCACATTTCACTAGTATAAGACTGAAAGACAGATTCACACCATTCTATTGAAAGCAAGCAGTTATATGCATGGGTTTTTGAATTCCGCTAGAGGTGTTGAACAATAAGGCTGTGCTTGGATGCTCAATTGAATTGAAATGCAATAATACAATGCAATAAGAGGAAGTGACAAAAAAATATCAGAGTCGTTAGAGATTACTAGGGTGCTGTTGTGCTGTCATTTTACTGTCAATGTGGAGCGGTTGTATATTGAGTATGCATCGATTCTTGCTCTTTGTGAGGGGTTAATAATCTTAGTTGGCTCATACTCAGCACCTTATGGATTGAGGCTGACCCCAGCAATATTCTCATTTGTATATCTTCTTCAAGTTGGGGTCTTGGAAGTTTGCTTCTTTTCTTTCATAGATTACAAAAGTTAGCTCATCAGCTCAATGTATATGTATCCATAGTATTGAGGGAGGAGAATGAGATGGCTAGCACCATAGCAAAAGAGGGAGTGGTGCGAGAGTCACTCATTGCTGGTTCATCCTTTCCACCATCCTATATATTTGTTTTATTTGTAGTTTCTCTAACATAATTCAGTTATCTTTCAGACTGAAGAAAAAGGAAATGATGCTAGCTTCACTCCACTCACAGTGAAGGATAAGCCCCCAAATAAAAAATAGGATCATTTCAGTCCCAACTAGACAAAAAGAAAAAAAAAATAAAGAAAGAAAAAAGATTAAAAAAAAAAAAAAGAAATTACAGTTAGGTGTGCAGTCGTCATCGCAGATTAAAATGGTGCCGCCCCCACTTTGACCATCTTCCATATCGAATTGGATTATCACATTACAGTTCAATTGAGCATTGTAATGCACATGAACACTGAATCTTCAGATCGGGCCAATTCGACATGTCTAAGACTATTTTCAAGTACTTGGGAAAACAAAGGAGTTCATGAAATTCTGATGCAACGAATGTGCAAACAAATCCCAACTTACCTGTCCAGTGCTCTCCAACCGACCTTTATACACACGTCCAAACCCACCTTCACCCAGAAGGCACTCTTGCCTGAAGTTCTTGGTAGCGGCAGCAAGCTCCCGAAACGTAAAAGTCTGTGCAGCTATATGAGCCGTTGGCCCATCTTTGGGAACCAAACCTTCCTTTCTAGAATCAGAACCGTTACGAGACTTCGATTTATCTGCACAACCAAGAAAATCATCAGAAACCCAAAATCAATAAATAAATAAGACAATGTCGAACAACATTTCAGTATTCAAGAATCCTCGGCGGTGCAAACCAACTTTCAAACTACCAAAAAATATATAATGTATTACTGTCACAGTGGTTACTGATAAAAGATGTGGGGAAAGGGTCATTCTACACTAGAGAATTTAACAATAATCCAACAGAAAAAATAGTCGCAACACAAAATCTGCATTTTCAACAACTCTCTTTGAAATAACGCTATGAAAGACCACGCTAGATACCGTTTTCTTTCTGATCCCAACAAAAAAACACAAGAAAACTCACATATGAACAACTAAAATGGAAAAACGAAAACAGTTCTACAAGAAACAAAACACACACAAAATTAGGAAAAATAACGAGATAATTTTTATTTAAAAAAAAAAAAAAAAAACGAAAAAGAACAGAAAACTTGCAGTAAACCCACGAACTACAACACTAAGATTTAAAATAGAAGAAGAAAGAAAGAAAGAAAACCCAATTCAACAAAACACCACCATATGATGAAAAACCCACAGATCAGATGCAAATAATTATAACAACAGCAGCAGCAACAACAATGATAATGATACAAACCATTTACAAGTTATTCAAAAATACCCCCCCAAAAAAACCCACATAATAAAATTCACAAAAAAAAAAAAAAAAAAAAAAAAAAAAAAAAAAAAAACATAAAATCAAAAAAAAACAAATTCCAATAAAAAAATAAAATAATATTACCTGAGCTGACTCTGCTGACAGCAGCAGCAGCAGCAGGAGCAGAACCCTCTTTCCCAAATTCCTTCTTCACACCATTTCTCTCTTCTTTCGCCTCATTCGAAGATCCAAGCACGGAAAACAACCCCCCATTTCCAATCAAACAACCCCCAAAAAAATCCAAAAAAAAAAAAAAAAAGAAAAAAAAAAGAAAAAGAAAATAGAAATTAAAAAATGAAAGATGTTTGAACTTTAACACCAACTCTCTTTCCCTTGAAAACCCATCTCAGAATTCAAGCTCTGAAAAGAGTTTCCTCGCGTCGATCCCAACATAAACTGTTCGGACCTTCAACGCTTATCTCAGTTAAACCAAAAGATGGAAAAGGGAACAAAAAATCGTACAAGGTAAAGAAGAAGAAGAGATGAACCAATCGGGTTAAAAGATTCTGTAATATACAGGAAATGTAACTCACACGTGTAGCTGAGGCACGCGTATGTTGTATGTGATCCGCTCATCAGAAGATCCCCTCTACTTAGATGCTTCTGCCTCGAGAATGAGGCTGCTGGGGCACACCTGTAGAAAATAAATGAACGGTTACTAGAAGCTGGCCGATGGTCCGAATTCATGTACGCGTGTGGCCCACTTGATCAGATGGGCTAATTTTTAGATGCGGCTTCTCCTCGGTTATGATGTACCGATTTGCGGTTCAAATATCGTACACGTTGGCTCCTCTGCACGTGTGATGATCTCTTTTTTTAATTAAGTCAGCTAATCCGATTTAAGACAGTCATTGAACTAAGTGAAGAAATATAATTAGGCAAGCGGATTGCGTACTACCCCCACTTGTACGAAAATCGGTTCAGACAGGGGCTTTGTGGTGCCGACAGTGATATATGGATTTTATCCATGCCGTTGATTCATTTTGTGAGATCATTTTACGACATAATCCCAAAAAATAGGAAGATCCAAAGCTCAAGTGGACCACACCATAAGAAGAAGCAGAGATAGTGTGATCCAAAACTTCTGTGTGGCACCAAGAAGTTTTTAATGATGGGCGTTCAATCCCCACGGTGTGGTCCACTTGAGACTCGGATCTACCTCAGTTTTGTCCTCTTACCGTCAAATGATATGAAAAAAATAAATGAACGTAAATAAAATCCATACATCACGGTGGTCAGCACAGATACCCTGCCGGGACACATTCCGTCCAGGCCAGGCAGGACGCAAACGGCTTCATATAACTTACAACCTACTAAATTCATATGAAATCCAAGCCTTCCAATAGGTTTGATCCTATATTCTCATTTTTTGGGCCACAATATAGAAAATAATTTCTACCCCTTGAAAAATAGCAAAACTACGATTGTGGTCCCCTTGTAGTTTTATTTTTTATATTTTTGCACAAGGTGATCTTCATAAGGGGCCAACATATTGGACGGTTGGATGTCGTATTCACTTAAAATTTTGGAACCTATCCAATGGATGGACCATAAGTTAATAGTCCAATCCGTTGGACTTGACACCTTAGGGGTTAATGATGCGATTACTGTTTAGCAATTGAGTGAGAGAGACTATTGCATACAGCGGCTGCATGTGAACTTCACATACATCCATATCTTTTCTGCTAATATATCACATGTTAGAATATGTGGGAACAATGAAAAAGGTGATCCACAATATCATTATCATTTGTTATTAACAACAAGACGGTCCACTCCTCTATGTGGCAATAAATTCAAAATCAATGGAAATCCAATGGTATTGTGAAGTGTAATCTTTGGCCCACCAAATAATAGATCAGAATAATTTCCATATAAAATTTTATATAAAAGAATTTGAATGGATCAGATGTTCTAGAATTTGGACACATTAAAGGGGAAAAAATGGATGTATGTGAAACTTAACATACAGCTGTCGTTTTTGTTGTTTCTATAGAAATGCACTGTAACAATAATATGAAATAAGATAGTGTGGTGTGCCAGGCAAACCGTAATACGGTAGAGCCATCTGTCTACAGTACAAATCCTAGGGTGATGTGCTGATTACATCCGTCCATATACCGGTCCTTGGCATGGATGGTTTATGTCTCGAAGATCACGGCTGTAGAAGAGTCCTATCCATCTGATATTTGCCCATCAAGCTAACGGTGGAACACAAAAAGTATAAAGCGGTAAGAAGCCAAGGATGGGATTTGTCTCCAGGATTTTATTTTAAAATTGTGAGCCGTACATCCTGATTCCAGTTGTACGAGTAGATGTCATCGATAGATTACCCTGCTGTGTTCTGGAGAGGGATTATCAAATATTAGTTTTGGGGCTGGAATTGGAAAAATGACAATCATGGCCACCATGGCCCAATGGGACCCTTTTTAGCTTTTCGGGAAGAGAAATGATCAAAGGTGATACGCGCGTGGGAGATTAACGAGGGGAGATCTGGTCCTGTCATCTGGTGGGGCCCACCTTGAACATGTAGTGACCAAAAAACTGGGTTCGGTGTAGTTATTAGGTGGCTTACAAGGAATTACGTACAGCGGGGCGCCGGACGCACGCTTCAATCGCTGGCTGATAAGGAAGGGCCACGTAGTATCTCATGACAGAGTAGAAATGTTAAAATTCCGAAATCAATGGCCCGCGGACGGGAAGCTAGGTGGGCCCATAAACATCAACGCCACCTGATCTATTCATTTTTCCAATATCATGTTACGATATAAGCATCAAAATAAAATATATTCAAAACTAAGTTGACCGCATTATAGGAAAAAGTGAGGATTAAATGTCTATAGTTAAGATATTCATGAGGCCACATAAGGTTAATATTCACTGGGCCACGAAAGCTTTGAATCATGTTAATATTTATATGTTTTCAGCTCATCTAGGAACCTTTTATAAACCTCACGAACGGTATGATGGGTCGTTTGGCACCATGACTTAGAGGGGATTTCAAATTCCCTTGTTGTTTGGCACCATAAAGGAAATCGGGGTTTCAAATCCTCTCAAAGAGGAGGTTTGGAATCTATGATAAGAGCTTTGGATTACATTTAAAATTCTTCTAATAGTTTCATGTGTAATATGTGTTATTAGAGTATTAAATTATTGGGCACATGACCCACTAATGATATCTCAAAAAAACTAAAATATCAATTAGGTCAATATAATTACTTTAATATGATGATCGATGCTTTCCAAATATTATCCATTTAAATCAACAATTAAAGTCATTGGCTAGTCACTCGGACATGATCTTGTACTTGTGGTCCATCTGAGACTTAGAATTTCATCATTTTTGGGCAAACTATATATTTCAATATGCTTATTACAACCATTGTGTCAAACACTACATATGTTCACTAATTAGAGATATTAAAGTAGATTTAGTAATTAAATTCAGACCCCGTAAATATATCATACATAGCTACTTTTGGATTAAAGCTGTTTCCCAATCCAGGTGCCAAACACAATAGCAAGATTTCAAGTTCAGGAGTTGGGGTTCTGAATCCACGCTCCCAAATGGGCCCTTATAAACTTTTTATAAACCTTATGAACTGTATAAATGACATATAAGCATCACAGTGTATCGGAAGTTCCAACTAAAGGCATTTTCCTACCTATTTCTTTTTTGTCCAGCAGCCACTTAAGTTTTAGATCCATCTTATTTTTGGAGCCATGTCCTAACATGATTGGTCAAAACAGGTGAACGGATGGATTTCTCACAAACTCCCATCTCAAAAGTTGGGAAATACACATCCAATCCACGTAAAAGAACTATTTTGATCTTTTCACGCGTGGGTCCTACGCCAGTACACCCACCCGATGCTTTTCATCGGCACTAGCGCACCGCTGGACGCAATCCGCGTCCCGTTCAAGGGTACGAAAAAATGGGTGGTTAGAAACACGACCAGTTGTGAACATTCAACATAAATGTGTGCCGCTGACCAGGGCATGAACTTCGAACGCAGATTGCGTCCTACCCCTCCCGTCTCCAGCTGGGAACGGGCATGAGCTTTGAGTGGCCACTGTGATATGTGGGTTTTATCCACACCATCCATTCATTTTCCGCATCATTTTAGAATATAATCCTGAAATTTAGGCAGATACAAGGCTCAAGTGGACCACACCACAGGAAGTATCAGTGATAATGATTCTCACCGTTGAAACTTTTCTAGGGTCCACGGTTGTAAGACCCGTATCCTAGACCGTACCGTTCCATAGACTTCCGCGGTCGAATTCAGGCAACATTCGACCCTTTAACGGTATTTGCGCGCGACCCTGAGTTACATGCTGTCAACCCGAGTTGACTCAACTCAAGACTTGTACCCTACCGACCGTGCCGTCGCAGCGGTTCCGATGCAGCGTCTCACTCACCGAGGCGATACTCAGGCCAGGAGATGTAGGCCTGCGTTCAGTTCGAGGAAAACACCGCGCGTACGAATTCCAAGAGAATCTCTGCAACTTCTCACATCCATCAACCCATCAATCAATCACCTCAACCAAGTACACCATCACCTCACACCCTTCCCCAAGTAACCCCCAAAGTCAAAAAGGTTCCTACACATCCATACTTTTCTTACACCATCTACCACAAAAGTCAAAAAGTCTCTTACACATCCATTACCACCACATCCATCACTCATCTCTCTCTCTCTCCCTTTACAACCCTCTCTCTCTCTCTCATTTCTCAAACACACTTTCCAAGCAACCCAAAAATTCCATAGGTCCAAGCCTCTCTAAGCTCTCTCAAGCAACAAATGTGGCCTACTTTCCCACCCTCTCATCTCCCATCTCAACCATCAAAACTCCATCTCTTCCGTTGGGATCGAAGCTAAGGAGCAAAGGAAGCCAAGGGAGCAAGAAGAAGGTGGTGTGTGATTTTGGATTTTTGTCTTTCATTCATTTGTTTGATTTAAGGGTCCATATAGGTGGGACCCACCTTGATGTATGCCTTGTAATAAGAGGGGCCCATAGTGGCGGGGCCCCTCCATTATCTCTCTCTCTCTCTCTATGATCATGACCCACATAGGATGTGTTTTTACCCATGCCATCCAAATAGTGGGCCACCTTGATCCCTTTTTGGGGCCTACATGACCGAGCGGTCACACAAGCCCGGATGAAAGGGGAACACAAATATTAGCCTGATCCAAAATAGGTGGGCCATGTGAGACCCACCTTGATGAGGTGTACATCCACACCGTCTGTCCAGGCGGACACACCAGTGGGAGTAGCTAACTGTGAAGTGTGGACTAGCGTGGGTGTGCTGACAAGTGTAGTGCGCTGACAGTGGGTGTGCTAGCAAGGGAAGTGTGGACTGACATGGGGTCCATGGGACCCATCCACGCCGTCTATCCCTTTAAATGGGCCACACCATGGTGTATCGTCCACCACCCCTGGACAGTGGGACCCACGTCCTTGTGGGGCCCTCCTTGATGCGTCTGTCCACACCCAGATCCATAACTCAACTGGCAGACTGAGTGGAGACACCTCGTTTCAACACTGGGGCCTAGACCCTAGCTCCAGAGCTAAGGCGGAGTGAAAGATACCTCATTTCAACGCTGAGGTCAGTGGGGTCCTTGGGACCCACATATTTCACACCGTCCACTCGTTGGGATGGGCCACACGTGTTGCGTGTGAGCCGTCCACCACCCCTGGACGATGGGACCCACCCCACGTGTGGGGCCCTCCCTGATGTATGTGACCGTCCAGGCCCTGGACGGCCTGGACGTCAGGTATATGATATATATATATATATATATATATATATATATATATATATATATATATATATATATATATATAAGATATATATATAGATATATATAATCTAATATATAGCTGTTGTGGTGGGCCCTACGTGGGACCCACCTCTACCGTCTCTTTATAGCATAAAGCTGTTGTGCAGCAGTTATATATATTATATATTCTATATATGATATATGAGGTTGAGCCCTACGTGGGACCCACCTCTGTTTTTTTTTTTTTTAATGCAGCAGGGCTGCACGTGTACATCTACCCCTGCCTACGTGGGGCCCATCCAAAATAGGTGGGTCGTCCACAAATGAGCTGCATGTCAGCCACTTCTGTAGGTCCCACGTGATGTATGTGTACATCACGGCTGTTCTGACGGTGGGACCCCCTCCAGATGTATGTATTTCACGCATGTGGTGTGGGCCCCAACGATGTATGTCCTTTATCTACACCATTCACTGTTTGAACGGTGGGGCCCACCATTGTCACGCCCCAAACTCGGGGACCGGGCTCACAAAATTCCCGATCACCGAATCCGGCGCCGACAGCCTCCGTAGAACCCCATTCTCGGCTCCCGGGGCCCATTCGCCAGGTTCCGATCCTGGGATGCTACGAGGAGGACTTCTAATATCAGTTTGAATCGTAATAAGCATAACCAAAGGCATAACCCACAAACAACAACCAAAAACTCCATCACATTTCCACTATGATAAAAAACTTTACAAGTACAATGAGCATAAAGGGAAATACAATGAGAAGGGGCAAAAGGCTCCAAAAGATCTGCTCTGTGCTCCGCCTCAGCGCTGCTGCGTCCTCGCGTCACCTGCACGCAACGGTCGTGCATAAGCTTATAGAAAGCTTAGAGGGTGGTGAAAGTGTGTGCGCAAGGTAGTAATGCAGATATGCAATATCAGAGTAATGCGGAACATGCTGGTGAATCCATGAATACTACTAGCCGTACCAAGGCTATGCAATGCAAGGCATGAAAGATGTCGGCCATACCAAGGCCATGCGATGCGAGATGCAACTCAAGCATACAAATCCTCATCTATATACACATATCAATACAGCTCAAATCTGGAATATCACCGGGGTCTAATACACTCACAACCAGATTGCCGCCCCATCGCGCCCAATAAGGTAAGTGAAAGAGACCTCACTACCCGCCTGCCAATATCGGGCGCGGCTCGTCGATAGCGGACCCATTCCTCGAGCTGGTTAGACTCAGCCTAGCATTGCCCCCTCCTCTCGGGCGGGTAAGGCCGCACCCCCTTCCAACCGACCACAACACAGTGGAAAGCGCAGCCTCCTGGTAATCGGCCATCGGCGCTCATGCACCCACTCGGTCTAGACGTTGGAGCAACCTCTTGGTACCATAAGGGTTTAGGGACTTTTACCCAGGGATATCTATAGCACCCCATGTAGAACAAGATTTTCGGTATTCAATCCTGCCAACCACGATATGACTGTGGCGGCTACGGCCCTGATGTCGCTAGGGCGTACAGTAACCATATCACACAATGCGAATGCATGAATCACACTCTCCAGTCATGCAGAAATCCTGCGCGTCTCGTGCGCTCATGTGGGGTAACACTGCCTGACCGGGAGCCCCTAAATAATCTGCCCGAAGGCATATGCTATGATCAGCCACCAAGCATACATATGATGCGTATGATCATGAATCATGGGACTATACTAAACATGTTATATGAGATAGATGTTGTTCATAAGGAGATGGGCCTAGACGGCCTACAAGTATGGGCCTAACAATGGCCCTAGGGGGAATCAGAATGCGGACATTTAACAAACATTATTCTACAATGTGGACGTCAAACCAACATTGCTCCCAAGGCATTGCCCGTCGTAAACATCATTACATAAATCATGTTGGGATCACACATTGCAATGGACTTTCGGTACATCCCATTGGGCCTTAAATATATTAAATGGGCCGTATCACATGGGCCTTACATTCATCAAATGGGCCGCAATAATGGGCCTCACCAATGGGCCTTATGTACATTGCAATGGGTCATAATCCATGGGCCTTAGATACGTCAAATGGGCCTAGTCTCATGGGTCTTAAAATACATCAAATGGCCTAAGGACATGGGCCTTACATCCACATCAAAGTGGGCCCCAATGATCTACCACAATTACATTAAGATGGACCTCAAAACATGCCAAGGTGGGGTCCACTTGGACTATGGATCTGGCTCATCTTTAGCTCATGCCATAAAATGATCCTTCAAAACGGATAGATGGATTGGATGCAACATAAGCATCACGGTGGGGGTCCAATTGAGGGCCCACCATAATGTGTATTATATTACATAATAATAAATATATACATACATATATATATATATATATATATATATATATAATATGTATACAATATAATATAATACAATATAATATAATATATATATATATAATATTACACGCACACCCGCCACACGCACACACACCATGCACACGCATGCACCCACACATGCACACACACATGCCCATACACCACACGCACACACATCATGCACACGTACCACCACACATGCACGCACACACACGTGCACACCACTACACACGCACCCACGTTGTGTGCTCCACCGTCCAGCGGACGGTGGGATAAAGCACATAGGTCCTGTGGGCTCCACGTGGGGCCCACTGTAATGTTTACATGCCATCTAACCCGTTCATAAGGTCACGCAGACCCAGGAGAAGGGAAAACACAAATTTCATCTTGATCCAAAACTTCTGTGGGCCCCAGAAAGGTTTCAATGGTAGACCCTCAATTCTCACTGTTTCCTTTGGTGTGGGCCGCCAAAATATTGGATGGACCTGACTTTTGGAGGGGACCCACTCCAGGGAGGGGCCCACCCAATGAACGGAATGGATGGAACATATGCATCATGGTGGGGCCCACGACAGGAGCCGTGGGTGGCTGCCTCCCGCTCGCTGACCGTCAGCCGCAGGCGGCTGGCGCAAGCAGCGCCTGTCCTTCTCTGTCAGCGGTAGCGCTGCAGCAGCAGCGCTGCCTGTTTTCCGTTTTTTTTTTTCTGAAAAAAAATATATGTGGGGCCCGCTACCGGAGAATCCACTCCGTCCAGTGGATTATATGGCTCGGAATACACCAAACTAGTCTAATATTGGGTATTTTTGGCGTATAGAAACAGAAAGGTGGGTCCTAAAGTCTTAAACGGTATGAAATGTAGTCTTCTATGGTATGGCCCGCCTGATTATCGTATGGACCTTATTTTTTTGCTCAACGCCTAAAACAAGGCAAGGAATAGGATGGACGGCGTGGATTTGAAACAACCAACAAGACCGAGTCTCTACACATGACTCACTCAAAACCCAAAAACAAAACCGTGGTTGCGAGTACACCTCACTGTCGGTTCACACAGTGAACACGTCCAGCATCCAGGGACGCTGGACGGACTGTGTTCACGAAAATTTCAAGGTGGGTCCCACACAATTGTGGCCCACTTCATCTTAATCTTTGTGTCTCCTTTCATCCGGGTGGCCCATGATTTGGATGACCCAAACCAAAAATAAGAAAATGTAAGGTGGCCCACCATTTGGATGGTATAGATGAGATACATACATCAAGTGGGCCCCAAATCATCATTCACAAAGGAAAAAGGAGAGAGAGAGAGAGGGAAAGATCGGTGAGGATGGAGGGACCCCGCCACTATGGGCCCCTCATACAAACATACATCAAGGTGGGTACCACATATATGGACCATTGATCAAACAAAATGAATGTAGAACAACTATCTAAGATCACCCACCGGCTCCTTCTTGGTCCCAAGGCTTCCTTTGCTCCTTTGCTTCGATTCCGACGGAGGAGATGGGGTTTGGATGGTTGAGATGGAAGATGGAAGGGTTGGAAGAGGTGGGCCACACTTGTGGTTTTGAAAGAGAGGAAGAGGCTTGGACGTATGGTTCTCTTGGTTGCTTGGAATGATATTTGAAAATGAGAGAGAGAGACTTGTAAAGGGAGAGATGGGTGATGGATGTGGTGTGATGGATGTGGTGGTGATGGGTGTGTAAGAGCCCTTTTTGACTTTTGGGGTAAAAGGTGTAAGAGAGGTATGGGCTTTGTAAGAAACTTTTGACTTTTGGGTTGCTTGGGGAAGGGTGAAAAGGTGATGTGTACTTGACATCTTGAGATTGATGGATTGATGGATTGATGTGACACATCGTAGAGATTCTCTTGGGTTTCGTAACGCGCGGCGTTTTCCTCGCACCGAACGTTGGCCCACATCTCCTGGCCAGGGTATCGCCTCGGCGCGCGAGTCGCGGCATCAGAACCGCGGCGACGGTGCGGTCGCAATGGTACAAGTCTCGGGTTGAGTCGACTCGGGTTGACAGCGTGTGAATCAGGGTCGCCCGCAACGCCGATTAAGGGTCGAAGGTTCCCGAAATTCGACCGGAAAGATCGCGGGAACCTACGGAACGGTACGGTCTAAGATGCGGGTCTTACAACCATGATGCATACGTTGTATCCAAACCATCCAACCGTATTGAGATATCATTTTATGGCGTGAGCAAAGGAGTGGGTTAGATCTAAAGTTCAAGTGGGCCTCACCATTTAAATAATGGACCGTGACATCCACCATTCAAACTTCTAAGGGCCACAGTAGTTCCAATTAATCTGATAATTATTTTTCACTTCATTTATCTCCATGTTAACTTATGAAAAGGTCGGATCTCAAATATACATAAGGGTGGGCCCAATTTGATATACATGAGGCCCATCGGCGCAGCCTATTTGATGTACATAAAGCCCGTTGGCACGGCTCATATAATGCAGCCCATGTGATGTGGCCCGCTTGACATAAGAGGCCCATTGAGATGTATTCGATGCTCAGGTGCGAGGCCCACTTGTTGTGTATTCGAGGCCCAACAAGATGTATGTTGGCCCAATATAACGAGGCCTATGTGACGTAAATGAGGTTTATCGTGATTGTACTTGAGGCCATGGGCCCACTATATGTTTGGCCCTATGTAGGCCACTCCTTGGGAGCAATGTTGGTTAGATGTCGACATTGATGGGCAATGATGGTTGGATGTCCACATTGTGACCTTCCCTTAGGCCTTGTTAGGCCCATTCTCATCATTCCCTTAGTGGGTTAACCCAAATAAGTGGGCCCCATTCGCCGTAGACAGATGACTCCGTGTTATCGGATTCGATATAACCACGACCGAGTGCCGATATTTATACTATGGTTGATCGGCTGATCATTTATGGACCCCGCTTTGTTTATCTGTTGATTATCGGTGCCATTGCCGTGGCCGATTGGCGATTCTGATTGACGTGACCTATTTGCTGATTCTGATTATTGATCGATCCCGATTGTCGTGGCCGATTGTCGATTCCGATTGCCATGACCAATTTGCCGATTCTGATTATCGATCGATCCCGATTGTCGTGGAGGATTGCCGATTCCAATTGACGTGACCGATTTGCCGATTGTCGATTTCGATTGACGTGACCGATTTACCGATTCCGATTATCGATCGATTCCGATTGTCGTGGCCGATTGCCGATTCTGATTGACGTGACCGATTTTCCGATTCCGATTATCGATCGATTCTGATTATCATGGCCGATTGCCGATTCCGATTGACGTGACCAATTTACCGATTCTGATTATTGACTAATCCCGATTGTCGTGGCCGATTGCCGATTAACGAACGAGGTTGATTATCATGACCGATTGCCGATTAGCGATCGAGGCTGATTATCATGACTGACTGCCGATTTCTGATTGACGTGATCGATTTGCCGATTCCGATTATCAATCGATTCCGATTGTCGTGACCGATTTGCCGATTCCGATTGTCGTGGCGAATTGCTGATTCCGATTAACTTGGCCGATTTGCCAATTTCGATTGTCGAGGCCGACTATCGATGTCATGTCGATTGTTAATTCCGACTCCGATTGTTGAGGCCGATTGTCGAGGTCGATTGTCGAGGTCGATTTCGATTCTGATTATCGAGGTCGATTTTGATTTGTCGAGGCCGATTTTGATTTTTTAAGGCCGATTGTATAGGCCAATTCCAATTGTCGAGGCTGAGTTCGAGGCCGATTTCGAGTGTCGATTCTGATTGTTGAGGCCAACATCGATTGTCGAGGCCAATTTCGATTGCCAAGGCCAATTGTCGTGACCTATATGATGTACATGCGACCCGTAGTTGAGGCCCATTGTGACACGTATTAGGCCCATGATGCATGGCTCATTTGATGTATTCAAGACCCATGTGTAGGGCCCACATGTCATGTATTTGAGGCCCATGGGCAAGGCCCATTGTAATGTATTCATGACCCATGGGTAAGGCTCATTATGATGTATTCATGGCCAATGGGCAAGGCCCATTGTGATATGTATTAGGCCCATGAGCAGGGTCCACTTGTCGTGTATATGTGGCCCTTGAGTAAGGCCCATCGTGCTGTATATTAAGCCTTTGTGTGAGATCGTGGGCCCATTATATGTTTGGCTCTATGTGGCCATTCCTTGGGGGCAATGTTGGTTAAATGTCCACATTGTCGACGCCGATTGTTGATGCCAGTTATTGATACTGATTATGAGTATGTGACAACATAGCATCATAATACATGCCCGTACACATCATCTACATGTTTGTTATGAGATGTGATTGACCATTGCATATGTCATAGGGCAGGTTGTTCATAGGGCTCCCTGATAGGTGGAGTTGCCCCACATGAGAGCATGACATGCACAGGATTAATGCATGATTGGACTGTGTGACTCATGCATCTCGCATTTGTGTGACATGACCACCATACGCCCTAGCGACATCAGGGTCGTAGCCTCCACAAGTATTTCGTGGATGGCCAGATGAGACACCGAAAATCTGTTCTACATGGGGTGCTATAGATATCCTTGGGTGAAAGTCTCAGAACCCTCTTGGTTCCAGAGGTTGCTCCAACGTCTAGACCGAGTGGATGCATGAGCGCATGAGGGTCGTATACGGTTAGGTCGCGTCTCCCACTATGTCGTGGTCGGTTGGAAGGGGGTACGGCCTTACCTGCCCGAGAGGAGGGGGCAATGCTAGGCTGAGTCTGACCAGCTCGAAGAATGGGTTCGCTATCGACGAGCCGGGCCCGATATTGGCAGGCGGATAGTGAGATCTCTTTCACTCACCTTGTTGCACGCGATGGGGCGGCAATCTGGTTTTGAGTGTAATAGACCCCGATGATTTTCCAGAGAGGAACCGTACTGATATGTGGATTTATTGAGTAGCAGTGCATACTCATGCATTTGTTTCATTCACTATCCACTCGGGCTGGTGGTGCGCAACTAATCGTTGTGTACCCTCGCATGGCCAAGATTTCGGTTGGGCGTGCGACTGACCTGAGATCAGGAGTTTACCACATTGAGTCTGACTATCCAAATTTAGGTATGGGACTGGTTTGGATAGAAGTCCCTTGTGATGTTCCTCATAGCCCGCGATACTACGTACTCTCATCCCGACTTCACTCCATCTTGGTCATTTCATTCGTACCACATATCACATTACATCCGCAGTACTTAGCATTTTGGGTTTCCATGTTTCTGCATGGATATGACCATTAGTACTCATGCCTTGCATCGCATAGCCTTGGTACGGATGATGACACTAATAGACTTATCAGTATATTTTCATTTTTTTATATTGTATAATTTATGGCATTGTATCCTCGGCATCTAATATTTGGCTCGCTCTGACACCTCATTTGCCTAGCTGATTTGCATTGTGTACCCTAATATTATATGACTCATGAACTTGTTAGTACTTCCGCTTACTATGATTACTCTGATATTGCTTACTTGACACTTACCCTATGCACACATTTTCACCGTCCACTAAGCTTTCTATAAGCTTATACACGATAGATGCGTGCAGGTGGCGTTAGGTTGCAGTAGCATTAAGCTTGGAGCGTACAACGGACTTATGAAGCTTTAATTTTTGACATATGTATTTCCCTTTCAGCACTGTATTTAATTGTTTATATTAGTGGATATATGATGATGATGTTGCCTTTATGATTTGGGTAAACTTGTGGTTATGCTTATTACGAGTTAAATGTACATTGGAAAATCCTCCTTGTAGGATCTCAGGATCGAAATCCGGTGTATGGATGCTGGGAGCCGAGAATGGGGTACTATGGAGGCTGTCGGCTCCGGATTTAACGATTGGGAATTTTGTGAGCTCGGTTTCCGAGTTCGGGGCATGACAACGGTGATGTTTATTTGTCATCCAACCTATTCATAAAGTTAGGTAGAACTGAATGAAGAAAAAACACAAATGTCGGCACCATCCAAAACTTCTGTGGCCCCTAATAAGTTTTCAACTATAAGAGTTTAATCTCCATCGTGTAATTCACATATGTCTTGGATTTGCCTCAGGTTTGGCTTTAAATAATAAAATGATACGAAAAATGGATGAACGATGTGGATAAGACCCATACATGACGGTGGCCACTCGAATCTCCTGCCCGTTCCTAGCTGGAGATGGGCGGGGTAGGATGCAATCCGTGTCCATGTTAAAGGTCCAAATCTAGGACGCGGGTTGCGTCCTACCCCCGCCCGGACGGTAATCCGTCCGAGCAGGGCTCTGTGGGGCCTACCATGATGTAAGTGTTTTATCCATGCCATTCAACGCTTTTTTGAAATAATTTTAATATGTGAATCAGTAAATGAGGCAGGTCAAAAGCTTAAGTAGACCACAAAGTGGGGATTGAACGTCCACCATTAAAAACTTCTTGGGAGCCGGAGAAGTTTCGGATGAAGCTGAGATTTGTGTTTTCACTTCATCCACGTCTACATGACCCTGTGAATAGGTTGTATGGTAAAAAAAACATCACGTTGGCCCTTAGAAAGGTTTCAACGGTGGGTGTCATTATCAGCGTAGGTTCCTTTGGTGTGGTCCATTTAAGCCTTGGACCTACCTTTTTGGTTCGCATATTAAAATTATCTGCAAAAAATGTTGAACGGTGTGAATAAAACACTTACATCATGGTGGGCCCCACAGAGCCCTGCCCGGACGGATTACCATCCGGGCGGGGGTAAGACGTAATCCGCGTCTCGAAATCTAATACTCAAGCGAGTGATGCAGCCCCGGCCTCACCCAACAAGGTGCATCCCTGACTGTGGGGCCCACCTTGATGTGTATTTTGTATATCCATGTTGTGCATCCGTTTTTCCATTTCATTTTAGGGCATGATCTAAAAAATGAAGCAGATCCAAACCTCTGGTAGACCATACTACTGGAAACAGTAGTGATTGACCATTAAAAGCTTCTTGTGAGCTACAAAAGTTTTGGATCAAGATGATATTTATTTTTCCCCTTCATCCAAGTCCTTATGACTTTATCAACGGGTTGGATGGAAAATAAACATTAATGTGGGCATTCTAGTGGGCCTTAGGAAGGTTTTACTGGGGGGTGTTCAACATTCGATCACCACTGTTTCCCAGGGTGCAGTCCACCTCAGAATTGGATTTGCTTCTTAATGGGCTCATGCCCTAAACTAATATGGAAAAATGGATGGACGATGTGGATATGCAAATTACACATCAAGGTTGACGCTAGATGCTGTACATAATCAGCTCCCTACTAAAGTGGGCCACATCACACGAAACCGTGGAGATCTTTATGGTGGGACCCAGAGGAGCTTTGCTTATGTTGATACGCACACACTACCAAGGACGAGTTTCGCCATAAATGGTAATGTACGGATGTAATGTGCATATGTTTTACAGAAAATTACATAGCAAAATTAGATTAATTTGGTTAATGAAAGGTGGGCCCATTCGGCTATTTTTGGCTGTCACTAAAACCAACAACACGCTCTTGTCTTACTTACAAAACTCATTTTGGCCCAACTTGAATGTATGTTGTCTATCCACACTGTCCATCCATTTTTCCATCTAATTTAAGGGGTTGAGCCTAAAATTGAAGCATATCCAAAGATCAAGTGGATCATACCACAAGAAATAGTGGGGATGATGGTTTCCACCATTGAAACCTTACTAGGCCCCATAGTGATGTTTATTTGTCATCTAACCTATTGATAAGATCATACAGACATGAATGAACAGAAAGCACAAATATAAGCTTGATCCAAAACTTCTGTGGCCCCCAAGAAATTTTCAACAGTAGAAGTTCAATTCAACTGTTTCCTATGGTGTGGTCCATTTGAACATTGTATATGCTTCATTTTTTTAGCTCAAGCCCTAAAATTATCTAGGAAAATGGATGGACGGAGGGTATAAAATAAATAAATCATGGTGGACATCAAAGAGTTTACTCAGTAGGCTAAGCGTAGTGATTAACACACTACACAATCCGCTTCACACTAAAACGGATATAATCGAATATACGTGTACCACATGAGGGAGGGAAGCGAATTGGGTGGTGACCCAAACGCCACCGACATTCTTGGTGACGGGACTATGTGGGGTCACCTTATTATGTGTTTTATGCACGCATTTCATAATTTTGCCAGCTCATTTTAAGGTTGAATGAAACATTGAAGTGTAGCAAAGTTCAAGTGGACCACACCACAAGAAACAGTTGGGATTTCATGCCTACCGTCGAGAACTGGGCGGTCATAGAAGAGATGAGCCAACTCTTAATGTACATGTGGCAGAGACTTACCATTGGGACCCCTCTATTTGCTTCACTGTGGATGGAAAATTATTCAAAGTAGACATAAGGGATGATTTCAGCCATAAGATCAGTGGTCTTTAAAGAAATGGTAGAGATCAAGCATGGCCATGGATGGATGCGTGGAGTTGTGATCCGGAGAAAAGTGATGGTCAAGATTGCCTGATAGTTTCAGGTGATAATATAGGAAAATGCTATAAATGCTGAAGAATTCTTCTTTTTTATGTTTTTTTATTAGCTTGTTAGTACAAGCCATTGTTAGTACACACTCCTCTGTAAGCCACCCCTAACTAGGGAATCCATACCAAGACCTCAATGTTGAAACAAGGTATCTTCACTCAATCTACCGGTTGAGCTATGGATCAGGTGTTATTTTATATATTAACGTAAGCTTTAAAAAAAATTATTTATAAAGATATACATAATTTCATTATAGATGGAAGAAAAGTAAATTATAATATTACAATTTTACTATAAATGGGTATTAGTTATCTCTCATTGAAATTGATACGAGGAATCAACCAACAACAATTTATATACGAGAAAAGAATGTTGGCATATTATCTAACTCTTCGTGAGAATATTCACAATTTAATTATGAGATGCAACATATGAAAGAGAAAGAATGGTAGATTGAAACTTTTCGTTAATAAAGTGACAATCCACCTCAATGTGTTTTGTCCTTTCATGAAACATAGGATTAGAAGCAATCTGTATAGCACTGGTATTATCAACATGAAGAAGAGTCGAGCTAGATAAATCAATTCTAAAATCTGAAATAAGTCTAAAAAGCCAAATGATCTCATTGCAGGCTAAAGACATGGCACGATACTCAGCTTCGGTGCTGGACTTGATGATGCTTGTTTGCTTCCTTTACTTCCAAGAAATAAGCGCGGTGCTAAGAAACATACAATAACCTGTAGTGGATTTGCGGATGATAGCACAAACCACCCAATAAGCATCAAAATATGTGACAAGCCTAAGAGGAAACATTGAAGAAAAGAACGGCGAACTATTTATAGTTCCTCGCAAATATCAAAGTATTTGCAGGGTAGTAGTCTTGTGCAAGGTATGCGGCTTGGTAACAAACTGACTAATCACTTGCACAACAAATGCAATGTCAGGTCTTGTCATTGTTAGGTAAATAAGACGGCCAATGAGACGACGGAAGATGGTAGGCTACTCCAATAAATCACCATTCCATTTACTATATTGAACATTTAACTCTATTGGTGTCTCAATTGTCCGTTGATTAGAAAGATTTACAAGTTTGATGAGATCATGTGTATATTTTCGCTGGCTAACAAGTATAACACGATCGGAACGAGAGACTACAAAGCATGTAAGATTGCCCAAATCTTTCAAATGAAAGGATGAGCAAAGAACATTTTGAAGTTCCACTATACCAGCTGTATCACTACCCGTGAGAAGTAAATCATCAACATAAACTAGTAAGATAACAATATCACAAGAGGAAGATCGTGTAAAGAGGGAGGGATCATGACTGCTCTGCTTAAACTTAGTCGTAAGCACAATGTTATGGAAACATGAAAACCAAGCATGAGGAGCTTGCTTTAGTCTATATAAGGTCTTGCAAAGCTTGCAAACCAAATTTTCGGACAATCTTCATTTTTGCAACAAGAGTAAACGTCTCATCATAGTTTATACCATACTCTTGTTTATAACCTTATGTGACATGACAAGCCTTGGACTGATCAAGAGATCCATCCGATTTGAGGTTGATCAAGTATATCCATTTACTTCTGATCAATTGTTGATCAGAGGGACGAGAAACAAGATCCCACATATGATTATTTACAAGAGCCTGTAATTCTTCTGTCATGGCATCCCTCTAACACTGGTATATAAAAGCCTGAGAATAAGATGTAGGAATAGAGATAGACATAAAAACAGAAAACATAGAACAAATGAGTCCAAAGGAGAATGTGACATTTGGTTAGATCGACATACCTATTAAACGGATAGATCGATCGCCGATTAAGAAGCAGGAGGCGATGGAGAAGGGATCACTCTTAGATCATCTTGTTGATAAACCTGCAAAGAACCAGGAGATAAACTTGCCACATGTGGAATATCAGAAAAGTGAGTTAATCCTCTATAATCAACAAAAGAAGTAGTCGAAGTGGGTAAGATGGGAGTATGGAATATAATATTTTAAAGAAAGCAACATTTCTTGATACACGAATACGACAAGCAATAGGATCATAGTAACGATATCCCATTTAAGTCTCTCTGATTCCAAGAAACATACAACAGACATGTTTTAAAAAAGTTTATTATGGTCATGTGAAAGAATATGAACATAATAAACACGGTCCAAGGTATGAAACAAAGAGTTAGTAGGAAGGGAATCGAACAGAACAAAATATGGACATACATTACTAAGAATTTTAGTAGACATGTGGTTGATGAGATTAACTGAGTATGACATAGCTTTAGCCTAAAAATTGCATGGAACGAAAGTTCTGTTATCAAAGCGTTGGAAGTCTCGACAATTTGTCTATTTTTTCATTCGGCAACACCATTTCTGCTAAGGTGTATCGGGATGTCTTTTCTAATGAATGATTCCATGATCACATAAGTATGCCTAAAATTATAAAGAGATATATTCTCCCTCCTAAATCCGAATACAAGACCTTAATCTTTTTCTCAAATTGTGTGGCAACTATCGTGTAGAACTGTTTAAATGCTGCGAAAATTTGTGACTTGGACTTATATCCATGTATATATTGAGAAATCATTGATAAATATTACATAATATCTCAAGCCAAATATAGATAGAATCGTAGATGGTCATCAAATATCAAAATGTACAAGCTCAAAAGAAGTTATGAATCAAAAGTACGAAGAGAAAAATAAAAACTCCGACTCTTAAATAAACAACATGAAGGGCAAGAGAAATCAATAGAAGTTTTATTGACTTTGAGTTTTTATAAAATACTAGCAGTAAATAAGTGTGATAATCTATTTGAATGCGGATGGCAAAGATGACAATGCCATAGTTTTCACATTTTATTTACATTATTAATCTCAGTAGAAGAATGAGAAAAGAAACAAGAAGATTAAGTAACTGAGCTATCAAGATCACTAAAGAAGAGCCGTTCTTCCCTCCTATATGTCCCAACTACTTTCCCTGTTACTAGATCCTGCTCAAAATAACAATCAGGAAGAAATACCACTAAGCATTGCTTACGTACAAGCTGATCCACATAAATGAGATTAATAGACAAATGGGGGACATGAAAGACATCCGTTAGAGTAAATGTACGATGTGGAGAATGAGAAAATAATAATTAATGACCTAATAGAAGAAAAATGTAACTTTGTTCCATTAGCAGTAGAGATGGCTTGATTACCTTTATATAGCTGAACATTATGAAGATAAGAGATAACACTTACCATGAGGTTAGATGTACTAGAATTAAAATACCAATGAAACTTAGGAATTATACCTAACAGTCTAGTAGTAGACAAGCATTGTAAGATCTAGTAGATCATCTCTAGAGAAAGAGGTCCTCCAATAGAGGGAGTAGCGAAAGCACTAGCAAAAGAGTCCTCGATTGCTATTAAGTAAGATTTTCCTCTATTCTTATTTTTCTTCTTTTTACATTCATGGATGTTATAGCCACGAATCTTGCAATATGTACAGAAATGACTACCTTTGCAAGTCGTTGCGAGATGGCCGAATTTCTTATATCAATTGCATTGGACGCAAGACATGTCCCATTTTCCTAGTATTGAGGTAGATGCCAGAAAGGCTATAGCTGAGGTACCGGCAAGTTGGGGCAGACTTGAAAGAGCTCTATGATGTTTCTCTTCTACCAACAAATCAGACATCATAGTACTCATTGTAGGAAGCAACTTTGTTTTAGTAATGTGACCCGACAATGCTTAAACATAGGGCGTAGTTTCATAAGAAACTAACAAACATAAGTGCATTCATACATGTTATGAAAAATGGTGATGACATCTGCTGGAACGTCAGGATTTATCATCGACATCTCGGTCTAAATGGCCACGATAGCATTATAAAATTCCTAGACTATCCAATCACCATGTGTGATTTAAACCAAATTATGTTCTAGCCGATACAACCTAGCATCATTGATCTACTGATAAATTATTTTTAAATGATCCCACATTACCTTTGCAGTCCTATGAGAAGTTAGGCCTACAACAATAGCCTTATTGACTAAGTCCAAAATTCAAGTAATAAATTTTTCATTCTTCATTTTCTAATCATTCATTTCTTTTGGTTGATCCATTCCAGACATAGAATCAGTTTCATTAACAATACCCCACAGTCCTCGTCCATGGAGAATTTTTTCAAAAAGAATGGACCACAATCTATAGTTTGCGCGATCAAATGTGTAATGAATGAAAAACTCCTTATGCATGATATAGAAGGAAAAAAGAATGTGTGATGTACATAATGATAAATAGACACAGGTGAGGATCATTCAATAAACGGTCAACATTATGTATTAGTTCCGGCCCCTGACTTCAGTGGTTTGCAGTACCACAAAATTTGCTACGCCAATGACATTGCACCAATGGAGCATGGAACTCTCTTGTTTTTTTTTTTTTTTTTTTTTTTTTTTTTTTTTTTTAAGTAAGAGAAGGCAGAGCAATAAACTCTTCCTGCAGTCGACGATGGTGAACATAGCATGATGTGGATCGAGATACGAAGCCGATCAATGGAGGTTCACTACTATGTGTCAGTGTTGTGGAGATGAGGTGATGGTTGCTAGATTTGCTGATCGTTGACGGCATGACAAGGGTGCAACATAAGAGACGCATGGGCTCAAAAGGGGTACAGAATCAGGCACGGAATCGGGCGATGGCAAGGCTTTAACGAGGAGACATATAAATAAATGAAGCGAACAGGAAGTGAAATTGTGGTTAATGTAATATAATGCATTAAGTGAGGAAGTATGATGAAGCTATAGAATGTAGGCTATATCTTAGAGGGGGGGGGGGGGGGGGGGGGGGGGGTGATTAGGACCAATTAAAAATATGCCTATTAAAAACAACAACTGCGTAGTTTAAACTAATTGCTAATTTAGCTAAACTAAGCAATGTAACTATAAGGCTTTCAAGCCAATAGAGGGTCTAATCACATAGGCTACTTAAGATATGCAAATTAAGCAACTAGCCTATAACATAGTGAACATGTGAGTATGGGATATGCTACCTATCAATCCTAGCATTCATCTTATCATACAAGCATATAATTAAATATTCAACTACATTGCATAATTAAACAAATGCTTAAATGACAATCCCAAACATAATCATGTATACTAGTTCGGCTATGTGCCTACTCCACTTCCTAAGGACTCACTCTATCCTAGAGTGTATCGGATTTCACTATGGGAGGTTTTAAATCATGTTTACCTCGAACCTTTATAGCCTTACCTAAGGACTCTACGATTTATGCCCTACACAAGAGTAAAGGTCCTATACAAGAACCTAGACTTTATGTCTTACACAGGGACAAGAGTCATAATCTCGATCCCGACAATTTAGCTCACACAAGCCAAGGTCTTAATCCCGAACCTGATAATTTAGGCAACACAGACTAATGTTATACATAAGAACCTGAATTTATGCCCTGCACGAGAGAAAGAGTCCAACTGCCGAACCCAGTAATTTAGGCCACACATGTTAATGTCCTAATCCCAAACCTAAGATTTATGCCCTACACAAGAGCAAAGGTCCTACTCCCGGACCCAACACATATTCTCACATTGGAGGCCTACATAAGGACTTGAGTTGATTTTTTCCTTCGACTAACCAATAACTTAGGTCCTACACAAGAACCATGGATTTATGTCACACAGGCCAAGGTCCTACGATAGAACCTAGGTGAATTTGAACACAAACTCTTATGCTCTAACCTACACAAAGAATGAGCACAAACATAGATTCCTACACATGACACTTACTTGTCGAATTAAGTCCATTTTGATGCTCCTCTTGGATTGCTTGATTTCCACTCTCCTGTGCTTCAATCAACTCCACGATGCTCACTCGATCATGTTGCCACAACTTTGCCAAGGCTTTAACTCCACGATCAATGTCCTTGCATTTGATGCTTTTTCAAGATGACCAAGGTGATGGGAGTGGGTTGAATCTCCTATAACTAATGGGTAGTTGTTTATCCTAGGAAATTCAACTAGACGGGTCTCCTAGAAGATTTGGACAAATGTTTACTAAGATTGCTCAAGTCCAATATTTGGAAAATGGAGGAGTTCAAACACATCTCAATGTTGAGGTTAGAATCCTCATTAGAGTTATAATCTTAAAGGAGATGGCTTAGAACTTAATGGAATAGAGTCTTAGGATGAGAGATTTGCATATGGAATCACCCTACCTTCTATTGCTAAAAAAACCCATCATAAAGCCCAAGAACTAGATGCCTTTGATCAAAGTTCGACCTCCAATGGTTATAAAACGGACAGAAAATGGCTCTGTCGATGTCATCGAAGGGTTCTCCGAAGCCGTTGAAATATCCAGACAAAAATGATGTTTGCTTGGTGGACAGATTTGGACCTCTTTCGATTGCATCGACCTGACCTTCGATTCCATCGAATACCATGCTTCGATGCCATCGAGAGAATCAAGGAAAAATCCACAAACCTTGCTTGACAAACTGTATCTCAAATCGATGCCATCGAGGGGTCTTTGATACCATCGAAACTTAAGTTTTGATGCCATCTAAGGTTCCTCGATTCCATTGAAAATTCCAATATAAAATCCAGTTTGGTTGCTAGACATCCCTAACTCTCGATCAATGCCACCAGCCGGGTCTTCGATGCCATCGAAGATGATTTGATGGCAACTTGATACCATCGAATATCACTTGAAATCTGTTGTTTTGGGCTATCTTCTACATAGCAGATTCCCATATCTTCTAGCCTTATTTATTATGTTTTTTTTTTGTCTCCTAAGGCTAAGGGATGATCAAATTATATTTTTATTAGGTCAAGATCATGTAGAAGTGTATGGGGTTATTTTAGGTCAAGGATTAGAATCACTATGGCCACCTGTTTACCTGTTCTTGCCGCCTTAATGCTTCGTCTTTACTTGTGTTTTCAGTCTTCACTTTCTAAAGGCTCAACCGACTATTTGACACAACGACTCATGTATTGACAAACCAGGGTGCAAAAATTTGTGCATTAACAATCTCCCCCTTTGTCAATTACGTGACAAAAACCTAACCTAAGACCATGTCATAATCCATACCAATGACATACCAAAACAACTAAAAATATTACATGTCAAATATAAAATTGCATTGCTCCCTCTAAGTTGCTTCCCCGATCAAACCTGTAACAACAAACAAACCCTATATAAGAGAATGCATATTTTGGTGGGATTGATCTTTCTCCCCCTTTTGTTAGTATTTGACAAAGGGTAAGCTCAAAAAAGATATACCAATAAAATCAAGTATGAACTAACTCTATAGGTCAAAGATTTACCAATTATAATGCTTATACTAACAAGGGTTAGGGATGCATGTTAACATTAAAAACATGAAGCATGCAAATGAAGGTCATTCAAATTGATTTTAATGAAAAACAGGAAAGACCAATTATAATCTAAGCCCTAAACATGTGATATTAAGTTCAACAACTTTAAAGCCTAGATTATCAAGATAAATGAGGCTAGACCCTCAGATTTAACAATAAAGCATAATATGAGGCTAAAATCCTCTGATTTAACTATATGCACATGCGGGAGGCTAAAATTCTCAAATTTTGCATTAAAGCTCGTATGTGAGGCTTGATCCTCAGATTCATTAATTAGCTCAAAAAGGGGCTTAATCCTCTTATTTAGAATTTGAGCATAAATAGACCTCAAAGGTCACTTATTCCTCTTCGCAACCAACTTTGGTACGAATTTCTTAAAAACGAACTATGTTCGGTAGGGGGAATGATATTTGTTCACAACTCCAAGTGTAGGGTCACGATGTAGTAATAATCTCGGTAAGATCAAGGTCGAATCCACAGGGACTGAACCTTGTACGTATTCTGAAAGTAACTAGAACTAGAACTAGAAGAAGATGTAATCTAAATCAGAAAATTTTAAAAGAATAATCGTGAATTACTTTAACTAAAACTTATAAAATTCAAAGGTGGGAAACTAGGGGTTCCAAGGATCCACTTGTAGAATTAGGGAGATCTATGCTTAATTCACGAACACAACTGGAATCAGAGTCATATCTTCATCCAATTGGACGATAATTCATTAAAATTCGCATATGAACTTCCTTTGATCTAATTCTCAATAGAATGATATGTATGAGAATTAGAATTGATTCCATCACAAAACCATGCCCATAACACAAAGCAAACAACATAATTTAACCAATCTAAGGGAATTATGAACGTTAGGAAGGGTTCCATCATCCAACCATGTCTATGAGACGATGGTGAACAACAGGGTTCCCAGCTTCACAATCCTAATAATGAAAAGAATATGCTCAGAGCTATCGCAGATCCATTGTAATTTAAGTCACAACAAATCATTAAAAACTAAAAGCATTTCTTATAATCAAAGAGAGTTCAATAAACATGAATCAAAGCCATAAAATGGATCCCATCCCGCTACAAGCTTCACTCTTAGCCCTAGCTAAGAGGTTTAGTCGATCATAGATATGATGAAACTAAGCTCTTAACAATGATCATCAAAGAAAAAGAAAGAAAAAATAAAGAAGACGAATGGAGAAAACTCAACCGACCATCCCACGATCTCTCTCTCTCTCGCTCTCTCTCTCTCTCTCTCTCTCTCTCTCTCTCCTCTTCCGGGTCCCTAGATATCCCTTACGTTCTCTCTCTTGTTCCTTTTTATAAGAGTAGGAAGTCGGTGCTGGAGAAAGTCGGTGTGTGTAAACCTTGCGTAGCAGAAAACTGCACACAGCCTTGCGTTTGGATGAAAGTTTGGGACAACTGTTTGTCTCAGCTTCTATTTGGACTTCATGGCCGGGGTCGTCTCTGGCTTGGGCTCCACCTGAATGGTTCGGATCGACCATCCGATCGACGATGGTGGGCCACAACTGCCCGAAAATCCCTGAACTCGCAGATGTGCGTAACTTACGTACGTACATACATTGACGTGTTCGGTGGGCCCCACAGTGATGTTTTCGGAGAAATCCACCCAGTCCATTGGATTCCTAGCGAGATTTCAGTCGAAAATGTGTGGTTTTGGTCAAGTTTTGATGTAGCCCACTGTATCAAATCACGTTGCCGTTCATTGTACGTTTGAATGCGATATGCCTGTGTGTGCGTGCATGGTAGCATATGGGCTCCATGGGTATGGTCGGCGCCCCCTGGAAAGAATGGATAGTTCAAATCGTCCATCGGGATGATGGTGGTGGCCCACTACACGTCCCAGCATCCTAGCGTGCGGACGCTGGATGCGAAGCCGGGCATGGGTCAGGTCAAAGGACCTTTGATCGGACTCCCAGTCCGGTGTGGTGCCTGTGCACGTGTGCTGTCACACACACACCCTCAAGGTGGGGTCCTCAGTGATGTTTTGATGAATCCATTCCGTCCATCCTCTTTCTCATCTAATTTAAGTGGTTGGGACCAAAATTGAAGCATATCCAGATATCAGGTGGGCCCTAAATCAGTGATTTAGTGGCAGATATGTCCGTTGGGCCACTTCCACAAAGATCCAATGGCTGAAATTTTATGTGTACGGTTACTTTATGGTCCTTAGGCCAGATATAAAGTTTTGAGCCAAACGGATGGTGGGAACCCTATGATCTTATATTGAGGACGATTTTCAGGCCTCTTTATCGTTAATCACTCGATTTTCTCAGATCTTTGGCGTGTGAATTCTTCAATCTCGGTCCCCTAAGATCCGTCCCTTGCCTTGGTAATTCTTGAGCATCAAATCCATGCCTTTAGCACCATTTTCAGTCCAAGCTCTTAAATTCACCTTGCAATAAAAACATGATTAAAATAAAACGTTTAAGCATTATCATGTACGTAAAACCATGTAATAACTGGGGTCTAATATGCAATATTTAACCCTCAACAATATTCCTAGAAGTTTATCCCCTAGGTGATTTCTTAGTTGGAGATCTATATTTGGTAGGTTATTTATCTATGTTAGTCCTACTCATATTATTATTGCAATTGATTAACATTAATTTGAGCTTTTGATTAAGCTGGGCAATTAGAGTTAGCAACACCTTCATCTAATTCATTCTTTTAGGAAGGTTTGGGAACTCTATGACTTTTTTCAGTGATCCCTTAGGGATACGTCTTCATTGGTGTGTCACTTTCTCAGTCACGGAGAGTTTATCTATTTGATTTGTGACTGAGGTGGATTAAGTCCTTTTAAAAGATGCACATTCAAATTTGAACTACCCACTTACTCCACAATTATGACACACTTGAGTAAAGTCCCTTTGGATTACCAGAGGGGTAGAGGTAATGGTGTAACTACTAAGTTCAATTCGTTTATTGTCCTCAAAAGGTTTACCCAAGCTAGATTTACCAATAAGCTCACGATCATGGGTAACCTTCTCCTCCCCTCTAGAGGAAGACATCATTCTAAAGCTCATTTGGATCACACTTCGGGCGGTTAAGCCTTTCAGGAGGAAAAATTCTCTGATACCAATTGAAATTGCGGTTAATGTGTTGTAATGTGTTAAGTGCAGAAGTATGGTGGATTCATAGAATGTAGGCTTTATCCTAGGGGGGGGGGGGGGGGGGGGAGGAGTGATTATGACCAATTAAAAATATGCCTATTAAAAACAACAATTGCTTGGTTTAAATTAATTACCAATTAAGTTAAACTAAGTAATGTAACTATAAGACTTCCAAGCCAACAGAGGGTCCAATTGCATAGGCTACTTAATATATGCAAATTAAGCAACTAGTCTATAACATAGTGAACATGTGAGTATGAGATATGCTACATATCAATCCTAACATTCATCTATTCATACAAGCATATAATTAAACATTCAACCACATTACATAATTAAACAAATGCTCAAATGATAATCTTAAATACAATCATGTATAATGGTTCGGCTATGTGCCTACTCCACTCCCAGTTGATTCACTCTCTCCTAGAGTGTACCGGATTTCACTATGGGAGGTTTTAAATCAAGTTTACCTCAAACATTTACATCTCTACACAAGGACTCTACAATGTATGCCCTACATAAGAATAAAGGTCCTACACAAGAACCTAGAGTTTATGTCCTATATAGGGACAAAGGGTCTTAATCCCGAACCTGACAATTTAGGCCACGTTTTTGGCCTCCTTCTCGCGAGCGCTGCTTTCTTGCGAACGATTCTAATAGAGTTCAATCTGAGAGCTCTTGAGAGTTAGGTCGATCTCGGTCAGGATATAGGCGTGCGGCCTCCACGAGATCGACGGTCAAATCGTTGCACCAGGCTTCGAGCAATTGCAACATCGCCATGTCAAAATGATGCTAACTAACCCGATGTAACCAATCCTTCAAGAAGCATCGTAGCAGGTCGAGAGAGTCTCGAATTATGCATGAATGACCGACTGTTCCCTCAACAGGCTAATATATTATTACAGTTTTGAGTCAGCCTTGGAATAAGTATCTCAAAGACGCAGTAATTTTATTAGAACCTTTAGGAGCTCTCGAAGAGGTTCATCAATCTTGGATGCTTCAGTGACATCTCTAGTGAAAGGGTAGATGTTGTGAAGGAGAGGGGACTTGGAGAATTATTCGATTCCCTTAGTGAGGATTTCCTTCAAAAGGGTCAACGATTGCGAGTAGAAGATTACAAAAGTCATGGAGTTCAAGGTCTGTAAATTTAACAAAAGCAGAAGCACGATGTAAATCCAGGGGGGAAGTAGTATTTTTATAAGCATTGCTGAGAGTAATTAATATATGCGATAAGGTGTGACGGTTGGAATGACTAAGTCAAGCGGTGCGATGTCTGCTCATTGCTAGAAGGTCGGGACACTTGGTCGCAATAAATGTGAGTTCCTTCAAAAGCGACGCGTACGAATCCCGATCCATATCGGTCCAGTCAGCAAATGGTTACAATTGAAAGGAGAAAAAGAAACTAAGTATTGAGTGGTCAAGCTTGGAGGAGGAAATCAGTGACCGAGTGAGAATCGTCAGCGACCCAATCAACGTCATTTCTTTACATATGTTCGGTTAGTGAGGTAACCATTCATCGAATCTGATAGTCCAAATTCTTTTCTAGTTCATTTCTATGATATGCATAGCCAAAGGTCCTCATCAGTCGAACATCCTAAATATCTTGAATAACGACCGATTGTAGTAATGATGTCATTATTTGATATTTTGAAATGTCGATTCAATGTTAATGGAAATTGTGTTGTTTTATATTGAGGAATAACATAGATCATGATCAACATCCGAACAACATGAAAATGAAATAAAACGAAGTTTATTGAAAGGAAGCAGGCTATCGGCCGCATTACAAGACAAAAAAAGGGAAGTAAAGCAAGAACGTAAATCGGCCTAGCAGAGGTGTTTAAACATGTTTTTCCTTTATTTCCTCGAACTCCTCAAGGAGTTACTAGTTTTTTGGTCTCAACATCCTCTTTTTGCATCTTTTAGTTAGCCCTCTCTTACATGAAGATGGGTAATAAATGTGGGAGTTGGTCGGCACTGTTACCATTCAAGGAAACCCTTCAGCATCCCTCTTCCCAACGAGGCTTATACATGACCAAGCTTGCTAGTCAGCGATCTGGGAATCGATGAAGGTAAGGAGATCCTTTGGAATGGAAAGAACCTTAGCAGCATAAGAACGTTCATTCTCCTTGATGTTTTCTAAAAGTTTAGCGCATTATGCCTACAACACTCGGTGTAAGGTATGGTTGAATTGATGAATCTGATTCCACTATAGTCGATCGTTCCATGCCTGTTCGTAAGCATCGTCCATGGGCAGGGAGTCTACCTGTGCATTGGCTTGCTGTCTCAAGTACTTAGCAATCCTTTCAAACTCGAATATGAGTTGAAAGTATCAGTTGCCGAGATAGTGCAGTTTATCTTGTTGGGGGCCGTTGCACAAAACCTTAGGATCTAGCCTCCCAAAAAATACCAGAATTATGGGATAATAATGCAATGAAATAAATCAAAGCACAAACCACACAACACAAGAGATTTTTATGTGAAAAACCCTCAAAGAGGTAAAAACTACGGGACCTCGTCCAGATCAACAATCCACTATGAAGTAGAACGTTACAACTGATCACAAGCATACACCGCTTGGATCAAACCTTCTTCACTCACGCAGGAGTGGATAAACAATAAAAGAATAAAGAAAAACGGAGAGATCTCACCAATTACGAGGACGTAGAAGCGCTGAGATGTCGAGTGCACAGTAGATCACCTCTACGAGCAGAACCTCCCTTCCACAAGCTTCCTCTCTCTCTTTTTCTCTCTCTCTCTCACACCTTCGATAGCCCTAAACCCTTTAGCTAACTCTTGCAAAGCTTTAGGAAACTCTCTTGCATTCCTTAGAAAAGCCCTAGGAACCCTTATTTATAGTTTAGGCAACTTGCTTCCGCACCTCTTTGAAAATCGCATCAAATTTACGTAGTCCGTACAAAATTCGGACATGAATCTGCGTAATCTCGACTGGTCGAGCAGAGTCCTCGACCAGTCGAGTGAACCACTCGACCAGTCGAGCACCTCCCTCGACTGGTCGAGCACCTCGAAATTTCTAAATTAAAAGCTCACTAGACTTTGAGTCGAGCACCACTCGACTGGTCGAGCACCACCCTCGACCAGTCGAGCAGTGCCCTCGACGGGTCGAGCCATGAGGAGGAAACCCATCAAATCTCTCCCTTTTCGACTCAGGAGAAATCCGTCTTCTTCAAGCCAACCAAGTTTTTACAAACCTCAAACTTGCCCTTAAGCAAAACCTTGGTCATCATGTCTGACCCATTATCGTCCGTGTGGACCTTCTCAAGCTGTAACACCTTCTGTTCCAAAGAATCCCTAATCCAGTGATACCGAATCTCTATGTGCTTCGACTTGGAGTGCTGACTTGGATTCTTGCTTAAGTGTATAACACTTTGACTATCGCAATAGACCACATGCTGATCCTGCTTCAGGCTAAGTTCCTGTAGGAACCTCTTCATCCAAAGCATCTCTTTACATGCCTCTGTGACTGTAATGTACTCGGCCTCTGTCGTCGACAATGCTACGACCTTCTGTAGCTTGCTCTGCCAAGAGACCGCTCCCCTACAAACGTGAACATGAACCCCGATGTAGACTTCCTGGAGTCTATGTCACCTGCCATATCTGCATCTGTGTAGCCCCCTAACACAGGTTTTCCATCACCGTAGCATAGGCTCAACCTGGATAATCCTCCTAGATACCACAGTAACCATTTCACCGCTGCCTAATGTTCTTCGCCAGGATTGGTAAGATACTGACAAACAACACCAACCACATATGCTATGTCTGTACGCGTACACACCATAACATACATCAAACTTTCAACTGCTGACGTATAGGGTATCTTCTGCATCTCATCCACCTCTGCCTTCGTCTTAGGACACTGTTTGTCGCTCAATCTGAAGTGACCATCCAGTGGAGTACTTACCGGCTTCGCTGTATTCATAATGAATTGCTCTAGGACTTTCTCAATATACTGCTCTTGTGATAACCAAAGTTTCCTGCTACTTCTGTCACGAGTTATCTTCATTCCTAGGATTTATTTAGCCGAGCCCAAGTCTTTCATCGCAAACGACTTGCCCAACTCCTGTTTTAGCCCTTCAATCTTCTTGATGTCTTTTCTCATGATGAGTATGTCATTAACGTATAACAGCAGAACTAAGAAATCACTGTCTGAGAACTTGCGCGTGAACACGCAGTGGTCCGACTCCATTCTGTCATACCCATGCTTTAACATGAACGAGTCAAACTTCTTATACCATTGCCTTGGAGCTTGTTTCAGCCCATACAAGCTCTTCCTCAGCCTACACACTATATGCTCTTTGTCCTTGACTTCAAACCCCTCTGGTTGGTGCATGTAGAACTCTTCTTCCTGGTCACCATGGAGGTAGGTAGTTTTAACATCTAACTGCTCTATCTCCAGATCCATGCTGGCCGCCAACCCAAGTAACACCCGTATGGATGTCATCTTCATCACTGGTGAGAATATTTCCTCGAAGTCTATACCTTTCCTTTGACCGAACCATTTCATTACAAGTCTAGCCTTGAATCTTGTCTATGAATTCTTCTGCTCAACCTGCTTTCTGAACACTCACTTGTTGCTCAGAGCTTTCTTACTCTTTGACAATTTCACCATATCATAGGTGTGGTTCTTATGCAAGGATTCCATCTCCTCTTGCATAGCTTTCAACCACTCCCCCTTATGCTTGTCGGCTAGGGCCTTAGAATAATATTCTGGCTCTCTCCCATCAGTGAGCATAATGTACTCATGCGGCAAGTACCTCTTGGACAGATGTCTGTCCCTAGACGACCTCCTCACCTGTGGCTCAATAGGTAGATCAAGTGGGGGCTGCTCCCCTGGTCTATCTTCTGTAGGAATTCCGTCGTCCACTGCACCTTGTTGTACTCCTCCGTCATCAGGCACCACGGGAGGAATAACCGGATCTATATCCCCTAGCTCTCCTGAACTAGGCTGCGTCTTTTCTGGTTTACAAATGTCTTTAATACATTGGTCTTCAAAGAAAACCACATCTCTGCTCCTGACATGCTTCTTCTCAGTCAGATCCCACAATCTGTAGCCGAACTTTTCATCACCGTACCCCAAGAACACACACTACCTGATCTTCATATCGAGCTTGGACCTCTCGTCCTTTGGTACGTTAATGGATGTCATGTATTCAAACACCCTGAGATGACTGTACATTGATCTTGTCCAGTCCACACCTTCTCAGGTACTTCTCCATTTAAAGAGCTGATGGAGACCTGTTTATCAAATACACTGTTGTGTGCATTGCTTCTCCCCAGAACATCTTGGGCAACTTCGTATGGGATAACATGCATCTGATTCTCTCTACAATGGTACGATTCATTCGCTCAGCCACACCATTATGCCGGGGGGTCTTGAGAACCGTCTGTTCATGCCGTATACCCAGGGACTTACAATACTCATGAAAGTCGTCGTTGTATTCACCACCATTGTCAGTGCGGATGCACTTTAATGATCTACTTGTCTCTCTCTCGACCATAGCATGAAACAATTTAAACACACCAAAGACCTCGTCCTTGGATTTCAAAGCATAAACTCAAACCCTGTTAGATGCATCATCTATAAAAGTGACAAAATACAATGCCCCACCCAAGGTTTTTATCCTCATAGGACCACAAACATCAGAATAAACCAAATCTAATGCATGCACTTTATTAACATGAGAAGTAGATTTAACAAATGAAACTCTATGTTGTTTCCCTAATAAACAATCAATACAGGTTTTGAGAGGTATACCTGTCACGTCTGGAAGGAGTCGCTTTTTTACTGGTAGTTAAATCCATTTTTCACTCATGTGGCCTAGACGCCTGTGCCATATGTCAATAGCTGAATCTTCCTCTACGTTCAACCCACCCTTGCACACACTGACACTTGCCTTGTAAAGGGTGTAACACTTTTTTCCTTTGGCTACGATCAACGAACCCTTGATGAGCTTCCAGCGCCCACCAGCAAAACAACTTTCATAGCCATCATTATCTAACCTTCCCGTTGACATCAGGTTGAGGCGAAGGTTTAAAATGTGCCTCACATCCCTGAGAACCAATGTGCAATCCACATCGGTCTTCACACAAATATCACCGACCTACGATCTTTGATACGCTAGAATTTCCCATCTTCACGGTCCCATAGTCACCTGACTTGTAGCTTGTGAAGAAATTCCTGCGTGGAGTCGCATGAAACGAGGCTCCTGAGTCTATCACCCAGTCAGTGTCCTGACTCGTAGCCGTGAGACAAACATCATGATCTGCTGAAAGAATAACTATAATGTCACCATCTGAAGCGACCGCAGTGGAATCTGATTCATCTTCCTTCTCCTTTCCTTTTCCTTTCTTGTCATTCTTCTTCTTATGACATTCATGCTTGTAGTGACCCTTCTTATCACAATTCTAGCATTCAACATCCTTCCTGGTACTCAACTTGCCTCTTGATTTATCTCAGGCCTTCCCGCCCTTTCTGTTCTTTCCTCTTCCTCGATCTTGTATCACAAGAGCCTCTTGCTGAGTAGACCCCTGAAACTTCCTCATTGTCTCCTCATTGAAGAGACAACTAGTTACTTGTTCCATGGGCACCTTTCCGTCTGGCGCGGAGTTATTTAGAGACACCACCAATGTCTCCCAACTGTCAGGCAATGAGTTAAGCAAAAGTAAAGTCTGTAATTCATCATTTAGGACCATCTTCATAGCGGAGAGCTGGTTCAATATATTGTTGACTTCATTCATGTGCTTAGCTATAGAATCACCATATTTGAACTTGACATTCAGAAGTCATCTTATTAGAAAAATTTTATTGCCAACTGTCTTCCTCTCATACAACCCTTGCAATTTCAGCCATAGGCTAGCGGATGAGGTTTCCGTAGACACATGGTGGAATACGGAATTGTCCAGCCATTGTCTAATAAACCCCACCGCCTTCCGGTCCAACTTCTTCCAATCATCATCTAACAAATCTTTTAACTTTGTTGATATGCCTTGAATTGGAGAATACAAGTCCTTACAATAAAGCAAGTCCTCCATCTTAGCCTTCCATATGGTCCAGTTAGAACCATTGAGACTGATCATCCTTAATGAGCCTCCTTCCATAATTCAGAACTGATCCCACTTCGTTCAACCAACCTGAACGCTTTGATACCACTTTGTTGGGGGCCTTTGCACAAAACCTTAAGATTTAGCCTCCCAAAAAACACCAGAATTATGGGATAATAATGCAATGAAATAAATCAAAGCATAAACCATACAACACAAGAAATTTTTACGTGGAAAACCCTCAAAGAGGTAAAAACCATGGGACCTCGTCCAGATCAACAATCCACTTTGAAGTAGAACGTTACAACCGATCACAAGCACACACCGCTTGGATCAAACCTTCTTCACTCACGCAGGAGTGGATAAACAATAAGAGAATAAAGAAAAATGGAGAGATCTCACTGATTACGAGAACGTAGAGCACTGAGATGTCGAGTGCACAGTAGATCACCTCTACGAGCAGAACCTCCCTTCCACAAGCTTCCTCTCTCTCTTTCTCTCTCTCTCACACATTTGATAGCCCTAAACCCTTTAGTAAACCCTTGCAAAGCTTTAGAAAACTCTCTTGCATTCCCTAGAAAAGCCTTAAGAACCCCTATTTATAGTTTAGGCAACTTGCTTCCGCACCTTTTTGAAAACCACATCAAATTTACGTAGTCCGTACAAAATTCGGACATGAATTTTTGTAACCTCGACTGGTCAAGCAGAGTCCTCAACCGGTCGAGCGGACCACTCGACTGGTTGAGCACCTCCCTCGACTGGTCGAGCACCTTGGAATTTCCAAACCAAAAGCTTGCTGGACTTTGAGTCGAGCGCCACTCGACTGGTCGAGCACCACCCTCGACCGGTTGAGTAGTGCCCTCGACTGATCGAGCCATGAGGAGGAAATCCCATCATCTCTAACACTTTTAAGATTTCTTCGAGCGTGACATTTGATTTAGCAGCTTCAAAGGCTTCTCCGATGAAGAAATTGGTGTCAAACAGTAACGAGGATTGACCATAATCGATAAGGCCACAATTGTGAATCTCTTTCAGGTAGATCTTCACACTATTGAGGAAAGATGGGGAGCTTTGGTTCAAGGTTATGTCTGCGGAATTAGGAAGTTTCAGAAATGTTCGGGTTTCAGTGTAAGTGAAGAGTACGGTTTAATGTGGTTTAAATAGGCAATTATGGATCCCACGTTTGATGCATCATGGGTAGTTATGGCATGGAAAGATGTTTCGCGTTCCTAAAAAGTAGGAACATGTAGCCTTCATGGTAATTATTTCAACTAAAGCAATGCACGACTCCCTGTTCTCCGCATGCCATGTCACCATTTAGTGATTCCGATTGCAAAAGAAGAAAAATGCTAAGTAACGACGATCGATGATAAAAGTGGCTCAACAACTGATTCCATTAATCAACAAAAGGGTACAAGAAGCAAAAGAAAGCTGCAACTCAAAAGTAGAAAATTGTTGGATCACAAATTTCGCTTTTTCCTGTCACTCCGATAAGAAGGTTTGATGTTTCACAACTACATGTCAAACTTGGTCGTTTGAGCTTTGGCATATGCGGACAGGTCCCTGACCACTTTTTTTTTTTAGTCATGTTCCGACTCTCCACTGTAAAAATTTTCTTCAGCATCATTAGTTGTGGTTCTAGAGTAACATTTTGTACACTTTTATCCTATAACTTGACCTCTAATTTCTTCAGTTCCGTATGATTTGCCGACAGTTTCTTAGCAATGTCACTAGTTATAGCTACTTAGGATGCCACTGTTATGTGCTTAGATTCAAGGTGCTCAATCGTGGCATGGAGCTCGTAATTTTCTTTGATTAAATACATGAAATCCCTAAGTGTTAGCAGCTTGGCCAAGATGTTCTAATCTAAATGAGAGAAAACTTGATATTGATCAATCAGTTCGGTAAAATTTTTCATCATTTCGATCAATGTATATTTTGATACCTCTGAGTGTACAAGGGTTTGGATTTCTTCCTTAAGATGTTGTAACTCAGTGGAAGGTATAGGAGACTCGCCCATAATGACATCATTGCTAAGAGCCTATCGGAGGGAAGAGAAAATGTCTTTAATCAGGAGTGTAGCTTCGGTCGTCGCAGTAGAAGCTGAAGCATCGTCAGTTGGCATCGACGCCGATGTTGGAATTGGTGTCGAGGGAGGAACAAAGATATCGTTCGTTGGGACCTCCTCTATTGCTTGGTCAAAGATGACGACCTCGTGCGTTGCACTTGAATGGAGTGGTTTTTCAATTTCTTCAGGTAGAGGTTCCGCGGTTGAGGTGTTGAAAGGAAGGAAGAGTGGATCGAGAGGATGATCCTCTAATGGAGCTCTGGGGAGTCACAGTCAGGGGGTGCTAATCTCTTTCTTCTTCTTCATCTCCTTAGTCAAGGATGATGGTTGGTGTCTGATGGCAATCAACCATATATTCAGACTCCATATTAATAATTGTTGTCTCCAGAGAAGGATGAGGATGAATGGCTTCATTGCTTATTGTCCCTTCATAGTCAACAACTTGTATTTCTGTTGGTTCAGTGATGTCAGTCTCAGTTTGGACTTGTTAAAGCGGTTGCTCCTCAACGACTTACTTTTCTGCAGTCGACGCTTCCCGAGTAACTACAAAAAGAACAGAATTAGCAAAAACATGACATGAAAGACTTGACACATGCACGCAAATGAAAGTAGCTTTCACCTAAATCAGAATAGATGGCAAGGGTGACGAATCGACTGTCCACATACTGAGGATTTCCTATAATTGTCACCATCACTTATGTAGAAATTGGGAATGACGGCAGATTGGGGTGATATGAAGTGAGGTATTTCTTATCGAATGGAAGGTTATGATTATTAAATCTTTCCCTATCTGGGACCATTTATTCAAGCATTTATTAAATGAGTGTCTTGGTGACGTTTAAGGCCCTTTTTAATTTCTTTAGAATAGTCTTCGATGGAGTGCCCTGACCAATATTTAGTTTTGAAGTATTTTTCAAATGAAGATACAACATTGGCCAAGGAAGGATCTGAATTTCATTGTATTTTGGCTGAGATTGGCAGTGGACGACTCACAGATGTTGCCTGTAGAGTCGAACCAGTGCAGGTGAAGACTATAGTAGGGGGTTGTGGAGCTGGGCCGAGAGGAGCTCTTAAATAAAGGATCCTCTTGGGAGTTGATGGAGATAGTTGAGGTAGCGGAGATTTCTAGAGAACAGGTCCTTTCACTGTAACTTTTTGGCGCTTCAGTTATGGAGCTGTCTTGGTTGTTGGAGTTAGCGGGGAATGACGACGACCAATATGGTCTTCGGCTTATTTGTTTATTAGTCGGAAGTCGTGGGCGATTGAGGTGCTGCTCTTTTTTTTTTTCCTCATAGCTCCATGGACGAAAAGAGCTGAGCAATAATGAGTTGGAGAGATTTATTAACCAGTCTTTTGTAGTGACTCTCCTACCAATCAGAGAAGGTATCTATCATTTGAGGTCGGTTCGGATAAATGGGAAGATCAAGAGTTAGGTTGGTCGACTGGAAGGTGGAATGAAGTGAGTGGTAGAGTTCAATTTGATCGACAATCGACCGAAAGAAAGGGGGTTGATTACAGGTCTTCTAGATGAATTGACAGAGAATGCATTGGATGAGGCCAAATTGACGAGCGAGTAAGTTTGGATAATACTGTCTCATTTCTGACCTTGGCCTTTTGCTAGTATTTATTGTGCCGTCGTAGGGGAGATACTTACAAATGAGGTAACTCTCTCATGCAAAGTGCATTTGGGAGATTGTTTGGCTATCTTCATTCTCATATCGGCCAATGAACCAAGTTGGACCAAACTCTCTATGATGAAAACGGGTGAAGGATCAATTGCATTTACTTTTATTAAGTGGAAAAAACAAGGAATCCATATAGCCAGAAAATGTATGAATCTCTTAAGGGGAATGAATAACGCGGTGACAATAAGAAGTATAAATAACATTAGAATGAATGTTAGAATGTACAAGAGAGGAACATAAATATTTATAAATCCACATCTAAAGAAGCCATAGTGGTCTTCCTTCAAGATACATACCCTTGGTGATAATATAAAAAATATCCCTATACAGTAGCCGAGTACAAAAGGCGTCAGACCAAGTTTTCGACCTTGTGTGAGCGCTTTGGCCAGTTGGACATATTCACTTGTGATTTGGAGAGCATTCACACAGAGTAAATGTCGGCAAATATAGAGTAGTAAGAAGGTCATGTGTTTTTCATACTCGATCGGACCTTCATATTTGCGGTACACTTGCGTGAAGTGTGAATAGGCCTTGCCAACTTTATTGGTAAAGTGTTTTGGTTCTTTTTTAGAGAAGCTGGGGAAGACTGCCTTGCCAAAGGGAATGAATTGGGTCAGTCCTGTAACGTTCGAGATTGTTGGACTCATAAGGTCGTGTCCGAAGAAGAATGTGTTGATGGATGGGCTTTAGAATGTTGATGTTGTTTTGAGAATGGTAGGATCCGACATGTATTCATATAAGGAAAGTTTGATGCATTCGCAAATACTAAAATTTCTCCATATTATTTCATATTAACCAGTAATGTGATCGAACTAGTTGTTCCATTCTGATAGAGGTTTTGGCTAGGATCGTGGATTCTTTAGAGCATTGGATGGCTCTGGAACAGATTCAGATTGAATCACTATTATTTCTCCTGGACAGTTGGATCATATTGATTTCTTCAGGTTCAACTTTAGGGAAGAACGCTGGTCCAATACAATAATAATATCTGATTGGTGATTTAAAGACTATTTCATTGGAACATTTCTCGGAAAGTGCATTCAATATAGTGACTAAATCATCCCGACAGAAAGATGGAGAAGAAGACGATGAAGCAACCATTACTAAGATCGGAGAGAGAAAGATTTAGGATTCGAAGTAGGAATGATAGAGAAGAAAGCATGGAATGAGGAAGAATGTTCAAAATGACACTTATATCGGCTGAGGATGTAGAACATTTATTAGAGCATCATTAATTTCTTATTTTGTATGAAATGTGTACATGTGTCACCACATGTATTGAAGGACGACTGCATTTAAGAGGCGTCATACAAAGCTTTCACCTTTTTTTTCCAAAGGTGAAGCAACGTGGGGGGCAATGATCATCCATATTGTCACCAATTCTTGTGAAAGCCAACCAGAATGGTTTGCGTGTAATCAAGATGGATTGTGTGGTGTATTTGAAGATTTTTGGAGATATACGAATATGATTCTACGGTAATATAACTGGAGCGCATCAAGCAATGCCACGTCATCCACTAAGTGGTCGAATGAAGAGTGATCATGTTGAGGAGGTTATAGGACAGATGACAAGTTTAGAAACAGAGAGGGTTACGTAGTACTAAAATGGTTATAGCAACTGTTAGAATGTTGAAAACATCTAGATGGCCGGATTAAGGCTATAAATAACAAATGAATTCAGCAAAGCAAATCATCTCATACAAACCAAACTAAACCAAATCTATCTTTCAATTATCTGTCATTTACATTCCTTAGTGTAACCCTTTTACTTTTATTAGTCATTTACATTGCGTAATGTAATCATTTACTTTTATTTACTATTTACATTCCTTAGTATAATTGGTAGCAATAATCTAGTAGTTGTTAAACCTTAGCTTTAATTCAAGTCTACACTCATACATTCGATTCAGTTTAAGCATCAAAGAGAGTTCTCTATTTAGGAAGGTATTTTGCAGTTGTCTCCGATGGGCTATAAGAATTTCTTTCTTAGTGTTCTTTTATTTGTATCAAAAAGTCTTGTTTGACAGGAAAGTCAAATGTATAACTCATTATCAAAGGACGAACTTTACTCCGTGACTATCGCTCAATCATTTTAACATATTGTGCAAGTGGCGAAGAGGTGACCATCGCCCAATCATTTTGACATATTGTGCAAGTGGCTGAAGAGGTGATCAATTTTACTCAATCTTAGCTACGCACTACATACTAGGCATGGGCATATCTTGGCGATTGGGTCATAATTGTATATATTGGCGCTTAGGGCTGGGCATCGGTCCGAGTCGGATCGGATTGGGTCCAACCCGGACCGATCCGAAATGCTATTGGTCTGACCCGAATCCGATCCGATCCGTTACCGAGTCCGGGTTGCCTGACTCGAATCGACCCGAAAACTCAAAGGGCTGATCCAATCTGAGTCCGACTCGGTCAGGAAAACCAAGTCAGATCGGATTGGACACGATTCGGATCGGTAAAAATTTAAAAAATATTTAAAAAGTTTTAAAAAATACTAAAAATTATTTTTTTTTAAAAAATAAATATTAGTAAATATATCTGGATCGGTCCGAATCGGATCCAATCGGATCGGATTCCGGATCGGATCGGATCAGGTCAAGTCCAACCCAAACCCAAACCGAAAAGAAATCGGATTTGGATGGGACTACCCGATTCGCACCGATCCAGCCCATTGGATCGGTTCGAATTGGGCTGGATCGGGTCGGATCCACCGGATCGGACCCAATTTGCCCAGCTAATGGCGCTTGGGTCATAATTTTTTATCACACTCAATTCCAGCACTGCCGCGTGACTGAGACTATAAATCCAACCATAACAAGAAGAGCTAACCTTTGATATTTGATGAATTTTTGTTCTAACTGGTGTCCAGATCCAGGCCCACCAGATCCACAGTTTGGATCACCGAAACACGGGTACCCTGGACATCTATCCTTGCAAACAGTATGGTCCAACAGTAAGATCAACGGTGAGAAAATCACTGTTCCAATCATCAGGTGGTCCACATTTAAACAAGACTATCGGGCAGGTCTCTTTTAATCGTTGATAGCTTTTGGGCAATGTGGTCTGATGACTGGACCACTCTGATTTTTGAGCTAGCTGCTGAGGCACGTCTTTTTCATGGCTCAGATGTCATACACACCTGGCAAGTTGGCGCATGCAGTGGGTTGTAGCTGATGCTACAGACAGGTTTCAGGTGATCGTTATTCATTACTTTCCTAAAGAACCTACCTGTTAAATGAACATGATCTTTTAATTCCTCGGCTGTTGGAAATTGGAATGATGATTTAAATAGCAGCAGTTTGGTGCCCCACCGGCACACCACCGGCACAGTGGTTACTGTCCGTCCATTTCATGTGACATGCACACATCACACGCACTAATGATCCGGACCAACCATCCTCTGGATTTCTCCATTGATTGGCTACCAGCCAAGAATTTTCTCCATTGGAAGCTTCTAACCAAGTAACCATTCACCCAATGAATATTTGTTCAAACGAGTAGTCCAAAATGGAAGCTCATAAACTGAGTGATCTGATGATCCAAACCGTCCATGTTGCGGAATCTTATATTATACAGTCCATCTTCCAAGACTACTCTAAAAGGATGATTGTGACTGTCAATATCCGTAGATGAGTTTAGAACATGGAAAACGAGACTTTCAACGGCTCACTTTCAACTCTAAAAATCAAAGTTCAGTATCACCATTGGAGCTTGTTTATCGGCACAGTTGCTTAATAAAGGTATCAAGAGAATATGGACGGTTCAAATCATGGACACATCTCAGCATGTGGGCTCCAGTGGCGCGACATACGCTGGATCCTTAGTCTCATCTAAAATAGGACGCCCTAGTCGGGGCTTTGTGTGGTCCATGCGCGTCTTCAATTCTGACAAGTGGGGCCCAGGTTTCATTAATCTACACCATTGGCCACTTTCTTCCTACCGCAGATTGACTATTCGTAAAAAATAGAGGATTGTTTCTTCAAACCGTATTTCTTTTTCAAACAGTTAATTTGTAGGACAAAATACAAAATTTATGACCGTCAATAAAACATCCTATATATCTTGTGACTATCCATCAGACACGTGTCAGGCTTGCATGGGATGCGACAAACCAATGGTCTAGACTATCGAACAAAGGGCCTCACACGTAAGAATTGTAGAACCGTGTATACTAACCAAAGCCTGAGTTCTTAGACGTATAATTCCTCTCTACATGGTCCCTGCAATGGATAGGAGTTGGGAAACATGCTTTCGCGGTGGATTCAGGTGATAGTCGACCACCATTTTTAAACCACTTGTGACTATCCATCAGACACGTGTCAGGCTTGAATGAGGATCCGGACTGTCCAAATAGAGCATAGACGGAAATCATACCGTTCAAAGGATTCTAACCGTGTAATTTCTCGTTAAGAAGTAGATAGATCAAAATATATTTCCCAACGGTCCAAATTCAACAGTATGAACCAGACGGTCAACATTATCTAACCTGTGTAATACAGAGGTGTGTTCCACATACGATGTAGACTGCATGCCACATCTCGTTACATGTATGTACCACGCAGGGTTAATTATTTATGGTGGTGAACTATCATGGCAGTCTATCTCAATTACTACAATAGACACCCATGAGGCACTCGTGAGACACCTATGATTGGGCCTTTTCATGTGTATTAGGACGATAAGGACCATTCATCGGATGGGCCCCACCATTTGTATTCTTCCAAAGATACTAATTGTTTTAGTCACCCATTTGTGGCCACCTCTCGAATCGTTAGGATCACACGGTGAGCTCAGATTTTAGGCCGTAGCATTCCAAGGTGGGCCCCACCACATGAATAGTGGGTGGCCCCAATAGCGAGTGTCTCGTGAATTACTAAAGTCACGTCTGTAAAGAGGTAAAGAATTCTTGCACATAAATACTCCATGGAAAAGAGTAATTATAGGATTCGAATTTCCCACAACATTTCTTACTGGAATTTTGCAACAAAAGGCTCTGTGGGCTCCACCGTGATGTTTGTATGGCATATATTCCATCCATCGGTTGTGGTGGCACATGTTAGGATCTGAGTCCAAAAATTGGGGAGATTGAAGACTCTAGCAGGCCACACCACAGGAAACAGTGGAGATGGGTTCACCCACTACTGAAACCTTATAATGGGGGCACCCAAATCTTGAATCAGGCTAGTATTTGTGTTTTTACTTTATCTCAATGGGACTCAACGGTTTGGATGGCATATAAACATCGTAGTCGGTGGCTGCAGGAAGGTTTCCACCGTTGGCATCCCTAGCCACTGTTTCGTGTATTGTGGTATACTTGAGTTTAGAATCTTTGGATTTTTGGTCTCACAACACAGCACTAAGTACTGCAACTAATGAACGGAGTGGATACTATACAGACATCACGGTGGGCCCCACAGAGCATTTTATTGCGCAGGACTCCCTACAGCATCCCATCCACGATAAGGAAGTTATGATCAAAGGTTTGAATGAACCGAAGGGGGGCCCACTTGTATATAATGGTGCATCATGACACTGTTCACGCTCTCATGCATCAGGACTTTATGAGTGCTCCGAGTAACCGAAGGGCTGCTTTTTTGTTTTTTATTAGTAATGTTAACATCCATACGTGTGGGCCCACTAAGTTAGCATCCATCGAGTGCATACAGCAATCACGTGTAACACGACAACTGAACTCATGAAAGGTGGGCCCCACCTTGAACATTAATGGCCTAAAAAATGTGTACCATCCATTCATTAGGTGGGTCAAACGTGTTAATTTGACGGGACTACTTAGAAATAAAACCTCTTAGAATGGAATAAGTAAAACCTAAGGGATCGTTTGATTTGGGAGATTTGAGGTTATTTCAAATCCCCGGTTGTTTGGCACGCAGGGGTTTCGAATATACGGTGAGAGAGCTTCCATTACATTAAAAATTCTTCCAATAGTTGCATATGTAATATGTGCTGGGCACATGGCTCACTGATAATATCCCAAAACAATAACATTATCAACTGCATTACTATAATTATTTTAATACGATGATTAGTGCCGTCCAAACATTGTCCATTCAAATAAACAGTTAACAATAGTTGGTTAGTCACTTGGATATGATCTTGTGCTTGTGGCCCATCCAAGACTTAGAATTTCTTCATTTTTGGACAAAGTATATATTTCAGCAGGCTTATTATAGCCATTGTGTCAAATATTGCATACATTCACTAATTCACTAATTAGAGATGTTGATGTCAAAATCTGGATCGCCCTCCACTTCGTGCGACGCTCCTCGAATGGACCCTGGTCCTGCACAAAGGGTGAATAAAGGAGACCCTGGCTAAGCTAGGGGATCCTCTGATGCCTAAGTCAGGTCAAGAGAATCGGGGTATTAACTGTAGGGTGGAGGGAGAGTGCGAGATATTGCGTACCTGTAGCAATGGGGTCATCTCGTATTTATACCTGACCATAGGATGGTCTGGATCCATCAATCACGGCATGATTCTCTCAATTAGGGAGATGTTTGGATCATGGAGATACTGTACATAATCTGTCGATCGTGTGATGAATTGTGCGTATCTGCGGGCGAGGCTATCGGCCACGTTTAGTTATGGTTGTTTCCGTGTTTCCACATTTGGCAGATGGAATACCTACATGTATTGCCTAGAGTCAACGTGAACATCTCGGGTCGGCTCGTTCGATTGTCGTATGCATTTGTTATCGCTTCGTTAAGATGTGATAGTCTTCCAAACCGAGCCGATCTTAGGACCCGCCTAGAAGTGGTAAATCTAACTCCCTGCAATCGGGCCCGGAAGCCTTTGCCTTAGGATATCAGATCGGTCTTGCCGAATGGAATTCATTGCAGTTGACGTCGGGGGGGGGGGGGGGGGGGGGGGGGGGGCGCTCGTATGTCGCCGTGAAGTCGTCGTGGGATAATTAAGGTGGTAGTTTACATCATCCAATCGGAGTGCAGAGAATGTCTCATCTCGCACCTCTCGAATGGTGATGACTACACACCACTTGTCTCCTCCGAGAATGATCGTGTTAGATCAGATAGTTGCCGCCTTGGACGCTCATGTACTTAGTCGGGTTAGCTTAACATTTCCCCTTGGACCTCGGATAGGCTCAGATCTTTCCATAACAGAAGCCCCCTACTCTTTGAGTTCTGTTAAGGGCTCGGAGAGTAATCATACAGAAGATAGATCGCCTCATCTGCCGGTTCTTACGGGCACGCCAGAGCTGCTATGTTTTGAATCTTTTCATGCTTAGGGTTTCCCGCCCATGAGTGCGTGTGGTGGACGCGTGGCGACGGTTAAGATTTTGAATTACCATCCGCCTATAATCTGCTGCCACGTATACTTAGAGTAGTGCGTTGGAAGGGGTCTTTTATTATTCGGGCGTCGTTTCACTTATCCGAAGCGCGCCAGCTGACGACTGAAACATCCCGCCCGACAGAGCATGATCCAATGGTTTGCGGCCACATCAGTTCTGAAGTCGGCCCGCGACGATTCAACTGCGGCCATCATTGCTTGTCATTAATGCGAGGATTTGGTAGAGTCTATATAAGCCATCCTTTGAAGATTTCGATCCACTTCTGCGTTGTGGTTAAACTGATATCGGAGGAGGCGATTTCTGGGGAAGGCGATTCCGACCGATTACGCAGTTCCGGTAGAAGCGATTCCCGGTGACCGTTCGGTGAGTCCCCTTAGATTCCTCTTGCGTTTCTTTTTCTTACTTAAGATGTTGTTCGATTTGGAGACCGCGCGGGACTATGATGATGATTTTGAGTCGGGGAGTTCTGGTAACGGGAGAGGAGCCTCCGAAGGCCCCTATGAAGCTGTGCCCTTATACCCCCTACCCCGAAAGCAAAAGGGGACCGGGGCTCGGACTAGTAGAGTTGGGAGGAAGAAGACCACTCGGGCCTCTCGGATTTCAACTGCCGAGGCCGCTGAGATGCTAGCAAGCGAGTGAGTCTCCGAGGTAGTCTCAATAGACTCCATACTCTCGGAGTCTTAAATGGAATGGATCCGTTCGGAGTTTCAGATCCCGGACTCAGTTCGGATAAGAGCCCCTGAGACTCTCGATCTGCTGGCGTGCCTGCTGAGGGAGAGGTCATTATTTTTCTCTACGCGCTGTAGTGTGGGGTACGACTTCCTCTGCACCCCTTTGTCCGAGCCATGACAGCCTACTTAGGCTTGGCTCTCGGGCAATTGACCCATAATGCTTGGAGGGTGCTTATTTCAACCTTCATCATCTGTCGGCAAGTCGGGAATTCAGAGCTGACCCCAGCGGAGTTGATGAGCCTATACCTGGTCAAGCATGACAGCAATGAACCATAGTACTATTTCGCGACCTGAGGCAGCAAGGGGTCGGGGTTGGTCATGAACCTTCCGTCCTCCAAGAAAGACTGGAGAATAAATGGTTCTGGGCTGCGGGCGAATGGGAGGCACCTGTGGCCGAAGTCGGGACTCTGACGACTCGGGTTCCGACCCAATTTACAAAACCAGGTCGGACCAGTTAAATTCCTTTGTCTTTATATTTTTCTTTATTACGTCAGTTGGATTGAAACTTTTATTATTTTCGTAGACTTTCCAAGGGGTACACCTCCCTTTGACTCGGCTCAGAAGAACCGCATTACCGAGGCTAGGGCGTGATCGGGAGAACTTCGCTCCTGGTCGGATCTGATTACTGCCACCAACCTTCATTGGTCTAGGCTGTGCAAGTCCCAACCTCTTCCGACGTCTTTCAGTAAGTTTTCCTTTTGTTCCTTTAGAATTAGACCCTTTTGTTTAGTTGTTGATTTGTCGTTTTCTACGTAGGCATGGCCGAGGCATCTGGTTATCGGAGAAGGAAAGTTGCTCCGACAGCAGAAGAACTGTTGAGTGACGAGCTCATGACAAAGACCACCGTTCGAAATACCTACACATTTAGTTATGGTTGTTTCCATGTTTCGACATTTAGCAAACGGAATACCTACACGTATCGCCTCGGGTCAACGTGAACATCTCGGGTCGGCTCGCTCGACTGTCGTATGCATTTGTTATCGCATTGTTAAGATGTGATAGTCTTTCGAACCGAGCCAATTTTAGGACCCACCCCGAAGTGGTAAATCTAACTCCCTGCAATCGGCCCCGGAAGCCTTTACCTCAGGATATCAGATCGGTCTTGCCGAATGAAATTCATTGCAGTTGACGTCGAGGGGGGGGGGGGGGGGGGGGGGGGGGGGGGGGGGGCTCGTATGTCGCCGTGGCGTCGTCGTGGGATGATTAACGGGGTAGTTTACATCATCTGATCGGAGTGCAAAGAACGTCCCATCTTGCACCTCTCGAATGACGATGACTGCACACCACTTGTTTCCTCCGAGAATGATCGTGTTAGATCGAACAGTTGCTGCCCTAGACGCTCATGTACTTAGTCGAGTTAGCTTAACATTTTCCCTTGGACCTCGGATAGGCTCTGATCTTCCCATAACAAGAGATATTAAAATTGATTTAATAATTAAATTCAAACCCTGCAAATATATCATGGATTAAAGTTGATTCCCGATCCAGGGTTCTGATTTCAGGGGGTTCCAAATCCATGCTCCCAAACGGGACTGAATCTTCTCATGTAAATTCGCTTCTTTACTGCGGAATAATCCAGAGGTCAATATACTTTTACTGGCTAAAATCTCATATTGCAGTGCATGGCGTGCAGCCCCGCCTCAACCAAGACGGTGCGGACTTTATCATGGGACTCACCTAGATGCATGTATTTGATATCACCTAGATGCATGTATTTGATATCTATGCCCTTCATTTGTTTCTTCAAATCATTTTAGAGCATGAGCCCAAAAAATGAAGTAGATGCAATTCTCCGGTTGATCATACCATACGAAATAGTGGTGATGGACCATTAATGGGCCACAAAAGTTATGCATCAATCTGATATTTTCTTTTTTCCTTTTATCTAGGTTTCTGTGACCTTATCAAGAGGTTATATGGTAAATAAAGATTACCATAACATTAAACATTACTGTGGACCCTAGGAAGTTTTTAATGGTAGGCCGTTCAATCACCACTATTTCCTAGTTCCTATAGTATGGTCCGCTTGAGAATTGGATCTTTTTAATTTTTTGAGACATGCGCTAAATATTCCGTCAAAACGGATGGGCGGAGTGGATATAAAATACATGCATAGAGGCAGGCCCCACGGTAAAGGGCCGTACCTAATCCTCTCCCCTGTAGCAAACTTCTTCAAGGCTTATTATATTTTTGAAATTTTCGTCAAGAGGAAAAGACGTCTGATGAGAAATGTTGACCCCACACGCAGTGCAAGATCCGAACCACTCTTCACGTGGGACCCACCGTGGAAGGAAGGTCTATTATTTCGAAGAGGAAAAAAACGTGTTTTTCGTTTTCAAAATAGATGAGGAGTGCTTTGCTGTCCTCTTGTTAAAGACGAATTACAGGATGAATGCTCTCCTTACTCCCATTTTCCTGTGGGGCCCATGGTTAGGTGATCAAGATCTTTATCTAACACGCAAGACGTCGATTGGTGAACACCCAAAAAGAGTTGTCTGTGATTTCCAAAGCATTGGATCCGCGTGTCCAACAAATGGACAGCTAAGAAAAATGTACAGCAACCGTCCAAGATTACCAGCTAAAAAGCTAATATTGAAGTATTGGGATATTCAATCCGAGAGACTTCTATCACATCACTGTCCATATGTGGACCATTGGATGAATGGTCTGGATCACCTAACCTTAACTCCACACGTGTGAAATCGTGTGTTGGGTCCCGAACACATTGAGCATAGGCCTACGTGCAAGGATGTGGATCAGATACCCCCAGCAGTGGTGTGGTCCACTGATATGTTAGGCCTGTGGGGCTCACTATGATGTATGTGTTTTACATCCACACCGTCCATCCATTTTTCCAACTCATTTTAGAGTATGAAATAAAAAAGATGAAGCAGATCCGAAGTTCAAGTGGACCACACCACAGGAAACAGTGGTTATTGAACGCCTACCGTTAGAAACTACTAAGGGGATACAAAAGTTCTAGATCAAGATGATATTTGTGTGAACTTATCATCAGGTTGGATGCCAAGAAAACATTACGGATGAAGGTTTCAATGGTGGGTATCATTATCTCTACTGTTTTCTATGGTGTGATCGACTTGAGGTTCGGATCTACTTCATTTTTGAGTTCATCCCCTAAAATGATCCGGGAAAACCAATGGATGGCATGGATATAAAATACATATATCATGGTGGCCTCCACAGAGCCCAAAACATCACCAAGCCACGGTACAGCTGGGGGTGGTGTGGGCAACACGTAATCCGTGTCCTCAAGTGCAACCACCGGGATCGATCACGTACCTACCTTCCAAGTGTACCTTCAAGCTGGGCGGGGCTCACCATGCTGTCTGAGAGGTCCACCGTGTTGTGTATATTTCATGCAATACCGTTATCAGGTGTGCCCCACCTGAAGGAAGGGACACGCCAAAAGAGCGGGCAATCCCAACACTCTGGTGCGCCACAACACTTTGAATACACAGGTTTTCATGAACCCATGGATCAGCAGGTCCACACGGATCGGTGGGAATTCTTGAATGTATTTCCTCCAGCTCAAAGATCCATATAAGCTGAAGACTTGTTACATATGCTAATCTCTACCGTCAGATCAGAGAACGATGATAATGTGTGGGGCCCACCACTTCTTTTGAAGGCATTCACTGGGTCATGAGCTAATTGGATGTGCCAAACCTGATTGGTCAACACATAGGGTCCGACCCAGATCCGTCAGAAGCTGGTGGGGTCCACTCATTTGTCATTGATCATTAATTAATGAAATTAATGAAGGTTCACGGGTTGACCCTCAAAAATTTAAGCTTGCACGAATGGCAGAGGTAGGCATCTAATGCCTGCAATTGACTTAAGATCTCAAGCACTTATTATGGGGAATGATCATACACGTTCAGCTGTATGGGCCCCACCATGATGTGTAAATGCTATACAACTCATCCCAACCATGTAAAGCCTGATTGCTATAACTTCGGTGGGCCACACTGACGCAGGGGAGGACGTGAGGTCGAGCACCGTCTTCCTCAAGAGGATAAATATTCCGAATCCACGGAAATTCTCTGGACTCCTCACAGAGACTTCTCGAATCCACGAGAAAAGAGAGCAGAAAATAGAAATAAATTCTAAATAAATTCGAAATAGATTAATTAATTCATAAAAACGAGTTCACAACCCTTTAAATAGGGGTACCAAGCAATGGGAAAGAAATCAGAATCCAACTACAACTAGGACTCCTAGAATTCGCGACTTACTATAAATAGTAAACTTACTATTTATAGACGGTCGTGATGTCTACTAGTGCGCAAGGTTTTCGGCCAAAAATAGTAAGTGTCCTATTTGGCTTCACCAACCCGTTCTCCTAATTATTCTAAGCTCTTTTCACGTTGGGCGCAACTCCTAAAGCCCGACGGATGAAGAGTTATAAGCAAACTAAAACTTACTATTTATAGTAAAAACGAAATTGAAACAGGGAAACGACCGTGAAATCAGGGGTTTCTCGCAATTCCGAGCGTCGCAACCCTGCGTAGCTGGGTTGGTTGGCTAAAGTAGCTCGTTCTACCCCAAAATCATATATTTTTCGTCCGCTAACTCATCCCGGATTGCGAGATACGCCTGATTTAAGGTCTGATGGTCCAGATCACTTCTGTCGCCGACCGGGCCTTTTCTGATCCATCTTTGCCATGTAATTGTCCGCGACCCGCTCTACATCACACACCAAAGGAAACAAGGGAGAGCAACAGGGGAAGGGTGATGCCCTATAGGAACTTTGAGATGAAATGTAGGGTCTACCATGCAACGTGTATACCATCCAGAGATGTGCATGAACCGGCTTAGCTCTGTTAACTAGGTAGACTTGACTTGAAAAAGTTCAATTCGACTCAGTTTGAAATTGACTTTGAATCAAGTTGAGCTGATTTTTGGAGCTTTAAAAAAGTTTGAGTTTAGCTGGGCTAGAATCGACTCGGATCAAACCTCAACTTAAATCAAACTCGGATCAAACTACTTCGGTGAACGATGTTGCTTACCAAATGTTTGATAAAATGACTCAACAAAGTATTGTTTAGTGTGGATACATTTTCCGTAGGGTTGGGAAGTGGCAATGAATGTATGAATATGAAACAAATTACTAAAAAAAAACAAAAAAAAACATTACATATTAAAACTAACATTGAATCTTGATTTTAATATTGCATATTGAGTATTTAATGAAATATTTATAAGCTGCTGCAACTATTTTACAAATGGTGAGAAATTGAAGGTGCACTTCATGTGTTTGAGAAAATGCGGCATAAGCTCGAACTTGACTTAAACGGTTTGGGCTGCTGACCGAACCAAGCTGAGCTGGCTGGTCAGGCTTGAGGTCTGAGCTGAACCAAGTTTAAGCTAGGGTCAGCTAGTGGCTGAGCCGAGTCGAGCTGTGCCAAGCTCGACTTGGTGCTACTATTGTACATCTCTAATTCCATCCAACCCAGTCATCAGATGCTTCCATCGGGATGAAGGGACATGGCCATTCCAAGACTCAAGCAGGCTAAAATAAAGTGAATATGTAAGGTTGAGGCGTGATTGTACGTAGCTCCATCTGCTGTGCCCCACCTAAGTTTTCATCGGAGTGATTATTGGAATGGACGGTGAAGATGATGACACATACTAGTTGCACAGTTTGGATTCCACATACACATTCTCACTGGGCCTTACATAGCTCCCACATGTGGTAATTACCATAAGTTGGAAAGTGTGTGATCATTCCCTTAACCCCAAAGGAAAACGTGTAATTGATCTACACCATCCATCCAACAGGATCTAATTAAGAAACCACAGCCAGTGGAAAATCCTAACCATGATGATAGTACTTTTGAGAATTATAAACAGACAGCTAAAAGGGGCTGACCGACAGTCGAATTTGAATAGAAAAGAATTATATGGTCGTCTAATTTGACTTTTGAAGCACGGCCAATATACAGTGGCCCACCAGCTGGACAAATCAAAGATGGAAAGACACCCACCAGGATATATACCATTGTCGTGAGATTGGGAATCACAAAAATATTTTAAGTATTTCTTATCATGTGGACAGTTAAATGAGCCTTTTTCCCTGTTGAATGTGGATCGTTGCTGTATATTTTTTTATTCTCCACCGTCCACTTTATGGCGACAGTGTTAAAAGGCTTGATAGGTCTTTCAAATTTGGAAATCTCCAATGCAACATGTATTGATGGTAAGACCCGTCAGCTCGGGTTGCTGACGAGCTGATCATGTAATTACATATATCTGACGTGTACAAGTATTGAGAACACGTGTATGAAGCAATGTACTCCGCCAGCGTATTAAATACTCCCATTCGCATGAATTTTATTATTTCCATTTTTTTTTTCTACGTATACAAAAAGACATAATCACATACTATGGCGGTATATCCCTGTAGATGCAGGGTATCACATCTGTGCAAAATGTGGGCCACACCAGGATGATCGCCTGGTATGAAAATCAGGTTGATCAGCTTATTGGGTGGGCAAAACCAGTATAATGAGTCATTCCACCGTCTGTCCATAGATATTTTTATTTTGTGGCCCACTATATAAACCAATCATCCTGATTTTCATACATTATCATTATCATGGCGTGTCCCACCTTTTTCATGGATACGATATTAGATAACTGACACATTGGAGGAATAAATAACGTTATAAGTGATAAAATCGTTCAAGCTACGATGCACCGTGATGGACCACCAAAATTCATATATTTCCGCATGCACACAAATGTGCCGCCAATAGGGGTGTCAATAGGCCGGGCTCGGGCCTGTAATAGAATTTTGAAACTGTGGGCCCGACGACCCGGCCCGAAACAGTTCAAAATCAGGGCCAAGACCAACCCCAGGACGGGCCCGTTCAAAGCCCTAGCTGCCAAGGATACAAACACACAATCTACAATTTCAAGACCCATGCACACGCTAAACCACAAACAACCGTGTTATCCGTGACACATCCAGTTCATCCACCAGTTTTGTCCCTCGATATTAGGTCACTGGGCCAAAAGCCAGCCTACCCCACTGCTCAGGTGGGCCACACTACAGGAACAGTGGGGAGGAGATACCAACCGTAGGTTTGTATGTAGACTAACGGTGTTGTTTATATTCCATCCAGCGGCAGACATCACAGGACTCATGCAGGCCACACCACGTGAACTTAAGAGGTTTTAGCCGTGATTTTACATTGTTGCTCATGGTGGGTCCACGTGAATTTTGTATGGGTATGATATTTGTAAGGGATTTTTACAAAAGACTGCCTTGTTGTTATGTAAATAACATTTCGGTGGCTTTTAAAAAAATTCTTTTCCTTAACAATTTTTATTAATTTACGTATTTTTCATTCAGGTACCTTTCTTTTCATTTTTTAACGGGAGTTAGATTACATACTTAATTTTATAAATGACAAAAATGCCTTTGAATTTTTTGGACGGTTAAAATTAAAAGACATCAAAATGTCCAATTTTAAAAAACAAATATTCACCAACCAAGCACAAGGCCTCCTTTGGCACTGTAGATTCATATACCTGGAATTCAGAATACCTTCATGGGAAATGCCTTGATGTGTAATACCCTGATTCAGAATTTTCTGGTTGTGTTTGGCACCCTGAATTCAAGATCCTTCCTTACCCAAAAATAGTTATGTACTTGTGTATTATATTTACAGGGGTTTAAATTTAATTACTAAATAAACTTTAACATCCTATTAGGATACATACGTGATGTTTGATGCAATGAATGCAACAAGCCCATTGAAATATATATTTTTTTATAAAAATGATGAAATTCAAAACCTCAATTGAGCCACAAGCATAAGATCACAACAGAGCAACTAACCTAAGTCCTTACTCTTTATTATTATTATTTTTTTAATACATGCACACACACCCCCACACACTCACACCGTGGTGGGCTTTCACCACCTATGGATACTCGAACCCTTGACTGGGTGTTGAAACTCCCGAGAGTCTACAACCTGAGCAAGAGCAAGGATCCACCTGGGTCCTTACTCTTACTTCGGGGGTAGACTCCTAGGAGTTTCAACACTTGGTTGAGGGTTCGAGTACACCCATAGGTGGTGAAATTCCACTACGGCGTGAGTGTGTGGGGTGTGTAAAAAGAAAAAAAGAAAAAAAGAGGGAAATAGAGCAACTAACCAACATTTTTTAGTTGTTGATTTACATGGTTAGTGTTTGGATTGCTCAGATCATTTTATCAAAGTAATTTTAGCGATGTAGTTGATAATTTAAATGTTTTGGGATATCATCGGAGGGCCATGTGTACAATAAATTAATAGCTTAGTGACACATGTTACGCATATTGCTCTTCTACTTTTAGAAATGGGTAAAAAATAAAAAAATAAAAAAAAGATAAAGGATTAGTATCCAAGCAAAAGGGAATGCAACACTCACATAAAGTGAGGATTTGAAATCCCCTTGATTCAGAATATCCTCTAATTCATTTTGCCAAATGACTGATGAATTGGAAATACTCTCAAATCCCTCCAAATCTGAGGTGCCAAACGATCCCCAAGTCATTTGATGGAAATTGGGTGGATCCAGGGCAGTAGCTCGATGGATATGTGACTATAGGGCTCACTTTGATGTATGTGTTTTATATTCATACCATCTATCCGTTTTGCCAACTCATTTTAAGGCATGAACCCAAAAATGAAGTAGATCCAAAGCTTAGGTGAACTTTAGGAAACAATGACGATTAAACACTAACCATTAAAAATTCTAAATGCACACAATAATTTTGGATAAGATGATTTTGTATTTCTCTTGATCTAGGTCCATGTGACCTTATCAATAGGTTGGATGGCAAATACACGTTACAATGAGCCGAAGTTCTTAATGGTGGTAATGTACACCTAAGATTTGGATCTACTTCATTTTTGGGCTCATTCCTAAAATGACTTGGCCAAATCGTTGAATAATGTGGACATAAAACACACCACAGTGGCCCCATAATCACGATCCACCAAGGTCGATGGCTTCCTAGATCCATGAATCGAAGTCAATCCATTACCGTGGGAATCATCGACCAATGGTTTGGATCAATGAAATTAAATGTGGGCCCACTCGTCGTAATTAAAAACCCTAATATTTAGAGCCTCTAATAATGAATCTTATAGTACCTCGTTTCTATGTTCTCTTTATTATATGATCCTTAGCTGTGATTAAATGGCCACCATTATATACTTCCTACGGTCAAACGTAACATTTATATGCCATTGAATCCATTTCAGTAAGGTCACGTCGGCAAATACAACCCCCATGCGGTGTTACTGCTCCGGTGGTGTTGTGGGCCCCAACATGATATGTGTTTTATCCATGTTGTACATCCATTTTTTTCATATTATTTTAGGTGATGAACCAAAAAATGAAGTAGATCCAAAACTCAGTGGACCAAACCATTGGAAACAGTGGTGATTGAATGCCCACCATTAAGAACTTCTTTGGTCCATTTAATGTTTATTTTCCATCCAACGTCTTGATTAGGTCAATAAGCCTGGATGAATGGGAAACAAAAATATCGTTTGATCCAAAATTTTGTGGTGCCCAAGAAGTTTTTAATGGTGGGAGTTCAATCACCATTGTTTCCTGTGGTGTGGTACACTTGATATTTGCATCTGCCTCATTTTTGGGCCATTCCCTAAAATGAGATGGAAAAATGGATCAACGGCATGGATACAACACATACACCATAATAGGCCCCAAAACACCGATCAGTGCCGACCTCAGTACTAGAGGGGTCAGTACAAAATCATGGTCCCACTGGAAATTTTACTCCAGGCAGAGCATTCATTGATTGGTCAACAGTGGAAGCACATAATAAATATATTAAGGCATTTGCGTCATTTTATTAAAGAAAAAAGCTATTTACTTTAGATAGAATTTAATCGAAGGTACCATAATGAAAATACTCTAATTAGAGATATTTTGATGATTTATTTAAGGCATCACAATGTAAATTTTAAATTTTAAAATGGCATTTGGTAAAAATCCCTATTTATAATGTAATGCCTATTTGGCAAGCATCACTGTACTGTTGGACATGTTTTCAACCGTTCAATTTTCTTATATAAGTGTGATCTGTCTAAATAGTGGGCAGCATTATCTCTGTTCAAGGCATGTTAACAATGTACGTAACCTAATGAATGGGCAATGTACCTAACCTATACTGGCCAAGTCCTGCGTTCTAACAAAGCCCTCAGTTTTCCTCTACTCAAATCTCTCTTATTGTTAGGAAATTTCCTTTCCAGGTAGGAGGCCATTCATTTTCCGTAGAACATCCAACATGTCCAACAAGCTCTCCCCACCGTGAAAGTTGGACACCCTAAGAATCAAGCCGGTCCAATAAGGTGAATAAACAAATGAAAGCATAGGTAAACAGCTTTCATCAGCAGATGAACAACTTTTAAAACAGACAAGTAATAGTGAAATAGGCCTACTTTATGAGGACTTGTAATGGAGCTAGCTTCTTTAAATGCTATGTTGACTTGTAATGGAACAAGCCTCTTCAAGATTATGAAAACTCATCCACATGCATGATATTTATGTCAAAAAATAAACTTATTTGTGGTTGCTTTCCTTTGTCCAATAAAAAAACTGAATTGAATCTCTTCAAAAAGGTTTCCTTTTATCTTTTGAAAATGATTTTATTTATTTATTTATAAAAAAAGGTATAAAGGATTAGTGGTTAGAGAAGATGGAATAAAGTTTTGCTGCATCAAAGGTTCAAAAGGGCTTGTTGGGTCATTTAATTGGTAGACTTAGCACTTCATAATGTATCTAAGAGTTGTAGAATTTGTCAGTCCTAAAATTTTACCAAGTTCAAACCATATATAGCTTGATTGGGGGCTCAACATCACTAAGGTTCGATCAATGGTTGACTCTGTGTTAACCATTGTATGACACGGCACCCATGTGGCAGTTATGTATGTAGTTGGATATGATATGATAGTTTGAAGTTGAGATGGTAACTAGGTGGGATAATGTGAAAGGATATTGGCCAAGTTGATTAAGTTGACCATTATAATTAAATTACAACATCACCTTTATTTCAAATCAAAAGATAAAGAAGTGTCTTTTGCCAATAGTCAAGTAACTTGTCTTCTCAGCCCCTTGCAGCAACCATTCAAATTCTATATATAGAGGGCTTGACACAACCGTAAAATACACGAAAACCATCTATCATACTCTCATAATCTCTCTCTACCCTCCCTCCTATTCTTTTGGGTTGTTTCCAAAATGTGTTTGATTGTCAATTGGATTGCTTTAGATGAAAGTTTCTGATGTAGAGCGGGTCATGGACAATTACATGGCAAAGATGGATCAGAAAAGGCCCGGTCGGCCACAGAAGTGATCTGGACCATCAGACCTTAAATCAGGCGTATCTCGCAATCCGGGATGAGTTAGCCAACGAAAAATATATGATTTTGGGGTAGAACGAGCTACTTTAGCCAACCAACCCAGCTATGCTAGGTTGCGACGCTCAGAATTGCGAGAAACCCCTGATTTGACGGTCGTTTCCCTGTTTCAATTTCGTTTTTACTATAAATAGTAAGTTTTAGTTTGCTTGTAACTCTTCATCCGTCGGGCTTTAGGAGTTGCGCCCAATGTGAAAAGAGCTTAGAATAATTAGGAGAATGGGTTGGTGAAGCCAAATAGGACACTTACTATTTTTGGCCGAAAACCTTGCGCACTAGTAGACATCACGACCGTCTATAAATAGTAAGTTTACTATTTATAGTAAGTCGCGAATTCTAGGAGTCCTAGTTGTAGTTTGATACTGATTTCTTTCCCATTGCTTAGTACCCTTATTTAAAGGGTTGTGAACTCGTTTTTATTAATTCATTAATCTATTTCGAATTTATCTGGAATTTATTTATATTTTTTGCTCTCTTTTCTCGTGGATTCGAGAAGTCTCTGTGAGGAGTCCAGAGAAGTTCCGTGGACTCGGAATAGTTATCCTCTTGAGGAAGACAGTGCTCGACCTCACGTCCTCCCCTGCGTCAGTTTCCATGTGTTGATGATAATTACAAAATTATGTCTTGAAAATACCATTGTAAGGCTTTGAAACATAGGAAAGATGCAACATGGATGGAGGAATTGTGGCAAAATTTTTGAAATGAAGAGGAGTTTAAACTTGAGTATTCTGAAATGATTTTAAAGGAACATGTATAGAAAACTAACTTCATAAAGAATAACTATTCTAATTATATTCAAAGAAAAGAAAAATGATCATAATAGAAATAAACTTAATAACTATTGAGGATTTTCCTTAAAAATTATTTTTAGACCTTAATTAGTCATTTTTTGAATTGATTCTTATAGAGTATGTTTATATGGGTTTGAGAGGTATAGCCTCTAATGTTGTTGGGTACTTGAAATTAAACACAATGCCTTGATAGCTAAGGGAGAGTTGTGGTCCATGGAGGTCATTCGAATGACCGTAAACATACAGGCTCTCGAGCATACCTGTGATGTGATTGGATGGTCATCTCATATGAGGAGATTGGTTTGGTGTTAGGATGGATAGTTTCTGCCATCGGGGCTGACATGGTGTTAATTTACCTTATTCCCTACCCCACGTGAGTGTGTAAGGGTGCCATGGATGGTTCCTTGTATATTGCCTTTGTCACTTGCATTGACAATGATCTCTTGGAAGTATCAAGGCCTGGGAGACCCATCATGCCCAAACTTGAATATGCTTGTGGTTGTACAAGCTCCAAATCTTCATGACTTGAGGATGTGTGGATGGAGAGGTTTAATTTGATTGCTCATGCTTTGGTTCTTCTTACAATAGTATTGTATTGCCATTAAACATAGGTGTAGCTGAGTGTCTTCATCAAGATTCTCAAAGCACGCACAATCCAACATGGGATCCACTTGGTTTACCTATGACATAAATAGGTGGTCAATCTTAAGGTTTGAATCATCCATGTTTAAAAGGCCAATGACACCTCTGAGGTTTTTAATTAGTTAATGTCATTTTTCAACCATTAACTTTTGATATTAATTGTTAAATTATTTTAAATCATGATAGATGGATGTTTAATGGCTATGATTTGATTTGATCCATATCTTAGGTGGCATGAGAATTGTCCAAGGATGGTGACCACAGATAGTGGAGGAATTTAGATGGTTGGGGTGCATAGATTAGTAAGGTAAAAAAGTCATTTAGAGTGGGGTAGATAGATGTTGGTAGGGTGGTAGAGCATCATATGTTATTCTTCCTCTGAAACCCTAGCCCCTCCTATATAAGATATTATGTTAAAGGGAGAAAAGAAAGAGTTTGGACCACATTGTTGTTAGATGTCTTCAATCTGTACATGGAATAGGGGTTCACCTTGAATTATATAGATTGGTCTCTAGACAGTTTTGGACGGTTCGATCGATCGAACTGTCGGGTTGATTGATTGAAAATATTCAAAAATACTTGTAAATTCTCTAGACAATTTTGAGCATATTCGAGTGATCAAACATGTGGGGCTCGATCGATCGAGGACTACTCAATCAATGTCAATCGATCAATGGTTAGATCGACGACATGCACGATTTTGCATAATTACACGATTAGTTTCCTATTCATGGTGTTATGTTATATATGTGCGTGTAATTATGAGATTAGGGAATACCAATTGGGACATAAACGTTTCTAGGGTTTGGAGAGGGGAAAATGAGGGTTTTCTAATTATAAGTTTATCCATTTCTTGTACTTTTCATTTTCATACTGATCAATATTGCTTTGTGCTGTGGTTTTTTTTCCGCGAAGATTTTTTCAAATAAAAATTGTGTGTAGTTGTATATGCTTTGTTTGTGTTTGGTTATTGTCATGGGATTTGAATTCAAGGTTTGCTTTTACAATCCCCTAACAAGTGGTATTAGAATTAACATTGGAAATTCGAGTTTAGATTTAAGACATGACGAGTAAGGGATCAAACGTGAAGTATGAAATATAGAAGTTCACCAATAAAAATAACTTCGAAGTATGAAATGAGAAGATGATAGACCTTTTAGTTTAGTAAGGGCTGCAACACGCACTCCATGGTGTAGAGAAGTTTTTTTTTTTTTTTGTTAGCTTGTTAGTACGCCCCACTGTCAGTTCACACTTCACTTGTTAGAAGCGTTCAACATTATGAGCGATGAAGAGTATGAAGAATTAGATGAGAGGGTGAAAACCTCAATCCAATTATGTTTGGCGGATGACGTCCTATGCAATGTCCTTGATCGAAAGACCACTTCAGGACTTTGGAAGAAGTTAAATAGCTTGTTCATGATAAATTCTCTTTCGAATCTTCTATATCTGAAAAAAGTAATTTTATAATCTGAAGATGGTAGAAGGGTCATATCTTAATGATCACATCAATGCATTTAATCAAATACTTTATAATTGACGAGTGTGGAAGTGAAGATTGATGATGAAGATCAAGCCTTAATTCTGTTAAACTCTCTTTTAGAGTCTTCTGATAGCTTTGTATATACTATGTGCTACGGTATAGACCATTTATGTCGAGACTGTCATCTAAGCCCTTCAATCGAAGATGCTAAAAAAGAAGGACAATAGTGCAAGGTCATTTATGGATGCGTTGGTAGCTAGGGGAAGGAATTCTGAGTGGGAGAAGGGATACTTGCGATCATGATCCAAGTCTAAGGGCAAGGGGAAGATGAAGTGCTAGAACTATGGGAGACAGGGCACGTGAAGAAGGATTATCGAAATCCTAAAGCCGGAAGGGGGAAAATCATATGAAGTGCCTAAGGCGGCCAACATGGTAGAATTTAACAAAGAGGTGGATGGTGGTGACATCTTGACCGCATCTAAATTCAGCTATTTTAACGATGAGTATATTTTGGATTTAGGGGCTTCATATTAAATGACTTTTAGCGAGATTGGTTCACCAGTTACAATTAGTGCGATGGTGGACAAGCATTTATGGGAAATGACATTACTTGTAAAGTTGTTGGAATAGAAACGATGCGCATCAAGATGTTTGATATAATGGAACACATCCTGTGGATGTTAGACACGTTACTGAGTGAGGAAGAATATGATATTCCTGGGAGCTTTTAATGCACTTGAGTGTAAGTTCATCGGGTTTAACCGTGTTGTAAAATTTTCAAAAGGAGCACTCATAGTGATGAAATCATACTGGAGTGATAACATTTATAAGTTAATCGGAAATACCATATCGATTGGAGCTGCAATGTCTCTAGTGGAGTCCATGTCGGTACATTTGTGGCATGCTTTTCTAGGCCATAAAAGAGAGCGTGATCTGAATTTACTTTCTGATCGATGCTTAATCCATGCTTTTAAAAGTATTGATTTAAATATATGAGAGCATTTTATATATGGGAAACAATTACGATTATCTTTTAAATCAAAAAAAAATGTTAATAAATGGATCCTTGATTATTACATTTTGATGTATGGGGGGCCTTCGCCCGTAGTTTCTGGAGGGGGGTCATCATTTTTTATATCATTCATATATGACTACTCTAAAAAGGTATGTGTATACTTTATGAAGTATAAATCAAACGTTTTTACCGCCTTCAAAGTATGGAAGGCGATGATATAAAAACAATCACGATGAAATTTGAAAGTATTAAGGATAAGCAACGGTTGAAAATTTACTTGAAATGAATTTAACCAGTTTTGTAAAGATGATGTGATCATACGACATAACACAGTCAGGCACACAGTAGAACAAAATGGTGTTTAAATTGATGACGGTCAAGATTTTATATAATTCCATGATTAGTTTCCTATTCTAGGTGTTATGATATATAATACATATATATATATATATATATATATATATATATATATATATATATATATATATATATATATATATATATAATGGGATTAGGGTATTACAATTAGGGCTTAAACATTTCTAGGGTTTGGAGAGGAGAAAATGAGGGTTTTTTGATTGTAAGTTCATCCATCCCTTGTACTTTTCATTTTTATAGTCATTGTTGTCGCTTTGTGCCATAGTTTTTTCTATGAGGATTTTTTCACGTAAAATATGTGTACTTGAGCATATTTTATTTACATTTTCTTATTGTCATGTGATATGAATTTGGAGTTTGCTTCCGCGGTCCCCCAACACACATCTCCCCTCCTTGATACATTACCTCTTGAGTGAGAGAGAGAGAGAGAGAGAGAGAGAGAGAGAGAGAGAGAGAGAGAGAGAGAGAGAGAGAGAGAGAGAGGGTGGGTCACACCCACATGCCCTCAGGTCCACACTATCCACACTATTTGGGAGGGGTCTGTCATATGGATGGCTCTGGTATGATCTATATCTTACCAAGATATAAATGAAAGTTCCCATATATCCTTATTTAAGATAAATATAGGAGAGACTCTCTACATTGGGAGATGGATGACGATAACAATTAATGGATCTACTTCATGTATGATTAGAATGTAGATTCATCTTCTTCTTTTAAGAAACATGAGATGATCTAAATGAGAATTAGATTAAAAGTAAGAACTAAAAATTTTAAAAATCCTTTAATTATGTTACATTTTATAAGAAAAATCTATCAGAGCAATATTAGAGTGATTCCATCGTTAGATCTTTGCTTGTTTTTTAAAAATTGTGCAGATGAGTGCACTCATTCAAAATGCTAACTTTATAGATCATTTTACCTCTAGTGAAAAACGACCATTTAAAATTTTAACGCGATCAACGTATAGAGAGGAGATCTTTCAGTTTTAGCTTTACCGTATCGTTGACGATAAAAATTGAAATCATGATTGTTTGGATACATTGGGTCTATTTTAATTGGTAAATTGAGTATGGATGTGTTTAGCCCGTTGTTTTATGTTATTTTGTGGGTGATGATTCATGGTTGGGTTGGATACTTAAATATCATATTTTTACAGTTTATAAGAGGCAGTTTGTTGTATATTGTTCTCGAGTTGTAAATCTTTAGAAAGTTATTTATTTTGATAGATTTCATCTTGTTTAGTATCCTAAACGGTCTAGATTAGATGAGAGTATGATGTAATTACGTAAACATAGCCATTCAATCTCAAGTATTAAAGAAAACTCACAGATGCATATGGATGGAAAGCATGTGAAAGTGAAACTCATTGGAAAGAGCATAAGAGGTCTATAGTGTACATAAACATCCGTAGGGTGGTGGAGTACCATATGTTGTGTTTTTTTTGAAACCCTAGCTCCTATTGTATAATATCTTATTTTAAAGGGAGAAGAGAGAGAACTTAGATGTTCACATCTTCGCCCTTAGTTCATCACCTCTTGAGTAAGAGAGAGAGAGAGAGAGAGAGAGAGAGAGAGAGAGAGAGAGAGAGAGAGAGAGAGAGAGAGAGAGAGAGAGAGAGAGAGAGAGAGAGAGCAGGTGGGTTACACCCACACACCCTTAGGTCCATATGATCCACAATGCTCGAGTTGGGTTTACCATATAGATGGATGTAATATGGTCTAGCCCTTATAAAGACATAAACAAAACCTCTCATCTCTCCTGATTTGAGATAGATTTAGGAGAGACTCCCTGCATTAAGAGATTGGTAACGACAACGATCAGGGGATCTACTCTCGGTATGATTATAAAGTAGATTTATCTTCTTTTAAGAAATATGGGCTAATGTAGATGGGAATTCTATTAAAATTAAGAATTAAAAATTTTAAAACCCTTTACTTCTATTGCATTTTACAATAAAATTTATCATAATAAAAGAAATGAAAAATAGAGGGGGCCATGTTAGTTCCATAACGAACCGAGTCATTTCAAGCGCGAGTGTCATGACTACTAAACTAGAGGGAAAAAAAAAGAAGTCAAAAGTCAATATTCGACTTAACAAAAGGGCATGTCTTAAGTAATGATTATAAATTCCTTTACTTATCTTCTATTACGTTTTCATTTGACCTACGAATTATATGTTAATGGTGGGCAATATATGAAACCATGCGACATCACTACTCCGGATCACATTCCAATCATTGCTAAAGAAAGGTCAAAGATGAAGATTAACATTACTTTATGTAAGAATGAAGATTGAGTCAATTTAATATTTTATTCTATCCTGGTAAACAATTGAGTTATTTTGGCTAGTTAGTTTCTTTATTTTAGAAATTTGATGTTGTCTTTATTTAGTTATTGCTTTATTTGCTTTAGGAATTTGGTCTTGTCTTTATTTGGCTATTTAGAAAATGTGTGGTCAAGATTTAATGTTATATCTTAACTAAGGGCAGAGATTAAAGCTGGAGTTTAAGGTTTTTTTTTTTGTATAATATTCTTCCAAATAAATGTAAAAGGACATTTTCTTGGAAATTAGAAATTACTCTACGTGAAAGAAGTTTGGAGATTTTTCTTTATCCATTTCCTTGAGAACTTTGCCCTTTACAAAGCCATTATTTGGGTGGAATTGCGAGCGTGCAACTTGTGGCATTCATTTTCATCTCAGATTATTGTCTCAAAGCATCCTTATTTTCTCATCTCCATCTTCACGTGAGAAATTCGAATTTGCATCATATGTTTAAACAAACATTATAAAATTGTAATGATAATGCTTTTATAATACATTATTGACGTAATTCATAATCCAAATGGGCTCTAATGGTATTAGGATTACATTACTGATGTAATTCGCAAGATTCATGGAATTATTCAACAAAGCATGACTCGTTATGTAACACCCCGATTCTCGAAACCTGAGTATACTATTGTTTTTCAAAAACCTGAGTGTTAACCTTCAAAGATGACTTAAAGTTCACACACACACACACACACACACACACACACACACACACACACACACACACACACATATATATATATATATATATATATATATATATATATATATATATCTTTTCAGAGTTAGCAATTTAGCAAAATGGAAACAAATCAAGCGTAAAGGAAGTTCAAATATGCATATTAATATATTCGAGTGGCTGTCCGAAGGCTTATACAAACCAATGTCCTAAGTCTTTACAATACATGAAATACAAATTCAACATAAATGAAATATAAAATCTAGAGCTGCAAGGTCATCTAACTCCCCATACTCCACATGAACACCCGCATGCACATCAACTATGTTTCCTGCACACTAAATATGGTTTGATACCGTCAATGACTATCCTAGTGATGTATAACCCTCAAGATTTATCAAACACCATGACAATTAAGCAAACTTATTAGGAATAGTCTAGAATGAATATTTTACAATGACCATCTTAATAATAAGATAGAGTTTATCAGAAGCGCAATTGTTAAATAAATTCTATAATAATATTCTTATTTAAATGCATGGATGCATGCACATGCTCATAGACTTGGGGATGCTCATCCAGCTGGAAAAAGGTTGCCCAAGGAGAACTAGACACTTGGAAAAGTACTCAAGGTCGTCCAAGGGACACTAGTCACTTAGAAAAGACCGTACAACAAGGACACCCAAGGTGATCTAGCCTCCCGAAAAAGTACACTAGAGTACGCCCTAAGGAGAACTAAGTACCTGAAAAAGTCCATACAAGAAAGACAACCCATGGTAGTTGAATGCATACGATGATAACTTAGGATCATTCGGTAAAGTAGTCGATGGTACGACCCATAGTGACCCAAGAAAAACCCCGCGTCTTATATCGACCACTCAGTAAAGTCCGCATGCCATGAAATGTATGATTAGCCCAGTCATTATTATTTCAATTGCAATCCATCAATTTATAAGAGCTTAAAGGTAACTATGAAGATTCGTCACCCAACATAGTTTAACAACTCGACATAATATGAACTTTTAAAGGTAACATCTTCATCTAGTGGCCAATCATTGTTCAATAAGTAAAACTTACCATCGCAAGGTTATACGAATATAATCCATCGAAGCCACACAGGGCAATTATTCCATTCAAGTCGTAACGACAAATATTCAATTCAAAGATGCGATAGAAAGGAATTTTTTTTTTCCCAAAAGCCACATAAGCACAAATCATACACAAGATAGTAAGTCCACTACAAAGAAATTTCATTTAATCTATTAAACAAAATGGCCACTAGTTCGAATGCCTATATAAACATCATCAAGTCATCACAAGTAGTATAACAAGTCACGTACATGTTCACACTCCAAGTATAGAGTTGTGATGTAGTAATAATCTCAGTAAGACCGATGTCGAATCCAAAGGGACTGAACCTTGTACGTAATCTGAAAGCAACCAGAACTAGAACTTGAAGAAGATGAAATCTAAATCAAGTGAATGTGAGGGAATAATGGTGAAATATTAATCTAAAACTTGTAAATTCAAAGGTAGGAAACTAGGGTACCAAGGATCCACTTGTAGAGGTCAGGGAGATCTACGCTTGATTCATGAACTCAACTGGACTTCGAGTCGCATCTACATCCAGTTGGAAGATATATCACTAAAACTCAATCAGAACTTCCTTTGATCTAGTTTTCAAGAGATGAGAGGTATGAGAATTAGAGTTGATTCCATCACAAAACCATGCCCATGAGATAAAGCAAATAACAAAATTAAACCAATCCACAACCAATATGAAAGATGTATGAATGTTAGGAAGGATTCCATCATCCAACCACGTCTAAGGGACAATGGTGAACAACAGGACTTTCTAACTTCACAATCAAAATAATGAAAAGGAAATACTTAAAGCCATTGCAGATTTATTGTAATTTCAGTCACAACAAACCATTAAAAACTAGAGGCATTTCTTATAATCAAACTAGAATCAACATTAGTTCAGTCTAAACATGAATTAAAGCCATAAAATCCTTCCCATCATGCCACAAGCTTCACCTTTTAGCCATAGCTGAGAGGTTTAGCCTGACATGATTAGGCTAGATCTCTCAAAAACTCATAAGAAAAGGGTAAAAAAACCCAAAAATTCTAAATTCTCTCTCTCTCTCTCTCTCTCTCTCTCCAGAAGTCCCAGGATGCCTTTCACGTTTGTTCTCCCTCTCTTTATAGGTGCGTTGGTCGGCTAGAACAGTTGGAGTCAGTGGAGAGCTTACGCACTCTCTTTCACACGTTGCGCAACGAAAGCGCGGAAACAGTCGTGTTTGGAACAAGTTTTGGTGACGAGATTATCCACGCCGTCCATTCTGACTTCATGGGAAAGGTCGTGACCCCCTTTTAGAGATTATGGATGGTCTGGATTGCTGATACGATCACCGCCAAGATCGCATAATGGCCCATTTTGGCCTGCAGCGTCCGAATGCATGGACGTGCGTAACACATTACGTAAATTTGCACAGTGATGCTCGGTGGGCCCAACGATGTTTTCGGACAAATCCACCCTGTTCATTGGATTCCTGGGGCAATTTCAGTGGAAAAAGAGTGATTTTGGTTGAGTTTTGGTGCGGTCCATTGTATCAAACCAACTCACCGTTCATCCTGCATTTTTTGACTATCCACATGTGTATGTTTTCCTGGGACCAAAAGTCCACCTAGGCGAGGGTCAAGCCCCCCCTCTGGATCGAATGGACGGTCCGGATCATCGAGATGTATAAGGGGTGGGCTCCACTAGCCAAAAATGATAATCGGCAGTGAAGGCGCTGTGGAATTGGAAATTTCTTTAAAGAATTATCGGTCAACGCACACTGACCGATTTCTTGAGTTATAGTGCGCGTCTAGCCATATACACACCGTATACACGTGTCGTGTGTGTGGGTCCCAAGGTGATGCATGTGTGAAATCTGCTCCGGCCATCTGTTCTGTCATTTAAATTAAGAGTTTGAGACCAAAATTGAAGCATATCCAGAGATTAGGTGGGCCCCAAGTTGATGATTCATGGGCTAATCTGACTATTGGGCCACTTCCACAGGGATCCAAGGGCTGAAATTCAACGTGTACGGTTAATTTATGGTCCTCATGCCAGATCAAGTTTCGAACCAAACGGATGGTGGGAACCTTGTGATCTTGCATTCTGGATGAATTTCAGGCTTTTTTAACGTGACATACTGGATTTTCTTGAATCCCGGGTGTGTAAATTCTTTGATCTCAGTCCCCTGGAGTCCGTCCCTTGCCTTGGTGATTTATCAGCGTTAAATCCATGCTTTTAGTATCCTTCTGCAGTCCAGGCTCCTAAATACACCCTGCATCACAAACACAATTAAGATAGGCCGTTAAACAGTATCATGTTCGCAAAATCGAGTAATAATTGGGGTTTAATATGCAATATTTGACCCTCAACATAACTCCTAACCAGCATTTTGTTAGTCCCAAGCAAATTATGCAAAAATTAGTTTAAGAAGTACGAGACCATTCCTATAAACCCTAGATATGAAAATTCTATGATTCATGAATGTTGGGCATTACTTTTTCCTTGACTTTAGCGCACAGTAAACTTCATAATCAAGTTCAAAGTATTAATCCATCAATTAGAAAACTTCTAAGCATTAAGATCCATGGGTGTATAGTGTAACCTCGACTTATCACCCTAAAAAATTCAATTCTCTACTTCATGATATCATTGGTAACCAACAAGAGCATTCAGGACACCTAAAACCTAAACCAAAACTTGCCTTACAGATCATCTTTTTCATCCCGTGTCAACCTTGGGGAATCGAACCTTCACCTATAGGGAGTAAACCTATGGTGAAGACCATTCGCCTAACCCTTTCCATAGGTAACTGTTTTGGAGTTGGGTATATATTTCTTTTTCCTTTTCTTCAATTCTCTCTCTCTTTTTTTTTTTTTTTTTTTTTTTTTTTTTTCTATCTTCTTATTGAGCATGATGGGCAAATTTCCCAGGCCGGTTCCTTCCATGCTTAGTGATTACCAAGTTAACCTTTTAATATCGAACTGAAACCTTAATGTGTAAGCGAGATGTGACACGTGAAATCATGACTTAATCAATGTTTAAAAATTCTAATCATGAATTAATAATTCGAACTTAATTGTGAAATCCAATCGTTAACTGAATCCAAGAGTCGTAAATTGCCAACATCAAGTATCTTATACTTCTATATCAAGAGTATCCTTTAATATCACTTTGAATTCACAAAAATTTCCAAAAAAATTCATAAAAATTTACACACTTTTTGCTCATAACCAAGAAAATACCGATTAGGTAACCTAATCTCCCACCCCCAACCTAAAATTTACATTGTCCTCAATGTAAAAAGAAATAAGCATGCAATGCACATGGGACAACGAAAGTAAAGGAGAAGTGATGGAAAGATAGTACCTGGACGGAAGAATCAAGAGGCTTTTCCATAAAGATCTCAGCATGAAAACATGTCACCACGAAAGTGAAATCAACGAAAGCAAACTATCCTAAAACAATGTAGAAAGCAAACTAACCTAATGGCATAAAACCAACTAACCTAGAACAACATAAAGCAAACTACCCTAGTCCTATGAAAGCAGTAAACCTACTTATACCTCCATCAAACTAGGAGATCAATCTTGGTAAACAGGATCAGTCAGAGGCATGGACATGTCCTCTGCATCAAATTTCTCGACAAATGGCTTTAGTCGATGTCCATTCACTTTAAACTCATTGCTATTGTCTGGATTCCGAATCTTGATAGCCCTATGAGGATAAAAATTGATAATGGTAAAAGGGCCGGTCTAACGAGATCGAAGTTTAACCGGAAAGATATGTAATTAAGAATTATACAAAAGGACTTTCTGACTAGGCGTGAATGATTTCCGTAGCATATATTGGTCATGAAACGCCTTCATTATGTCCTTGTAAATTCTCGAGTTCTCAAACGCATCATTCAGAATTTCTTCGAGTTCATTCAACTGAAGTTTGCGTAGCGAGCCAGCGTTGTCCAAATTGAAATTCAGATTTTTGATCACTCAGTAGGCTCTATGTTCCAACTCCACAGGTAAGTGGTAAGCCTTTCCATGGACCAGTCTAAAAGGAGACATTCCAATAGGGGTTTTAAAAGCAGTACGGTAAGCCCATAAGCAATCGGTTAATCGGATTGACCAACCCTTACGGTTAGGGTTAACTGTTTTCTCCAAAATGTGTTTGATCTCCCTATTGAAAATCCCAGCTTGCCCACTCGTTTATGGGTGGTATGGGGTGCTCACCTTATGAGAGATACTATATTTCTTCATTAAACTCTCGAATGGTCTATTACAAAAGTGTGAGCCCCCATCACTAATGATGGCTCGAGGCGTTCCGAATCAGAAAAGGATGTTCTCTTTTATGAATTTAATGACCGTGCAATGGTCATTATTCCGACACGGAATCACTTCGACCCATTTAATGACATAGTCTTTGGCGAGTAAAATGTATAGATTTCCAAAGGATTGGGGGAATGGTCCCATGAAATCGATGCTCCAACAATCAAATGCCTCTATAATGAGAATGGGGTTCAAGGGCATTATATTTTGACGGGACAATGCCCCCAATTTCTGACAATGCTCACACGCCTTGCAAAACTCATGAGTATGCCTGAACATAGTGGCCTAGTAAAAGCCACACTGTAGAATCTTGGCCGTGGTCTTTTTAGTAGAAAAGTTCCACCATAGGCCTGTGAGTGACAGAAGGAGATAACACTCTGATGCTCATCGTCTGGCACACATCTCCTTAAGATTTGGTCTAGGCAATATTTAAACAAATATGGATTGTCCTAGAAAAAGTTACGTACCTCAGTGAAAAATTTCTTCATATCTTGCATAGTCCAATGTGTTGGTATAAAACTCATGGCAAGATAATTAGCAATATCAGCGAACCAAGGTGAATGGGAGACTCTGAACAACTGTTCGTCAGGGAACATATCATTAATATGAGTCGTTTCAAGGGAATCAGAGGGGTCAAGGCGGGAAAGGTGATCAACCACTACGTTCTCTACTCCCTTTTTATCTTTAATTTCTAAATCATATTCTTGGAGTAAGAGGATCCATCTTATCAAGTGGGGTTTAACATCATTCTTAGACAGAAGATACTTGAGTGCTGTATAATCTGTGTAAATAATGATCTTGGATCCGATCAAGTAGGACCTAAATTTGTCCAAAGCGAACACTATGGCTAAGAGTTCCTTTTTCGTAGTCGAGTAGTTCACTTGGGTAGGATTTAAAGTCTTACTCGTATAATGAATATCGTAGGGTTTCTTATCTTTTCTCTGACCTAGAACCGCCCCAAGAGCATAATCAAACGCGTCACACATAAGTTCAAAAGGAATGCTCTAGTCGGGTGGCTGTATGATAGGTGCACTGGTCAACATGCCTTTAAGCTTAGTGAAAGCTTCCTGACATGGCTCAGTCCACTCGTATGGTGCATCCTTTTGAAGTAGATTACATAGAGGACGAGATATGAGACTAAAGTCCTTTATGAATCTTCTATAAAACCGGGCGTGTCCTAAGAAGGATCGCATGTCCCGTATGTTCTTGGGTGGAGGTAGGTTAGAGATAAGATCGATTTTTGTCTTATTCACCTCGATCCTTTGGACGAGATAATATGTCCAAGGATAATTCCCTTATGAACCATGAAATGACACTTCTCCCAATTAAGTACCAGTTCTTTTCTTCATATCTTTTCAGCACATATTTAAGACTTTCTAAGCACTCGCTGAAAGATGGACTGAAGACAAAGAAATCGTCCATGAAGACCTCTAAATATTCTCCCACCATGTCAGAAAACATACTCATCATACATCGCTGAAAGGTGGTAGGGGCATTACATAGTTCGAATGACATTCTTCGGTAAGCAAAGGTGCCGTAAGGACATGTAAACGTAGTCTTTTTCTGATCTTCAGGGGCGATCTCTATCTGATTGTAGCCTGAATACCCATCAAGAAAACCATAATAGGAATGACCAGCTAACCTTTCCAAGATCTGATCAATGAAAGGTAAGGGAAAGTGGTCCTTCCTCATGACGGTATTCAACTTCCTGTAGTCAATGCACATTCTCCAACTAGTAGTAACTCTAGTTGGTACGAGTTCATTATTGACATTGGCTACGATGGTGATCCCGAACTTCTTAGGAACCACCTGAGTTGGACTCACCCATTGACTATCGGATATAGGGTACCCACATCCAATAGTTTAAGAACCTCAGCCGTAACCACTTCCTTCATGTTTGGATTTAGTCTACGTTGTGATTGCCGAGCGGTCTTCGCATTATCCTCAAGATAAATGCGGTGAGTACAAATCGATGGGTCAATTTCCTTGAGGTCTGCAATCGTCCATCCAAGGGCTCCCTTATGCTCAATGAGAGTATATATGACCATACTCTCTTGCTCTTTCTCTAGGTGGGCAGAGATCACCACTGGGTATGTCTTATCTTGACCTAAATATGCATATTCCAAATCAGAGGGCAAAGGTTTTAGGTTAGCCTTTGGTGGCTTGAGGTTAGACGATAGAGGCACTTCATCAGTTTAGGGCAACTCTTCAAATTGTGGCCTCCACCGATTAACTTCAAATACCGGCATAACATCAAGCATGACACATGTCTCCCTAATCATGTCATAATTAAAATCATGGGAGTGGGCTAGGCACGTCTCTAGAGGATTAGAGGATAAGGTAAAAGGTGTCCTATCTTCCACGAAAGTGTCAAACATGCTAATGTTGTGGAAATCGTCATCATACTCTAACCGTCTGCCTGTGTTAAAAAAGATATTCATTTCTAATGTCATATTCCCGAAAGACATACTCATGACACTATTCCTGCAATTGATAATTGTGTTTGAAGTGGTAAGGAATGGGTGACCAAGAATGACGAGAATCTGAGTGCTCATGTTACCGATGGGTTCACTATCCAGGATGATAAAATCTACAGGGTAGTAAAATCTGTCGACCTGAATCAACACATCCTCAATTATCCTTCTTGGTACACGAATAGAACGATCAGCAAGTTGTAGTGTGGTTAGGGTGAGTTTTAATTCACCCAAACCTAACTGTTTGTATACCGAGTAGGGAATCAGATTGACGCTCGCTCTTAAGTCAAGAATTGGGTGCTTAATTCGATAGTCCCCGATTACACATGATATGGTTGGGCTACTGGGATCTTTAAATTTCTGCGGCACATCTTGCTTTAGGATGACACTCACTTTCTCAGTCAGGAAGATTTTCTTTTCAATATTTTGTCGTCTTTTGGTCGTACATGTCTTTCAGGAATTTGGCATATGAAGGTATTTGTTTCACGACATTCAAGTAGAGGAGTGTTGACCTTCAGTTGTTTCAACACCTTTAGAATATCTTGAGAGTTAGAGAGAGGTTTTAGTGCAACCAACTGTTGGAGAAATGGAGCAACCGGTTTCCCTTGAGGTTCCGGTTCTAACTCTAGTGGGGCATGGCTAGATCCATCTTCTTTGACCACTTCCGGGTCCTTAGGCTTTTTAGCCCTAACCGGAATGGTTTCGTCAATGATCTTCCCACTCCTAAGAGTGGTAATAGATTTAGCTTGCTCTATCTGATTCGAAGAGCTTGGGTCGCTAACTTCATATTGCGGTTTATGATTGGGAAGAGGTTGAGCTGGGAAGCTCCCCTTGTTCCCAATTGTATTTTCAGCCTTAAGTCCTTGTATCACTTTTGTAAGGTCTTGAAAGGCTTGTAGCATACCTTGATTGAAAAGCTCTTGCTTTTGAAATTGTTTTAGAACTGAATCCTCTTGAGGTTTCTCTTGAATTGGAATTTGATTTAGGAATCCTTGAGGTGTAGCGGTTTGTCCATTCCTCCAATTGAAGTTTAGATGATTTCTCCAACCAGGATTGTATGTGTTAGAGGTGGGCCCACTGAAAGGTCTTTGGTACTTGCTTACGACATTAGATTGCTCATTCAGTACCTTTTGAAAGGCAGATATAGTTGGGCAATTTTTAGTTGCGTGAATATTGCAACCACAAATACCGTGAACAATTTCCTTAGCCTTATCCTTCTTTAATTCCATGGCCATGAGTTTCCTGGTAAGATTAGCCACTTTAGCATTGATATCATCATCCTCTTTCAGGAGATACATTCCACCCTTTTCCTTGGAATAAGTCGGCCTAGACGTAGTACTTGGTCTAGGAGAGATGTCCCATGATTGTGTGTTCTCAGCAAGCTTATCAAAGTAGTCCCACACCTCATCAACACCTTTATTCATAAACTCTCCATTATACATCGTCTTGATTAATTGGCGCACGGGAGATGTTAGTCCATCATAGAAAAAGTTTGTGATGCACCACGTTTTAAAACCATGTTGTGGGCATGAACTGACAAGATCCTTGAACCACTCCCAACATTGGAAGAATGTTTCATCTTCCCTTTGGGCGAAGTTCATTATCGACTTTCTAAGGGTGTTCGTCTTATGGTATGGAACAAATTTCTTGATAAACTCCCTTGTCATGTCATTCCATCTGCCAATAGATCGAGGACGTAGTGAATGTAACCACATCTTAGCTTTCTCTTTCAAAGAAAAGGGAAAGAGTTTCAACTTGAACGTGTCATCAGACACGTTAGGAAAGTATAAGGTAGCTATGATCTCAACAAACTCTTTTAGATGTAAATATGGATTTTCTGACTCAAGCCCATGAAATTTAGGAAGGAGTTGGACCACCCCTGGCTTGATATCCATGTGTCCTGCATTCTCAGGAAAAACCATGCATGAGGGCGTACTCACCCCCGCCGGTTGTAAATAATATTGTAAAGTACGAGGCGGGAGTGCTTGATGCACCTCATTCTCATCTTGGATGTCCTCCACCCTAGGTTGGGGTAGAAGATGTTGGTTTTCAGCCATCACTTCAATTAACTCTGGGGATCTTGAGAGGTGTTTAGTCCTACGATGGATAGTCAACCCCTCAACCAATCCTCCTTCAGTCAAGAGACGTCGAGCGTTGTCACGAACCCACTTGGGCATGAAATACTCGCAGCCCTCAATTCAGATTCTAAACCTAACCTAAAAAAAAAGAAAGGAAATAAAAATCTAGAAAGAAAGAGAGGGTTGGAAAGAAGTTACCAAATTGGAGTCCCTAAGTTAAAAACCCACAAAACAATCCAAAACAAGTTAGTTTCTAAAAAAAGAAAGTCTAAAAATAGAAAGTTCCTAAAACTTAAAATAGAAAGTAAACTAGTTTCTAAAAGAGAATTTTCTAAAAAGAAAAATAGAAAGTTTCTAAAAACAAATTAGGAAAGTTCTAAACCTAAATAAGAAAGTTAGTTTCTAAATTAAAAGAAATCCAAGAATTAGAAAATTTCTAAAAATAAAACCCTAGTTCTAAAAATAGAAAAAGTAAAGAAATTAAAAAGAGATTACTAAATTAGAAGTTTCTATCTCAGAATCCTACAAAACAGGAAAGTTAGATTAGTTTCTAAAAATCAGAAAACCTAAACCTAAAGTTAGAAAACCCTAATCTTAACCTAATTTTAAAACTAGTCAATTTTAGAAAAAACATAATCGTCAGTCCCCAGCAATGGTGCCAAAAACTTGTTCACACCCCAAGTATAGGGTTGTGATGTAGTAATAATCTCGGTAAGACCAAGGTCAAATCCACAGGGACTGAACCTTGTACATAATCTGAAAGCAACCAGAACCATAACTAGAAGAAGATGAAATCTAAATTAAGTGAATGTGAGGGAATAATGATGAAATATTAATCTAAAACTTGTAAATTCAAAGGTAGGAAACTAGGGTGCTAAGGATCTACTTGTAGAGATCAGGGAAATCTACACTTGATTCATGAACTCAACTGGACTTCGAGTCCCATCTTCATTTAGTTGGAAGATATATCACTAAAACTCAATCAGAACTTCCTTTGATCTAGTTTTCAAGAGATGAGAGGTATAAGAATTAGAGTTGATTCCATCACAAAACCATGCCCATGAGACAAAGCAAACAATAGAATTAAACCAATCCAGAACCAATCTGAAAGATGTATGAATGTTAGGAAGGATTCCATCATCCAACCATGTCCAAGGGGCAATGATGAACAACAGGACTTCCTAACTTCACAATCAAAATAATGAAAAAGAAATACTTAAAGCCATCGCAGATCTATTGTAATTTCAGTCACAACAAACCATTAAAAACTAGAGGCATTCCTTATAATCAAACTAGAATAAACATCAGTTCAGTCTAAACATGAATCAAAGCCATAGAATCCTTCCCATCATGCCACAAGCTTCACCTCTTAGCCCTAGCTGAGAGGTTTAACCTAACATGATTAGGCTAGATCTCTCAAAAACTCATAAGAAAACAGTAAAAAAAACTCAAAAATTCTAAACTCTCTCTCTCTCTCTCTCTCTCTCTCTATAGACATCCCAGGATGCCTTTCACATTCATTCTCCCTCTCTTTATAGGTGCGTTGGTCGGCTAAAACAGCTAGAGTCGGTGGAGAGCTTACGCACTCTCTTTCGCACGTTGCGCAGCGAAAGCGCGGAAACAGCCAAGATCACATAATGGCCCACTTTGGCCAGCAGCGTCCGGACACATGGACGTGCGTAACACATTACGTAAATTTGCACTGTGATGCTCGGTGGGCCCCACAACAATATTTTTAGACAAATCCACCCCGTTTATTGGATTCCTGGCACAATTTCAGTTGAAAAAGAGAGATTTTGGTTGAGTTTTGGTGCGTTCCACTGTATCAAACCAACTCACTATTCATCCTGCGTTTTCTGGCGATCCATGTGTGTACATTTTCTTGGGACCAAAAGTCCACCTAGGCGAGGGTCAAGCCCCCCCTCTGGATCGAATGGACGGTCCGGATCATCGAGATGTATGAGGGGTGGGCCCCACTAGCCAAAAACGGCAATCGGCGGTGAAGGTGCTGTTGAATTGGAAATTTCCTTAAAGAAATATCTGTCAACGCACGCTGATTGATTTCTTGAGTTATGGTGCACGTCCAGCCATATACACCCCGTATACACACGTCGCGTGTGTGGGTCCCAAGGTGATGCATGCATGAAATCTGCTCCGGCCATCCGTTATGTCATTTAAATTAAGAGTTTGAGACCAAAATTGAAGCATATCCAGAGATCAGGTGGGCCCCTGGTTGATGATTCATGGGCTGATCTGATCGTTGGGCCACTTCCACAGGGATTCAAGCGCTGAAATTTGACGTTTATGGTTAATTTATGGTCCTCATACCAGATATCAAGTTTCGAACCAAACGGATGGTGGGAACTCTGTGATCTTGCATTCTGAACGAATTTCAGGCCTCTTTAACGTGACATACTGGATTTTCTCGAATTCCGGGCGTGCAAATTCTTCGATCTCGATCCCCTGGAGTTCGTCCCTTACCTTGGTGATTTATGAGTGTTAAATCCATGCTTTTAGTATCCTTTTTCAGTCCGGGCTCCTAAATACACCCTGCATCACAAACTCGATTAAGATAGGCCGTTAAACAGTTTCATGTTCACAAAATAGAGTAATAATTAGGGTCTAATATGCAATATTTGACCCTCAATAGTACAATCTCAATAGCACTAACACATATAAAAATGTTCATCTTAACCTAGAAGAGAGGCATTTGAGATCGTGTATTGATGTGTCTCTTATCTATGCTTTGCTAGCATGGGGGCTCCACTTGGCATTCTATCTATTTTCTTTCTTTAGCACTTTTTCTGTTTACTGAAATTTTTCTAATTAGTACTTATTTATATTGCATGTAGGTCTCTTTGACACCTTGTGGTGGGCCCCACGGTCTTTAGTTAGGGGTTCCACTTTGGAGGATGTTTAATCCTTATATAAGTGAGGTGGGATGCCCCAATTTTTTGTTAGGAATGATCCCCAAGTGTTTGAAAAGTGGGCCCTAAGTTGTGCTAGACCTCATTGCTGAAAACTCTGATTTATTTATTTTTATTTTTATTGTATTTTGTACCAACTTTGGGCATCTGTAATGGACCCCACATAAAACATATGAGTAGGCCACCACTTGAAACCTTTAACATATACCAATGAATAGATAAATAATATTTTACTTGGGTTAAGTCATACCCCACATGATCAGGGAGTGGGTCCAAAAATGGGTCCAGGCATGGTTGTGCAGAAAATTAAAATACCTATTTTTGGCCCTACACCAAATATTATGTGTACATAATAAGTTGGTCACATCTTATATTTTTTGAAGTCCATATATAGGAATACCATGGGCACCTAAAGGCACGCTAAAATGTTGTCCCTCATGATCATGGGACGTACTTAAACTTGGGCTAAAACTAATTCTGCACTATGTTTCCTGCACAGTTTCTCCAAGTACCCATGTTTGGGCCATCACTGTAATTTGTACACACCCAACCAATGAGGCCTGCCTTATAATTTATAAAGCCCATACATAGAGCTACCAGGTGGCTTTTTTCTTTCACCAGATGTAGGCCTCTCGTGATCATGAATCTGACTCTAAAATGGCCCAGAACTAACCTTGCAACAAAAGTCTTTTTGATATAGAATTCATGTGGGCCACATTAATGGGGTCCACCACCTTCCTAGAGCATGTAATGCAACATCTAAATCATGAAAAAGAACTCTTTGGTGCTTGTGAGCCCAAAACTTTAGGTTGGCATCTAGTGTGGGTTGTCACGTATGTGTCCTTCCCTTTATTTGATGAGGCTCACCTAGCATGTTTTGTAAATGAGTGTTATATAACTTGTAAAATATGTAGTGGAGTGATCTTGCTTCCCAGTTGTTTTCTTAAGGTATGGATGGCCTTGTGCCCATCTAAATGAGGCAACCCTAAGGCCGAAGTGTGCCCAACACAGATCGTTGGGCAGGCCTATTGCCTAATGGTCAGTGTGCCTTGCACACTACCTATAGTCAAGTGGATCACATTTATTGATGCCTATTTCAAAATTCATAAGTTGGATAATTGAGCTTTTTCTTGGTTTGCTTGTATATGTGGCTAGTGGGCCCAATATGATGTATGACATGAAAGATGTTAGCATGTTGTCCTTATATTTGAGATTGTGCATTATTTCTAATTGATGGTAGAATGTGTGGGTTCAACTTAGTTGTGTAGTTGGATCCACACCATCCAAGGCCTTGTAGTTGGAAGTTTATCCCTTGGAGTTGGCCCAGTGGTTCACTAAGTGATACTCACACTTGACCTATACAATCCCATGCCTTGTGTAGTCCAAGGTCAATATGGAAGTCACGCTAGGTGGGACACACCTAATAATGGTCGAGATGATGATACATGTGTGATAACATGATAATGATGATGGTGAGTTGTTGGTTGAAATAATAGATATGATCAATTGATGGTGGTTATGGTAGGGTTAATATCGATTATGGTGATGATTTAATGGATCGTAAATTAATGACATGCATTAATGATGAATTAGTTGTTTATGGTAGTTGTGACATTGCCTATGTTAATCATAAAGTGGAAGTGATCTTTATGCTAATGATGATGATAGTATGTACATGTATATGATGACAAAATATGCTAGTTGATAACTATGCTTTACTTCATAATCATTACATTGGATGATGAAGTTGATATCATTGTTGATAATCATGCACGCGTTGATACTCATGACGATGATATGTGTATAATCACTGTGCTTTACTTGATATTGCTACATTGGAGATGATATTGATATCAAAGTGATAATAATGCACATGTTGATGGTCTTGATGATCTCATGCATAAGATAACCATGTTTTACTTTATGCCTGAATGATGATAAATAAATGATGTTGGTAAACGTAAGGATAACCTCATGCATGATAGAAACCTAATGCCTAGGGCATGTATGATGCTAGTGTTAGATGATGGCCATGATATTGATGATGCATGTGAATCCTTGTATGCTATGTACTTCATGCACAAGCTTGTATGACTTGGATAATTCGGCGTAAAATGTTGGTATGACACCTAATGATTTTTGTGGCGTTACATTAATGATTGCTGCGAGGGTTACATTAAATGTTTGCTAATAGTATTTTTTATGTTAACATGACACTTTCTTTATATTGATGCGACACTTATTTTATATTAGAGGTATCATTCCTCTTGCATTTAAGTTAGCATTGGTTTATATTGATTTATCCATACTTTATGCTTAATCCGATATTACACATCTCATGCATAGTGCTTATGATTGTACATTATCATATCTCATATGCATCATTTATATGCCTGTTGTGGATGACGATTGTTTATAGTATATGCCATTCGACTTGCGTCACTTAGGGGACTCTATATAAGACAGGGTCACCCCGCATGATTCGTGTGATACGCACATGTTTGATGCATACCTTGGTTACTGTGATTCATGCATTCTGCACTATGTGTGACACGTACATCTACTCCATAGAGTCACCAAGGAGGTGGTCCCGTAGCTTTGTTGTGGCTGGTGAATGATGGACACCAAAAACACTGAGGTTATAGGGCACCACAAGCATCCCTGGGTGAAAGTCCCTAAATCCTGTGGTACCAGTAGGATGCTCCAATGTTTGGACTGAATGGATTCATGAGCGCACGATGGCTTAATACCGGTAGGTTGCGTCTCCCACTGTATCGGGGTCGATTGGAAGGGGGTTTGACCTTACCCGCATGGGTGCCGAGGGCTATATGGTAGGTTGAGTTTAAACAGCTTGTGAAATAGGTTTGCTATCGATGAACCAGGTGATTTTTGTGTACCATTGACGAGGCAGATAGTGAGGTCTTTTGCAATTGCTTGGTCTTGCGCGTGATGGGCGGCAACCAGTGTTCGAGTGTACTAGACCCTGATGATGTTTCAAGATATGAACTATACTAAAATGTGGACTTACTGAGTAGGACTTGCATGTTCAACATTTATCTCATGCATTCATTCATCCACTATCCACTCGGGCCGGTGTGCGTAACTAAATCATTAAGTCTACCTTCACAATGGCCACGATTTCATTCAGGTACATGACTAACCTGAGATCAGGAGTTTACCACATTTAGTCTAGCTATCCAAATTAGGTATGAGACTGGTTTGGATAGAAGTCCCTTGTGATGAACCCCATGACTTGCAATACCACGTAATATCATCTTGACTAGACACCGGCTATGTTATTACTTTTCCATTGTATGCTATATAGTGAAATATGGAATTTGATTATCTTGTACATGATGATTGACTATCCTTATGATTCATGATCGTTCATCCAAGTAGTATGCCTAAAATTGATCACATGATTTATGATAACCTGAAAAACTTTAATAATATGCTTGGTTGATAACATGCTCACCTATGATAACATGATTGATTGATAATATACTTGTGGTTGTTTTAGATGTCTTTACGGGAGTGCCCTGATAAGTCGTGTTTTACTCCCTGCATGTAGTAGACTCACGAGTTGTGGTTTTCTCATACAGATGATTTAACTTTTTTAGGATATGTTTAGTAGCATGGTGCGTGCAGGAGCTATACGGGATTTGTTATCTCTTCTCCATCATATGTGTGACATGTCGAACATGTTCATTTCTTGGATATGTGTTGATACCATATATAAAATGTGTAACCGCCTAATCAGATTAACCATTCTAAAAAAAAAAACTCCCCCACCATGAGCTGGGTTTGGCGTTCAGGAAGTTTGCTAACCATTAACGAAGTCCAGCAATTGGTGAGGAGGCTGTCATGACCCGAGTTTAGGACTTAGGAAGTAGTAGGGCCTAGGTTCCAGATTTGGGGTGTGACATTAACATTATCATTAGAGTGTAAATATTCCAACCAAATATTCGGGTTCAATCTCCAGCAGAGTCACCATTTTATTTTGATAAAAAAATATGATTTTAGAATATTTACATTATAAGAATAAAAAAGCTCAGGTAAAAGAACATTAATCAGCACTTTATTAATCTGAGTTCTTATTACATTCCTTCCATTGCCCTTGATTCTAAAATAAAGTGTAGTTAACATTAAATAATCATTGAAAAGAATAATTTCGACAACATTTCATTCCTTGTTAAAGATTTGTTGAAATGATAGTAAAGTTGAGCAGATTTTGAGCTATTTCTATATACTATCGAAAGATATTGTCTACAACTTAGGAATATACACGAATTTCTATTAATCTTACAAAGTAGTTGCACGATCATGCTAGACTGATAAGTTAAGCGGTTGCGTAACTCATTTGGAAATCCTTTGTAGCTTTAACTTTGATCTCTTTTTTCTCTAGAAATGGCCAGTGTATTTCTTCCGAAGAAGAGTTACTGCGTGAATGCTCATCGATACTTTTCTCTTCAGGGAGATCTTCTAATTACTCCAAGTTCTTAAGAAGTAAGTCTTAAATTAGAGGATATGAGGGGTATTTATAGGCATTCACACGTGGTGAAGTTCAACTTTCGCGCAATCTACTCAATTTTTACGAGGCTGATTTTAATATTTTCTTGGTCAAATTATGCAATCGTGAAACTTATTTAAGTGGTGCGGTCGCGTAACAACAATTACTCCCTTGCGCAACTTATTCTAGTTGTACGACTGCGCAACTTATGTATCTCAATGATTTTTCCAACCAACACCAGTGGAGTGCAGTTTTAGTCTTTGAGGCCAAACATACCATCTGGCTAACTAATGGAGTATGCTTTTGCATGGAGATGCTCAATGTTTTGACCTTAGCTTTTTGACCATGTATGATCTCGATCAAGGATTTTTCCTCTTCCTTTAGTGTCTTCAATTTATCCTTCATCGTTGAGATTCGACACTTCAAGTTTTTTTTTTTTTTTTTTTTTTTTTTTTTTTTTAACACACGCACACACACCCCACACACTCATGCCTTAGTGGAATTTCACCACCTATGGGTACTCAAACCCTTGACCCGGTGTTGAAACTCCTGAGAATCTACCACTATAGCAAGAGTAAGGACCCTTAGAGTTAGTTAGAGTTGATTTTGACTCCTTCGGTTTATCATAAATGGTGGAAAGTTGTTCCCGAGAGGTTGTAACCCCGGTCATTTTGAGGAAAAAAACTGTATGCTTAGACTAAAGTCTGTCGACCGCCATGACTGTATCCTGGTATTCATAAATTAGATTCAAAAATTCATAGAGTACAAGCATCTTGGCCGACAGGGATTCGTTAGACCGAGATAGTTTAATAGTGAAGTACAAGGAGATTGAGTATCTTGATTGATACTGAAGAAATGATGTCAGAAGCCCTGGAGCATATGAGAACTTGTAATTTTTCCTGAAGTTGCTGGAGTTTCAATGAAGGCGCTGCAGACTCGGCCATTAAGGTATCACTGGTGAAGGCTTGGTCGAAGAAAGATAAAATATCTTCTATAAGAAGGGTATCCTCAGGTGATGAAGATAGGGCATTAGAAGTATTAATTAACATAGATAATAGAGCAGAAGCATTGGCCGTAGGGATCTCTTTGGGTACAAATCGATCAGAAGAAACTTCAACAGGACAAGAGAATTCTTCTTCTACTTTTCTGCTTTATCCAAGATGACCACCCTATGCTTAGAGATTAGATCTATTTGCTCGGTTAGTTTTAGGGATGTAATAGATTGAATGGAAGACATTGGAATCACATGAGAAGTAGCCACACTATATGAATCTTGCAGCATTGGCGCATTTGACTCCACAACTTGACCCTAATCACGAGCAAATGACGAGGTCATATAATGCAAAAGAAGGCTGAAAGACTCCATAGGTTGATACACGATTACTTGTTCCTATGTGTGACTTTCTGGTCGATGAATGACACTCATAGTCTCTTCAAAATAAGAAGCATAAAGTCTTTCTGTGTGAGAGGGAGTTGTGAACCAACCAGAATATCTATGATCAATGTCTCAGCCTGAGGAGGTAGTGCAGAGATAGGTTGTCTCTCAAAGGCCTAAAGCTTGGTTGGAACGTGGAAAAGGATGAGGATTAGGCCATTATGGTCCGAGAAAGAGATTAAAAGGAAGACTGAGATTATCTAATCTTTTATTTTCTCTCTACCATTTGTTAAAGGCCTTGTTAAAGTGAGCATCATTTTGTCTCTTATATGCCTCTTCCATCTCCTAAGAATATTTTGAAAGAGGAACACCTATTCAAAACTTCGTTTTATAATATTTTTTGAAAGTTACAATAGCTTTGGCCAAAGAAGGAATACCTGAAGTTCTTAGGATCGACTGACCGAAAGCATTAAGAGATGTAGGATGAGGGGCCACATGATGTCCGAGTTCTAAAATCTTTAGAATGTCTAGAGGTGTTGTAGATGATTGGATGGTTGAAGTTGTAGAAACAACTTTGACAGAACCTGTAGCAGTAGTCTTCCAACATTTTGGTTCAGGTGATGCTAGCTTGAATGATCTTATTAATGTAAAAGGAGATGGTTTGATTGCTCTTATTGGTGCTGGAGACAGGACGGTTGATGTGACCGATATTATGTTCTTTAATCATGTCTTTCTTTGAATATGAGATACGACTGAATAAGGTACAATCAACTTTTTATTACCCTCGGTTGTGGTTTTTTTCTTCTCAGCCATATGTTTGTCCACTCTGGAAGAAGGAGAAATTCGGGCGATGATTAACTCATGGGATCCACTGACTTATGTCCTGTAGTAATTTTTCCACCAATAGTAAAATGAAGATAGTTGTTAGGGATAGATAGGGAAGAGAGAAAGCATAAAAGAGGAGCTTATGACATTGAAATTGTTATGGAGGGTATGGAACGTATTAAGCGAATCCACAACTAGCTACTGATTCGGAGGTTGGTTGCAAGTTCGATGGATAAACGGATAAGGAATGCCTTACGCCAAACTGAACTGATGAGTTATGAGATTGTGGCAATATTGCTCAATCTTGACCTTGGCATTGACACCTGAATCTAATGTGCCACCATATGGGTGGTCTCTGCAAATTAAATAGTTTTTTCAAGCTTGATCTTTTGGACCATCAATCTCAATATCGGTTGGTTCATATTCTTCTGTGAACTAGGTCAAACCAAATTCGGGGTTCTTGAAAGGACATAAAGTATGGTTGGATTTATCGGGGTTAAAAGAAAGAAAGAAGTTCATATACTCGGTAAAATAATGGTGAATTTTATGGCAAAGGATGTTGTGATGGCTGAAAGAAGCAAAATCCAAGCAAGTGGGAACAAATTTGACAAAAGTTACCTCAAAATATTAATAAAGCCACATTTGGACGAGCCAAACAGGGCCGCCAAAATGGTGAAAACCTTTGGTGGTCGCTTAGAACATACTCTGATATAAGTGACTGAGCACGTATGGGGCAAAGGCAACTTGATGTCCTTGGGCAAGTGCCTTGACTAGATGAATGTATTCCTTTATAATCTGAAGAGCTCTCATACATAAAAAATTGGCATATCCACATCAGGAGAAAAGTCGTGTGCTCTTGATTATCAACTTCATCCTGAGATTTGTGTTGGATAGCCATGAAAGTGGAGTAAGCTTTATTGGTCTTGTCTGAAAGGATGAAGGAATGTTTATCTTTTATGGCAAAACCTGAATAAATAGGTTCACCAAAAGGGAGAAGATGGGTAAAGGCACAAACATCCATGAGGGTTGGACCCATGGAGCCTCATCCAAAATGAAAAGTATTGGTCGATCAACTCCAAAAAGTTGAAGATGTTACAAGGAGAAAAGTATTAGCTAGATATTTGTGCAAGGAAAGACACATACAATCATAGATATCAGTTTATTTCCATGTGTCACCATGTCATGCTTCTACATGAGTATACCATTTGCCCAACCATTCATCATTTTCGATCATGGTCTTGAAGCTTTGAAGGCATTGGTAGGATCTGAGAAGTAATTGGATTAAATGAGAAGAACTGTTAGTGCACTCATTTTTGCACTCTGGTTTGTCAATCACGTGAGTTGTTGTATCGTAAAGTCAGTTGAGCCCTTGGAAATTGAAGACCTAAGACACAACAGAGCAGAATCATTAAGGCAGCAAGAACCGGTAAACAGGTGGCCTTGGTGATCCTAACCCTTGTCTCAAAACAACTCCTTAACCTCTAGATGATTTGGACCCAATAGGACAACCCATTTTGATCATCCTTTAAGCCATGAGATCATATATCCTATCATGTCTGGCTTGGCATTAGAGGTTTGTGTTGCTAAAATAAACAATTGAGATCAGCTATTGTTGGACCCCGGTCTTTTGCAACATCGCTCGTGTTCACACGTATCCCAACTCGCATCGTTGGTAGACCATACACTGCACCCTATTACACCTAGAAAACTCACTAAAGTGATTTATTTTGGATGACCTTGAGACCTCTATCATGTGGACCGCGTCGTCGTTGCGGTCGCAATGGTGAAAACCGTGTGTCAATCCACGCTCCGTTAGTGAGATATAACCCATCGAATGTAAGACCTAAATTATGTATCCAGTAACACAAGCAACCTTTATTAGGTTAGGCCCATTGGACTGGAGCCTATGTGGGCCTAAAGCCCAGTTTTAGAACGTGAAAATTACCAACAAATAGGACAATTGCTACATGATAAAATAAGAAGCTAGTAAATATAAGACAAGCACTATAAGACAAAATTGGATTCTCTCCCAAAACCCATCATTAGCTCTCTCTCCCCATGCCTTAGAAACTAATCATGACCCATGTCCACCTCATCCTATACATGCATCTAATGCATGTCTTGATTTGTGCCATATCACTTCAAACAACCAATTGCAACACTCCACTTTATCATCCACCATGCATCACCTATAACCCATAACCCTTATCCATCCATTAGCCAATGCATGTCTAAATTTCTTCCACCTTGCCCAATACATGCTTAGCACCATCCACCTCATCTATCCACTACCCATGCTATACACCACCTTCCACTTCACTTTTAGCACCAATAAGATCCCATAAACTTGCCACATCATCTTACCACCTTAACCCCCAATTCCCTATATAAGAGTAGGAGTTCTCTTACACTTATTCTTTTCTTATACTTAGAAAAATTTTGAGATTTTAAGAGAGAGTGAGAGAGAGTGGGGCCAAGGTGTGGCCCATCATTTAACCTAGAGGGAACAGACCACACATCATCATCCAACCATCCATCTATTGAGGTGAGTCTGCACCCCTCCTCCCATCCTCCTCATCCTCCTCTTTCTTCCTCCTTTTATTTTCTTGATATGTGTGGGCCTCACTGGTGTGGAGTTCTTCTGTACATGTATTTATATCTATGGTGGTCAGTAAAGTAGCCTATGTCAGTATGGTCCACCATGATGAACATCATATCTGCACCATTCATTTGTAATCCTGTTTTTGTTTCTGAACAGCAAGTTCTAAAAATCATATAAAATCAACCACGCTAAGATTGGAGTTGAAACTTGGAGATATTATGAATCACAATATGGAATAACTCTGGACCAAATTTCGTAGCATCCAACGGTCCAATCATCTGTAACATCAAGTTTACTTGGCTGCTGCCAGCAGCACATGCAGGATTCCGATTTGCGTAAATGGACCCATTTAAAAAATTCTTTTAATGAATGTATTAAAAATATATATCACATTGGATTCGTAGAAAATCGAACCAGCTTTCCACCTGTTTATAATAAGCCTCAATCGGAGTTCGAACGGCTGAGATCTTGGCCTTATACAAAAGATGTATTGGGGAGCTTATTATGACTATTCTTGTTTGGGCCATATCCATGATTCCAATAGTCAGATGTATTTGATATTTGCTCTTAACTTACTTGAGATAGTTAATAATCATATGTATGGTCCTTATGGTTAAATTATTTCATGATAAATTTAGAAAATTTTGAACCGATAGATACTTCTGTAAGGACAAATCTTGAATTTCTATGTGTGGTCCAGATGGATCCAAGGCTTTATATGGTTGGAAACCTATAAATGGCCTAAATGACTTGTTCCCAAACTATTCATTGGATCAGATATTCCAACAGAGAATTTGATCATAGAGATTTCATCAATATATATTTCATGTGTTACTTGATGAATATGTTAGATCTATGTTATACATAACAATTATCCTCTCATTGACCCACTTGGGTGTGGGATCACTTGTGATTTATGCATTTTATTAGTTCATCCAATCTGGGATCCTATGTATATTTTGTGTGTTTCTTATCTATGGTTTGCTAGTATGTGGGCCCCACTTGCCATTGGATCTATTTTATTCTCTTTACACTTTATGTTTGCTGAAAATTTTCTAAGTACTTAAGTGTATTGCATGTAGGCCTCTTTGTCACCTTATACTGGGCCCCATACTCTGTAGTTAAGGGTCTCACTTTGGGGGATGTTTAATCCTTATATAAGTGAGCTGGGATGTCCCACCTTTTTGTCAGGAATGATACCTAAGTGTTTGAAAATTAGGCCCTAAGTTGTAATAGACAGCATTTCTGAAAACTGTCTGATTATTTGTATTTTGTACCAACTTTAGGCCCTGTAGTGGACCACACGTTGGAGGTTTGAGTAGGCCACCACTTGGAACCTCTAACCTACACTAATGAATAGATAAATAATATTTTAATTGGGCCAAATCAGACCTCACATGATAAGGGAGAGGATCCCAAAATGTGGTCAGGCATGGTTGTGCAGAAAATCAAAGTGCCTATGTTTGGCCCTATACCAAATATTACGTGTGCACAACCAGTTAGTCCCAACTTATAATTTTTGAAGTGCATATATAGTACAACCAAGGGACTTGATGACACACTGAAATGTGGTCTCTTGTGATCATGGGATATACTTAAAATTGGGATAAAACTAATTTTGCACTATATTTCCTGCACAGTTTCTCCAAGTACCCATGTTTTGGGCCATCACCGTAAATTGTACTCACTCAACCAATGAGGCTTGCCTTATAATTTGTAAAGCACATACATAAAGCTACCAGGTGGTTATTCTCTTTCACCATATGTAGGCTTCACGTGATCATAAATCTGACTCTAAAATGGCCTAGAACTAACATTGCACAAAACTCTGTTTGATGTAAAATTTATGTGGGGCCACGTCAGTGGGGTCTACCACCTTCCCAAAGCATTTAATGCAGCATCTAAACTCTGAAAAATAACTTTCAGATATTGTTGGGCTTAAAAACCTTATATGGGCCATCTAGTATGAGCCTTACCTTTCATGTAATGAGGTCCACCTGGCATGTTTTGTAAATGGGTGTTGTATAACTCGTAAGATATTTAGTGGATAGATCTTGCTGTCCAAATGTTTTATTAAGACATAGGTAGCCTTGGGCCCATCTAAATGATGCAACCCTAAGGCCCAAGCAGGTCCAACACTAGGAGAAATCGTTGGGGAATGAGAAACCCACTAAGGTAACCTTCCTTGAGCCCGTTGGGCAGGCCCATTGCCTACTGGGCAGTGTGTCTTGTATACTACCTCTAGCCAAGTAGACCACGCTTAGAGAGGCCTATTTTATAATGCATAAATTGGAAAATTGGGCTTTTTCTTGATTGTTGTGTATGTGGCTAGTAGGCCCAATATGATATATGACATGAAAAATGTTAGCATGTTATCATTTGTATTTGAGATTGTGCATTATTTCTAATTGGTGGAATGTGTGGGCCCACTTAGTTGTGGAATTAGATCCACACCATTGAAAGCGTTGTGGTTGGACATTTATGCCCTTGGGTTGGCCTATTGGTTCACCAAGTGGGACTCACACTTGACCTATACGACCCCATGCATTGCATGTAGTTCAAGTCCAGTGTGGAAGTCACACTAGGTAGGACGCACTTAGTGATGGGTGAGATGATGATACATGTATAGTAACATGATAATGATCATTGTGAGTTGTTGGTTGAAATGATAGATATGATTTAATGGATGGTGAAAGATAACATATGCATTGATGATGGATGAGTAACTTATGACATTATTTATGTTAATCATGAAGTGAAAATGATCCTCATGGTAATGATGATGATTATATATATATATATATGATGACAAAACATGCTAGTTGACCACCATGCTTAATATCTAAAGTGGTGTATATGAGGCTCTTGTGTGAGGCCCAAAGTGATGTATATGAGGCCTATGAGTGAGGCCCAATGTGATGTATATGAGGCCCTTGTGTGAGGCCTAAAGTGATGTATATGAGGCCCATGAGCGAGGCCCAATGTGATGTATATGAGGCCTAAGGTGATGTATATAAGGCCCAATTGTGATGTGTGATTCCACCCTAATGTATGTAAAGATGTTTATGATGCCCATTCATCTTCCTAGTTAGTATTAAAATGAGCCATGCCTTGGGAGCAATGATGGTTAAATGTCCACATTGTAAGGGCAATGATGGTTAAATGTCCGCATTATAACCCTCCCTAAGGCCCATTGTTAGGCCCATTCTCATCTCCTCTTAGTGAGTTATCCCAAATCATTAGGCCCCCATAATTATTAGGCACATTCTTGATATGAGTAGGCCATTTAGGCCCATCCTTGATATGAGGAGAGTACATCATCACCATGATTCATGCCCATACGCATCATTTGCATGCTTGATATGAGATGTGGTTGACCATTGCATCTGCCATTGGGCAGGTTGTTTATGGGACTCCTTGATAGGCGGAGTTGTCCCACATGAGCACACGGTATGCGTAGTATTGATGTATCATTGGACTGAGTGACTCATGCATCTTGCATTGAGTGATTATGATTACTGTACGCCCTAGCGATATCAGGGCTGTAGCCTCCGCAGATATATCGTGGATGACAGGATTGGACACCAGAAATTCTTATTAAGCATGGGGGCATAAAGGATGTCCCAGGGTGAAAGTCCCCAAACCCTTATGGTACCATGGAGGATGCTCCAATGCCTAGACCGAGTGGATGTATGAGCGCATGAGGGCCGAATAACAGGAGGCTGCATCTCCCACTGTGTCATGGTTGGTTGGAAGGGGGTGTGGCCTTACCCGCCCGAGGGTAGGGATAATTACTATGCTGAGTCTGACTAACTCGTAAATGGGTATGTTACTGACGTGCCAGGTAGATATTGACAGACTACTAGTCAGGCGGGTAGTGAAGTCTCATCTGCTTGCATGGTTGTGCGTCCAGTGTAGGGCGGTAATGTGGTGTATAGTGTATTAGATCCCGGTGATTATCTAGAGAGAATTGTACTAATATATGATGCTCTAGAGATGAGCTGGATTGATATGTGGATTGGTATGATTGAGTTGCATCTTGCATATGACATTGGCTATGTAGGCCTTGCATCGCATCGTATGGCCTTGGTGTGGCCGATAACATTCATACCGTGCATCGCATAGCCTTAGTACGAGAGAGAGCATTCATGCCATGCATCGCATAACCTTGATACGGCAGATAACATTCATGCCTTGCATCGCATAGCCTTGGTATAGTTGACAGCATTGTAGTAGACTTCGGTGATGATCCCAGAGATGTACGGTATTGATATGATGACATCCTGTCACTGTTGCTCACGTGGGCGGGGCCTAAGGGCCTAGGCGAGCTACCAGTGGTTGGCGGGTTATTGTGCTGGCAGGCTACTGTGCAGTAGTTGCATACTCAGTACTTGACTCATTCATTCATCTACCACTATCCACTCGAGCTAGTGGTGTGCAACCAAATTATTATGTGTATCTCGCAATGGCCAGGATTTTGGTTGGGGCGCGCGACCAACCTGAGATCAGGAGTTTACAACATTGAGTCTAATTATCCAAATTTAGGTATGAGACTGGTTTAGATAGAAGTCCCTTGTGATGAACCCCACAGCTTGCGATACCATGTAATATCATCCCAGCTACACACTCCAACTTGTTAGTTCTTTTGAATTGCATATTGCATTGCATCTTCAGTATATGACATTTGACTTACTATGACTCCACATGCCAGCTCTTCCATTGCCTTTCCATCGTATGCCATAGAGTATAAAATGAAATTTGATTATCTTGTTCATAATGATTGGCTATTTTAATGATTCATGGTCGCTTGTTGAGTGACATGCCTGTTATTGATGTCATGTTCTATAACGCCTTGAATTTCGAGGGTTGATCAGAGCTCGACTCCCAAGATTCCGAACATCACTTATGTCCAGTGGAAAATAGTTTCTGATTTCTTTCATGTTGATTGATTAAGCATGCATAAAATTTTACTAAACGGCGTATCATACTCTAGATTTAATGAAGTTAAGAAAATATGTAAATCTCAAACATATCTACGTAAATATGTACATGTTCCATAAAATTCCTTCCAGAGTATGATTCTGCACTAGGTTTAATATATACATGTACAAGTTCAAAATGAACAAAATGTGGTAATGTAAATGTATTCAATTAAGCCCAGATGCCCAGTGTTCCTTGCGTAACGGTATGTGGCTTACATCGGCCCACTTGAGAGTTAGAAGTAGAAGAATTCCTCTTCCTCATCCAAAAAGTCCTGCTCCATTGCATAGACGTCGTCCGTACCTGCATCTATATCAGGTCTAGTTGGTGTTTTAAAACTTCGTCCCAGAGTAGGAGTGAGTGATCAACTCAGAAATTATATAAGGCAAAAGTTACACAAGCTATCAAGTCAATCAATGCAGTAATGATAAGGCAATCATAACAATCACTTCCTACCTATTCTTTTTAATGCGAGAATGGAGTGTAGGTAATGATGCATGCCCTTGCCTACCAATACTCCCTCAACACGTGACTTTGACCGCCCGTTTCGCATATGATAACACTTCCTCAAAGGTGCGACTTCAACGCCTTTTCACCACATTCTAACTAATGCGGTGCGATGCATGGTCATGTTAACCAAGTGTTTGATTATGTTCATTCGTCCAGTAAGTTTGGGAAGCTAGGGTACCTCCCTTTTTAACATTGACCCAAATCGAACATTAGGCATCGGACAACCGCAGCAGTCCTCTTCCTGTGTTTTGGATCCATATAGGTTCGTCACTCCTAGATAAACGCATACGATAGGAAAGTTACAAGAAGTGGTACTCATGGTCACTACTGGGAGGCTCGTCACCCCAGCGTAGGCCGACGGCATAAACACGGTGTCCCATACCACCACGCTCGGCTCACGAGTCTTAAGGATCGTGGTACCATGGTCAAAGGTGGATCTTTACATTGGTGAGGGGTACCTTAGATTTAAATAGTCGCGTCCATACATGGTAGACACACAATAGGTCAACTGGTATATTAGGCAAGCTCGATTGGTACGGGCGCACGCTGCCTAATCGACATGGAGCCCATAAGCGCCTCATGTGGCCTATCCACTATCGACAGTCGTCGTACAACCCATATCTTTTGGGTTTATCCAAGGTGGCAAGACTAATTCAGCCACCCAAACATGGATGTTTACCAATTGCCTGGACTACGATTGTAGCCCCAATCCTATCCAAACGCTGCTAACACCCACGTGTAATATCTATCTTAGTATTCGACAAACAATCCTAGTCGATTTCTGATTTGGGCATTTCATCAAACACATAGACCATGTTAACTACAACTTGTATTTTATCAATTGGCTATATACAGAAAAATATACATATGCATAAGACCACAATGAATCCTACCTTAATAATCATAACAAGTACAAATCATCAATGATTTCTTATTTAGACAATTTATCAAACACATAAACTACGTTAGCTACAACTTACATTTTATCAATTCATTACACAGAGAAATACATGTGCATATGACAACAATGAATCCTAGATTAACAATCATGGCAAGCACTAATAATTTTCTATTCCCCATTTAGACATTTCATCAAACATTTAGATCGCGTCATTTACTTATTACAGTTCATAGGTGTATCACATATAGAAATCAACGTGTTTAAGACAATATGGTAGCAATCATGGCAAGAATAAATCATTAGTTGTAATGCAAGCATTGATAAACCGTAACCTAAGCATTTATAGTTCGCACCTTTCGGAAGTACGCTCGACTCGGACTCGGTCCTAAGATTACATTTCCAAAAATGAAATGTCGGTCACCTAAACGATTAAACGGGTTAGCCAGGTTGGAGAAAAACCATTTGGGAGACTTACATCATTATAGGGTTTAGTATTTCTTACCCGAAGTCGCAGCCGGAAGAGTTTGGGGTAGTGAAACGTGGTGGTGATTAGGCACGTGGATCCATGGGAGAAGATTTCCCACAATTACAGCGATTTCCCAAACTTCCTCTTCTCTATTTTCTCTTTTCTCTTCTCTCTCTCCCTAGGGTTTATGAAATTCGTATTTGGGAGAGAGAGGGTGTGTTGGGAGCTATTTATAGCCCCAGACGAGGTGCAAATGGCCCCAGGGCCACTTTGTACTATGTTTATACCCTGTGGGTGGCCATTTCTAATGAACAGGGCTCTTAAGGAGCCCATGGCTCATCTACATCATGGGGTATTCTCCTTGACAATGGATCCACTCTAGGACATGTTTCGGTGCGATCGGATAAGCCGATCGACCGTGGACAGGCTGTGTCAGATCAACGGTCACATGTGTCCAATCGGGGCCACGATTATATGGATATGTGCAGGGAAATTTCCTTTCTCCATGTGTGAAGTTTGGTCATAAACCAATGGTCCGAAATTCTCAACTTTGCGTAAGAGCGGACGACCCAATTCACTTAAGTTTCAGTTCATTTTCTTAGGAAATTTAAATTTCTCACGCTCTTAACTCACGACCCAATTTGGGCATTTCTACACACTAACTGGGCCTGATTCTCGCGATGGTTGTCAAGCCCAGCAAGATGGACATCGTCTTATAATTACAAGGTCATCGAACCCCCGACGTGCGGTCTAGGTCCCTTGCAGAGTTTTAGTGTACTCCTGAGAGCGATAAGCCCTTGAGATTTTTCCTAGGTCTTCAGGTGGCATTGAGCCAGTGGTACTCTTGATTCTATGCCTTCCCATTTGTAAAAATGGTGGCCCAAGCTTAACCCATCGACTGCTTAACATTTAATTAAATCCCGTCTAAATTATACAACCGGGTGTGGTCCTTGGGTTGTTCCGCTTGAGGTTGTACTCGTTTCTTTGTACGGATTTTTCCGGGACGTTACAATTTACCCCCCTTAAAGAAAATTTCATCCTCAAAATTTGTACCTATTCGTACTCCTCAAGGATTTGTGGGTAGTTCTTATGGACCTCAACTTCCGTCTCCCAAGGAGCCTCCTCCTCGGTGTGGTGCGTCCATAACACTTTCACGAGTGAGATGACTTTGCTGCGTAACACTTGTTCCTTCCTATCTAGAACACGTGTTGGCCACAATACATAGGTAGTGTCTTCCCTTAATTCCACTTGCTCCCACTTGATGATATGAGTAGGGTCGGGGATGTACTTCTTCAGCATTGATACATGAAACACGTTGTGTACGCCTACAAGTGGTGTGGGTAAGGCGAGACGGTAAGCCACCACACCCACTCGGTCTAAAATCTGGAAAGGCCCAATGAACGTCGGCGTGAATTTTCCTTTCCTGCCAAAATGGAGTACTCACTTTATTGGAAAAACTTTAAGGAATACATGGTCCCCAACTTCAAATTCCAACTGCCTCCGTCTCATATCAGCGTAGTTCTTCTGCTTACTCTGGGCCGTAAGGAATCGATGCCTGATAATATCGATATTTTCTGAGGTCGCCTGAACCAGATCTGGGCCAACCAAGCTCTTTTCACCGACTTCCGCCCAACAATGTGGAGCCCGACAAGGGCATCCAAACAAGGTTTCGTAAGGAGCCATGCCAATGCTTGCTTGGAAACTGTTGTTATAGAAAAATTCGGCATAAGGGAGATAGTTATCCCAGCTGTCCTTGAAGTCAAGTATGTATGGTCGTAACATGTCCTCGAGTGTTTGATTTATCCACTCTGTCTGCCCATCGGTCTGTGGGTGAAACACGGTACTAAATTTAGCTTCACCCCATCGCCTCTTGGATTCGAGTCTAAAACATAGACGTGAATCGTGTGTCTCGGTCCGACACAACCTTTAGAGGAACTCCATGCAGTCGTACTATCTCCTTAATGTACAACTTGGTCAGGTCATCTGCCAAATTAGAAACCCGAATCAGGAGGAAATGGGTTGACTTTGTCAACCGGTCCATAATCACCCAAATGGAGTCATGCCCCTTTCTCGTCTTTGGTAACCCGGAAATGATATCCATAGATATGAAATCCCGCTTCCACTCGGCTATGGGCATGGGCTGAAGTAAACCCGGGGGATGGCGGTGCTCGGCCTTGACTTGCTGACACGTGAGGCATTGGGATACAAAGTTTGCTATTTGGGCCTTCATGTTGTCCCACCAGTACGAAGGCTTCACGTCCCGGTACATTTTTGTACTACCTGGATGCATTGCCAACTTTGAATTGTGAGCGGCCTCTAGAACTTCTCTCCTCAAGTCGTGAAGGTTCGAGACGCATAGGCGGCCACGATACCGCAAACCTCCATTTAAGCCAATCCTCCATTCTTATTCTTCACCGTCGCTTGCACGCTCTCTCATCTTCAATAATAGCTCATCTTCTTTCTGAGCCACAATATTTGATCATTAATAAGTGGTTGTACATAAAAGTGTACAACGCTCTCGAATGGCTCCTCCACCGTCAGCCTCTGTTCGAAATCTTGCACGAACTCCACCATATTCCACTCTCTTATCATTAGTGGGGTTGCAAATTCCATGGTTTTCTTGCGGCTCAATGCATCGGCTGCAAGGTTGGCCTTGTCAAGATGGTAGGAGACGTCAAACTTGAAGTGTTTCAATGTCTCCATCTAATGGCGCTGCCTCATGTTCAGGTCCCTCTGTATAAAGATGTACTTGATGCTCTTATGGTTGCAAAAGAGCTTGAACTCCTCTCCGTAGAGGTAATGTCTTCGAAGCTTTAGTGCGAAAATGACTGCCACCAACTCTAGATTATGAGTGGGGTAATTTTCTTCGTGTTTCCTCAACTGTCGAGAGGCATAGGTGATCACCCTATCCTTCTGCATAAGCACACAACCCAAACCGACTCAAGAGGCGTCGGTGTAAATAGTATATTTGACCCCTTGTTCTGGCAGCACTAATACGGGCGCAGACGTCAGCTTGTCCTTTAATTCTTGAAAGGCTACCTTTACTTTTTCATTCCAAGCAAATTTAAGATCTTTCTGAGTAAGTTGGGACAATGGTCGGGCTATCTTGGAGAAATCTTTAATGAATCGGTGATAATTGCTGGCAAGCACGTGAAAACTCCTCACTTTTGTAATTGAGCCGGGTTGCTCCTAGTCTTGCACCGCGGTCACCTTGGCAAGGTCCGCGGCGATTCGTTCTTTGGAAATTACATGTCCCAAAAACTTGACTTCTTCCTTCCAGAAGTCGCATTTTTGGTACTATGCAAACAACTGATTCTGCCTAAGAGTATCAAGGACTGCTCGCAGGTGTTCTTCGTGATCTTTCCAACTCTTTGAGTATATCAAAATGTCATCTATGAATATGATGACGAATCGATAAAGATACGGTCGAAACACCCGGTTCATGAGATCCATGAATACGGCTGGTGCATTTGTAAGTCCAAACGACATCACGAGGAATTCATAGTGCTCAAAGCTAGTCCTGAAAGCTATTTTCTACACATCTTCATTCTTGACACACAACTGATGATACCTAGACTGTAATTCTATCTTAGAGAAATACTGAGCCCCCTTAAATTTGTCAAACAGGTCATCTATCCTGGGCAGAGGATACTTGTTCTTTACTATAACGTGATTTAACCTGCGATAGTCTATACACAATCGTAGCGATCCATCCTTCTTTTTCATCAATAATACGGGAGCTCCCCAAGGAGATACGCTCGGCTGTATAAAGCCCGATCTAATCTCTATCATCTCGATCTTTCTAATAATCATCATCTCGACTCACATGCACAGGAGGCTTTGGACGGAATGAGATAGGTGTTGCGCCTGACATAAGGTCGATGGTAAAGTTGATCTCGCACGAGGAGGTAGTCCAGGGATTGTTCTGAACAAGTCCGTGAAATCTTGGACCATTGTCGTGTCCCCAAGTGACGGACCATCATAATTTTTCAATAAGGAAGCATAACAAAGGATGTGGAAGGGACAACTGACCTGAACTGGGAAGGTGAAGGTCGTGCCCGGGCTGTCACCAACCTGGTCTCACAATCAATCTCTGACTTTATTTTGGTGAGCCAATCCATGCCGAGGATGATGTCATAATGATAAATCTTGGTAACAATTAGGTCAATGTGCACCACGCTGCTCCCTTAGTCTATCGGGCAACTCTTACAAAGTTTAGTGGCGTGAAGTTCTGGCAAGTTTCTCTCCAACCCGTTTCGTCCCGTCTCCAGATGTTAAGTCTGTTGAGGTGTCCAGTGATGACTCTCACCCCAATCATAGGGGTAGTGTCCAACCCTAATCGCTTGACTGCAGAGCATGCTACTATAAAAATGTGGACCCGGTGTCCACTAAAAGGAATAGAGGTGTACCTTGGATGTGGGCAGTGACTTCAAATGCTAGCGGTACTGTAACCGCTGATTCAGCTGCTTTGGCAGTAAGTGCATATATGCGAGCTTGTTGCAGGCGGTTAGGCGGTGCTGTCATAGGCCGTTGAGGCGACCTATTTCTAGATGCAGGAGGTCGGTTGTATGGTTGTGTCGGTGCCACAGATCATAAAGGAGGGGCTGAAATAGGGTGCAGGGGTTGGCGGTTAGCCCTTTGAGGCGGTGTGTAGCCGTTATCCCTCATCTTGGTAAAGCAGAAGGGGTCAGTGTGACCTACTCTACTGCAGTAGGTGCACGTGCAATCGGAACGCCTTTGCTGGGCTGGTGGAGCCATTAGTCTGGGAGGTGAGTTCATAATTGGCCTCTTACCGAGAAGGGGCTGGGTCTGCAATTCGGGCCTAGGCCTCGACCCCGTTGGCAAGCATGCTCGGGACACCGGTTCACCGTCTTACTCAGCTCCCAGGGACATGTTCATCAATTTAGCATACGTGTGGATGCTAACATAACATATCTTGGTGCGGATGTCACCCGTAACCCTTCCGAGAATCGCGGCATTCTCATCGGCTCGTTAGCCAAAATCAAGGGAGCATATCTAGCTAGCTCCATGAAGCGGTTCTCATATTCTGCCACTGTCATTCCCCCTTACTTGAGGTGGAGGAATTCGCCCTTCTTTTCATTACGATAGGTGAGGGGGAAGTATTTTTTGTGGAAACGTGTCTCGAACCCGTCCCACGTCCACACAAACCCTGTAGGAACGGTTCGTAGGACACTGTCCCACCATAAGCTAGCCTCCTTCTCGAACATGTATGTAACAAGCTCGACTTGTTCTACCTCAGAGCAGTGTAATGGCCTTATCATCTTAGATATTCGGTCCAGCCAATACTTGGCCTCCTCGTGTAGATGAGTACCTGTGAACGTGGGAGGATGGAAGCGTTGAAAACGCTCAAAAAGCCCTCATGCAGCCGTTGCCCCGGTGGCCTGCATGTGTTGCATCGGCAGGGCCACATTCATATTCTGTACGACGGCCCCTGCTATAGTTGCTAGGACCTATTATTGCTGTTGCATCAAGAGCAACATTTGCTCCAATCTATTTGGGGGAGGGGCTGCCTGAGGTATAGGCGGCGCCGACGAAGAAACGTCGTTCTAACCTAGAACCGGTGGCACACTTGGCCATGACCCATCTTTAGGGCCGGTGGCCAGTTGTGAGTCCGGCATTGTCTCATTGCCTGGACCCAAACTAGGGCCCTGTTGGTTATCACTCGGGAGAGGGGCTCCGTTAAGCAACTTGCCATGTGGGAGACGTGCCATGTTTCGACTGATTTTAGGAGGTATTCCTTATATACAACATAGGGTACAATATTCCTGAAATTAGAGTGATATCGTATATACATCATCAACTTCCCCAAACATTCCACACATTACCAAAACAAAAGGAGCTCCATGCATTTCATTAAATAAAATTTGTCACAGATACATATGGTATGACATTACATGTACTATGACATAGAATGCACGATGGCTGACTAAAACAAAAATTTTTAGCATTTACAATCCCAACTTCCGAACTATGCCTATCCAAGGTTATTACAAAAAGAAGCAACCACATGCTAGCCTCCTAATCCTCTGATTCTGGCAAAGGTGGAGGCGCTCCCTTGTCTTGCATGCAGCACAGGAGGGCCTTCATAGTGCGGGACATCCTCCTGAATTTTTTCTTCAGATATTCTTGGTTTTCCTTGATCTTGGCCAGGCGGGCATCGTGGGCGGCCCGATCCTGGCGGTTGTCACGAGCGGTGGGAGGCTCCCAGTTGGAGTCCTCGGCCTCCACTTCTTCCTCCTGTTCCCCTTCCTCACTTTCTTCCTCTTCTTATGTCTCTTCCTCAATCTCATCCCCGAATTCCTCAAGTCGGGCCTGACGTTGTCTGGGACCCATATTCATGTTCTTGAAGGTCCTCTCGTTGATGTAGTGGATAGGAGCGAGATTATCCATGTGGAGCCTGAACCCAAAATTATGGGCAATCTTGCAAATCAGTTGGCCGAATGGGAGGAACGAGTCCCCCCGAGCAGATTGTGCCGCCTTTACTATCTGGGTCAAGGCAAGAGTGGGCAGACACACCTTATCTCCCTTTCTTACTCGATACAGGAAGTCCACCATGAATCTCGTGCACTCTGTGCGGTTGCTCGATCTAGGATACACGTTGTATGTGCATATATGGTGGAGCAGGCGATAATCATCCATCATGCGCGTCGTTTTGAGGCTGTTCTCTCACCTCCAATTAACGAGTTGGCTGCAAAGGGAATGTGTGCTGTGATCTCTCTCCCGCCCTTTAGTGAGATTAGTCTCACTGGCATGCACAACACCATGCTCTACTCCCATAATATGGGCTATGATGTCCACATCAACCCTAGTTTCTGTTCTCCCCAGGGGAATAGTAAACTGGAGAGGATCAAGAGTCAGGTCCTTCATGTGCGCGTAGAAGGCCAGCATGGTGCCCTCACTAACATCTTTCCTTCAAATATGGGGCCCCACCCATTCTCCAGAAGGTGGTCGATCACCAGGTACATTCCAAATAGTTTCTCATCCACACGAGCTTCAAAGATGACTTTACGTTGCCGGAACTTACCGAGCTCGATGCCGCCGGTAGAGACCTCTCTATCGGGATTTAGGGGTCAAGGTCCCACTTTGACCTCCTCTCGGTGCTCGAACTTGCCCCAATAGTTGTCTTCTTCTTAGAACGACTCAGATGACTTGGCTCGGCCTCGTCCGGGGTTGCTCGTTTCTTCCCCATAAGGGAAAGAAGCTTAGAAACTGAGAAAATGGCGGCCACTATCTCAAAAAGGGCCATGGAGGTGGAAAAGAGTATGGAAAGGAGGGATTTGAGAAAATGAGTGTTTTGAAAGCCCTAGGTGATGGATTTGTGCTCAAATGAGCAAGAGGGGAGAAATACAAAGGATGATTTGGAGAGATTGAGGTGGAGGGGTGTATGAATAGGTAATGCAATGAAGAGATGAGATTTAAAGGTTCGAGAATGAGGATTTTAGGGTGGAAATAGGGTTTGGGGAGGTTTAGGAAGGGTAGGAGGGTTTGAAAAGGGGTGAAATGAGGAAAAGAGGGGAGGTGGGGACGTATAAGTGGACCCTCACACGTGGGAGGGGTCCACATGACCCTGGAGGTCTGGCGGTGTCGCCGCGCTCCCCTGGAGCTTCCGGCGGTGCCCCCGCCATTCGGCGGCGGTCACCCCTCTTGGGTTGCTATTTTCACTCTGTGGGACCCCCTGGGCCCCACTAAGTTCATTAGTTTGACCCTCAGGCAAGTCGAGTCCACTCATCGCGGTCCAAAGGACGTTTCATCGCATCTTCTGGGTCTACCTCAAATTCAAAATCCGTCAACTGACGACCCAAACAGACGTAAAAATCATCTAGGTTACACTTAGGCTTCTTTCCTCAGTTGGAACTAAGGTTTGTGAGAATCTATGTTTGGTTTGAACTACGAAGTTCAACGGTTAGGCCGTCTAGGCCTGGTTAGCTACATGTACCAGTTAGTCCTAATGTACCCAAGTCGGGTCGACTCGGTTCGTTATCTCCGATCAGAGGCGACTTAAGTCACTTCTCATGATCTAAGTCCCTCAGTTATAAGTTATTGACTAAACTATGGTGCTTGATCTTGTCTAACGGCAAAACGTTGGGATTCTAATGTCATCTCTAAGTTCCATCGCCCCCTTCCTAAGTCAGAGTGCGCCAGAGTGCGTCATGATAACTTATTACCCCAGGTCCAGTTTAATCCAATTCATGCTCTGATACCAACTTGTAACACCCTGAATTTCGAGGGTCGAGCAAAGCTCGACTCCCAAGATTTCGAACATCACTTATGTCCTGTGGAAGATAGTTTTTGATTTCTTCGATGTTGATTGATTAAGCATGCATAGAATTTTACTAAATGACGTATCATACTCAAGATTTAATGAAGTTAAGCAAATGCGTAAATCCCAAACATATCTACGTAAATATGTACATGTTCCACAAAATTCCTTCTAGAGTATGATTCTGCACTAGGTTCAATATATATATGTACAAGTTCAAAATGAACAAAATGTGGTAATGTAAATGTATTCAAATAAACCCAGATGCCCAGTGTTCCCTGCGTAACGGTACGTGGCCTACATCGGCCCGCCCGAGAGTTGGAAGTAGGAGAATTCTTCTTCCTCATCCAAGAAGTCCTGCTCCATTGCATAGACGTCGTTGGTACCTACATCTATATTAGCGTCTGGTTGGTGTTTTAAAACACTATCCCAGAGTGGGAGTGAGTGATTAACTCAGTGATTCTATAAGGCAAAAGTTACACATGTTATCAAGTCAATCAATGTAGTAATGATAAGGCAATCATAACAATCACTTCTTAGCTATTCTTTTTAATGTGAGAATGGAGTGTAGGTAATGATGCATGCCCTTGCCCACCAACACTCTCTCAACACGCGATTCTGACCGCCTGTTTCGCATATGACAACACTTCCTCAAAGGTGTGACTTCAACGCCTTTTCGCCACATTCTAACTAATGCGGTACGATGCATGGTCATGTTAACCAAGTGTTTGATTATGTTCATTCGTCCAGTAAGTTTGGGAAGCTAGGGTACCTCCCTTTTTAACATTGAACCAAATCGAACATTAGGCATCGGACAACCACAACAGTCCTCTTCTTGTGTTCTGGATCCATCTAGGTTCGTCACTCCTAGATAAACGCATACGATAGGCAAGTTGCAAGAAGTGGTACTCGTGGTCACTACTGGGAGGCTCGTCACCCCAGCGTAGGCCGACAGTACGAGTGTCCCATACCACCATGCCCGGCTCACGAGTCTTAAGAATCGTGGTACCATGGTTTGAGGTGGATCTTTACATTGGTGAGGGGTACCTTAGATTCAAACAATTGCGTCCATATATGGTAGACACATAATAGGTCAACCGGTTCGTTAGGCAAGCTCGATTGGTATGGGCGCACGCTGCCTAATCAACATGGAGCGCATAAGCACATCTCGTAGCCTAGCCACCATCGGCAGTCGTCGTATGACCCGCATCTTTCGGGTTTATCTAAGGTGGCCAGACTAATTCGCTTACCCAAACGTGGACGTTTACCGATTGCCTGGACTACGATTGTAGCCCCAATCCTATCCAAATGCTGCTAACACCCACGTATAATATCTATCTCAGTATTTGACAAACAATCCTAGTGGATTTCTGATTTGGGCATTTCATCAAACACATAGACCATGTTAACTACAACTTGTATTTTATCAATTGGTTACATAGAGAAAAATATACATATGCATAAGACCACAAAGAATCCTACCTTAATAATCATAACAAGTACAAATCATCAACAATTTCTTATTTAGACAATTTATCAAACACATAAACTACATTAGCTACAACTTACATTTTATCAATTCATTGCAAAGAGAAATGCATGTGCATATGACAACAATGAATCCTATATTAACAATCATGGAAAGCACTAATCATTTTCTATTCCCCATTTAGACATTTCATCAAACATATAGGTTGCGTCATTTACTTATTACAATTCATAGGTGTATCACATATAGAAATCGACGTGTTTAAGACAATACGATAGTAATCATGGCAAAAATAAATTATTAGCTGTAATGAAAGCATTGATAAACCGTAACCTAAGCGTTTATAGTCTGCACCTTTCGGTAGTACGCTCGACTCGGACACGGTCTTAAGACTACATTTCCAAAAACAAAATGTCGGGCACCTAAACGATTAAACGAGTTAGCCATGTTGGAGAAAAACCATCCGGGAGACTTACATCATTATAGGATTTAGTATTTCTTACCTTAAGTCGCAGCCGAAAGAGTTTTGGGTAGCGAAATGTGGCGGTGATTAGGCAGGTGGATCTATGGGAGAAGATTTCCCACAGTTGCAGCGATTTTCCAAACTTCCTCTTCTCTATTTTCTCTTTTCTCTCTCTCTCTCCCTAGGGGTTTATGAAATTCATATTTGGGAGAGGGGGTGTGTTGGGAGCTATTTATAGCCCCATACGAGGTGCAAATGGCCCCAGGGCCACTTTGTACTATGTTTATACATTGTGGGTGGCCATTTCTGACAAACAAGGCTCTTAGGGAGGCCTACAGATCATCTACGTCATGGGGTACGCTCCCTGACAATGGATCCACTCTAGGACATGATTTTGACGCGATTAGATAAGCCGATCGACCGTAGAGCTTGTGTCAGATCAACAGTCACACGTGTCCAATTGGGGCCACGATTATACGGATATGTGCAGGGAAATTTCCTTTCTTCATGTGTAAAGTTTGGTCACATACCAACGGTTTGAAATCTTCAACTTTGCAAAAGAGCGGATGACCCAATTTACTTAAGTTTTAGTTCATTTTCTTAGGATATTTGCATTTCTCACGCTCTTAACTCACGGCCCAATTTGGGCATTTCTGGACACACTATCTGGGCCTGATTCCCGTGATGGTTGTCAAGCCCAGCAGGACGGTCATCGTCCTATAATTCCAAGGTCATCGGACCCTCGACGTGTGGTCTAGGTCCCTTACGGAGTTTCGGTGTACTCCCGAGAGCGACAGGCCCTTGAGATTTTTCCTAAGTCTTCAGGTGGCATTGAGCCAGTGGAACTCTTGATTCTAGGCCTTCCTATTTGTAAAAATGGTGACCCAAGCTTAACCCACCGACTGCTTAGCATTTAATTAAATCCCGTTTAAATTATACAACTGGGTGTGGTCCTTGGGTTGTTCTGCTTGAGGTTGTACTTGGGTCTTTGTACGGATTTTTCTGGGACATTACATGTTCATAATAACCTATGCAGTTATATGAGATGCTTAATTGACAACCTGCTCAGCTATGATAACATGCTCGGTTGATAACATGCATATGGTTGTTTTGGATGTCTTTACGGGAGTGCCCTGATAAGCCGTGTTTTGCTCCCGGCACACAGTAGACTCACGAGCTGTGGTTTGCTTATATAGATGACTTACACTTTTTTCTAAATGCATGCAAGAGCTGTTGGAGTTGCTATTGTTTCCCTCATTACTATTGAGCTGGTCCAACATAGTATGTGTGATATATCAAACAGGTTCGTCTCTTCGATATGCGTTAATACCATGTACAAAATGTGTAATCGCCTAAACAGATCAACAATTCAAAAACAAATCATACTAAAAATCTTCCTTGTAAATCCCAGGATCGGAATCCGACATATGGGTGTCGGGAGCTGAGGATGGGGTACTATGGAGGCTGTCAACACCGGATTCGGCGATCGAGAATTCTATGAGCCCGATTTCTGGGTTTGGGGCGCGACAGCAACCTTCGGTCCAATTGAAAATGGTTTTGGTCTGACCGAATTAGGCCATTGTAGGACAAAAACAAAACAGGAAAATTTGGCCGCTGTTCGGTTGGACTCGGTCTGACCGAATGACAACTTCGTTTTAACCAAAGAGTGCTTCGATTCGACCGAAATGGGCTAAAACAGTACAGTAAACCTTGGCTCTAATTTGGTTCAATCAAAGTACAACCGAAGGTCAGCTTTAGTCCAACCGAAAATGGCTAAAAATGTCTAGAAGCTTTTGGTTGTTATTCGGTCGGATCGAGAGAAAATTCGGTTTGACCGAAGATAGTTCCATGTGACTGAAGACCTCCTCGGTGCAACCAAAATATAGTCGTTAAAGATCCGTTGGAACTTTTTCTTTATAAAAATAACATCCACATCTTTACGAAAATTATGAATTTTAGCATTTAAGAGACTCTAGTGCATCCTAAGCCTAATCTATAGCTTAGAACTCTTTTCCATTGAGATTTATGTCCTCTTCTTTGTGATTAATCACTCAAATAAGCATTCCATGCTTCTATTATGGAAGAACATGATCTCACACCTTCTCTAGAGTATTAATACCACCATTATAGGTATATCTATAGTCTCTATGTTACCCTAGAGTGTCCATCGGTTGAATCCCCTAGGTAAAAATACTTTCCATTAGTAATAGGTGATTCAACCTACTCCCATCACCTTGGTCATCTTGAAAGAAGCATCAAATGTAAGGAGATTAATCATGGAGCTGAAGCCTTAGCAAAGCAGCAGCAACATGATCGGGGGAGCATCTGGGAGCTGATTGAAGCACGAGATAGTGGAGATCAAGCAACCCAAGAGGAGCTACAAAAAGGGACTCAATCAGATAAGTGTCATTATTAGGAGTCCGCAAGTTAGCCTCATTCCTAGTTTAGGATTAAGGTTAAGAGTTTGCTATCCACAAACTCAACTGGGTTCTTATGTAGGACATTGGCTATTGTGTAGGGCCTAAACTTCCTGGTTCTTGTGTAGAACCCTTGCTCTTATGTAGGGCATAAATCTTAGGTTTAGGATTAGGACTTTGGCCTGTATGGCCTAAATTGTCGGGTTCGGGATTAGGATCCATGTCCTTGTATAGGACATAAACTTGGGTGTTTGTGTAGGACCCTTGCTCTTGTGTAGGGCATAAACTTTAGAGTCATTATGTAGAACTGTAAGAGTTAGAGGTTAACCTAATTTAAAATATCCGATAGTGAAATCAGGTACACTCATGGGTTGAGTGCGTCCACCGGGAGTGGAGTAGGCACGTAGCAGAACCACTATATATGATAATGTTTGGGATTGGTATTTGCGCATTTATTCAATTATGCATATGTGTCTTGAATGTTTAAATATGATGCATGATTAGATGAATGTTTATGTGATTGATAGAATCACATCCCACACACTCATATACACTATCTCATATAGGCTAGTTTCTTAACTTGCATAACTCGTGTAGCTTATGTGATTGGACCCTCTATTGGCTTGGAAGCCTTTAGAGTTACGTTGGTTAGTTTAGTTTAATTGGCAATTAGTTTAAACTAGGCAATTGTTGTTTTTAAATTGGCATAATTTTTAATTAGTCCTAATCACCCCCACTAGGAGTTAGTCTATAGTTTATAGCTCTGCCATATTTTGCACTTAGACGCGTTGCGGCCCATTACCGATATTTCAATTGGTATCAGAGCGGGTTCCTCCTGAAAGGCTTAATAGCCCGGAGTTGATCCAAGGAGCTTAACAGTGTTGTCTACTCAAGAGGGTTATGCCATCTCACGACCATCGTACTTTGATAGGTCTAATTGTGCCTATTGGAAGGTTAGGATGAGGATATTTCTAACATCCTTAAATCATTCAGTTTGGGATATTGGGAAGAAGGATGGACAATTCCCATGAAACAGGTTGTGGTTGATGGTAGCATCGTGAACACTCCTAAAGCAAAATCCAAATGGAGTGCCACTGAGAGAGCTAGGTATACCTATAATGCCAAAGCTCTTAATGCTATTTACTGTGCAGTTTCCCTTGATGAATTTAAATGTATATGGACTTGTATAACGGGGAAGGAGGTGTGGGATATCTTGGAAATCACCCATGAAGGAACTAACATGGTAAAAAGATCAAAGCTTCAACTCCTAGCCACCTAATTTAAAAATATTAAGATGGAAGAGTCTGAAACTTTCATGGAATTCGATTCTAAACTAAATGACATTTGTAATTCCATGTGGCATTTAGGAGAAAGGATTCCGAAAGGACGCATATGTAGAAAAATTCTTAGATCCTTGTCGGATAGGTTCACTCCCAAAATAACCTCAATAGAAGAGTGTATGAATATAGATGAGATGAAAGTAGAAGAACTTGTAGGTTCACTATAAACATTTAAACTACACTTTAAGACCCCCTCTAATGGTAAGAAACTAGCCGTCCTCAAATCATCATATAGGCATTCACATGAACATAAATAAATTAAATTAGAAAGTGATAGTGAGGATGTGAGCGTAGAGGAATTAGCTAATACACTTAAGAAATTCTTCAAAATTATTAGAGAAAAGAGTTGTGACAAGAAGGACAAGAATGTGGATAAGCATAAAGGAAAATTCACTAAACCATATAAAAATGTCCAATGTTACAACTGTGGCGATTATGGACATATTGCCCCTGATTGCCCTTGCAAAACAACATCTAAAGGAAAGGCAATGGTGGCAACATGGGATGATACGGAGGAATCTGAATCCACTTCAGATGAATCCTCTAGTGTGAAAGATAAAAGGCAAATGTGCATCTATAACGGCTTCGAAATTCATTGCGTAAAGTATTAGGAAGATGAATCTTTCCTCCATGCATGAATCCGGTGGTCCGATATCCGAAGAAGAAGAAATTCAGGACAAGGCGGACAACACCGCTGAGGCAGCTACCGACAGTCAGTTGCCACCCACTGCCCCTACAACCCCCACTTCATAGGATAATCTTCTTGCACACATTAGGGACCAACAGGTGCAAATACTGGAGCGATAGTGTAACGACCTCAGTTTTGGGCGCCTAGTAGCATATGTTTGTGCATGTAGGAAAATAAGGGTAATTATCATCATCCTTAATAATAATAGAAGCACTGAATTTTGGGGACGAAATTTTCTTTAAGGGGGGTAGATTGTAACACCCCGTAATTTTCAGTACTCGGGTGTTACCGTATAACCAAACTTAGTATAAATACAAGCTAGACTTAAGTAAACATTTACGTGCACCCGGGTTTAAATCTAATCGTTCCCATCCATATATATGTTAACCTGTTTGTCCGTGGCACTCCAATGATATTTAATAAGTATTTTGTTTTATTTTATACTTTACACAAACATAGAAAATAATAATAATAATAATATTATTATTATTACAGATAAATTTTGATAACCTATATAACATATAGTAATGTATGAAGGTGAATTGTAATAAAGTGATACGTACATATTTTTGTGGAAGTAATATTATATCAACTAAACATAGTGGATAATAATTTTTCAATATATAATTTAAATATAAATATCAACATAGTATTAAACATATGTACAAAAATTTATTAGATATTTAAATAAGATGGTATATTATTTAGCAATGTGATTTTAAAATAGACATCATATAGTTTTCAATCCACACGTATGTGTAATATGATATTGTATATTAAGAATTATATGTTAGTAAATATGTGATTAGTAGCATGTTAATATTAAAAATTTTATTTATATATGTATGAGTTTCTGATTATTTTAATTATAAGTAAATACATATTAATATTGGTTAATGAAAGCCTTAAATGAACCCTGGGACCTTTCCAACCGTTGATCATGGGTTTGGATGCAATCCGACCATCGAATCAATGCAATCGGTCCTAAAAGACCTTAGTTTTGTTAGTATGGCCCACCTAGATCTTAGATATGCTTGATCTTTAGCATAGGGACCCATTTAGGCCCATAGAGTAGGATGAGCGGAGTAGATCTCTCACAATCATCATGGCGGACCCCACCTCAAAGCATGAGTGCACGGTAGGGATGTGCACTCACGGTGCACCATTCCAAGGAGGATCGGTCAGCTGGCGCTGACCCGAATTTTTCCTCTAAAGGAGAGACATCTCTGTCTCTCTTCTCTTCCTCCAGTAGACGGACGCCGACCGTTTGCAACGTGCTGTGGCCCACCTTGGGGAACAATCTCGATGATCCAGACCGTCCATCGTGCGCGCAGCTTGGGCCTCACCAAAACCCAGTTATCTCACGTGTTGAAGTGCATGTGTGTGGATGCAATCTCTGGCACAAACAGGCCCTACAAACTCATGTTTTCGGAAATGGAAACTGTTTCTCCACTCCACGTCGGCGATCCGTGTGCCCTGGCGTCCGTCCATCCAAGCCATCCATTTAGATAAATCCCAGCCATCCGTTTTACATGGTTTAGGGCTCCCTCAGCAAAGAGAAACCGCGAACAGTCTTGGATTCACCCACCGTATTTGAAGGCGGTTTCAGCCAGAGGAGATCTGGACCACTGGCTGTTGATCCGATGGTTCAGGGAAGATTAGGGCAAGCTTATAAGGCATGCGGATCAAGGAATAGGAGCTCACCCTTCGTTTTCACAACCACAAATAAAGACCGGCTGTTTCCCTCCAACCTTCGAACCCACCGCCCAAACGAAAACGAAGCTTCAAAACAACCCATCTGCAAGTTCCATACGGTCCTTATAGACGTTTCTGAAGAAAGAAAATGGAGAAAGACCCACTAGCAAGATCTGCCATTAACGCCTGGTCTTCTTCCTCATTAGAGAACGGTCAGGCGAACTGCGGGTTCCAGCTCTGTCTCGTCCACCTTGCAGGCCATCTGATGACAGGGAGACAGAGAGAGAGAAGAAAGAAAAGAGGGAAAGGAGAAGAAAACCATAGAGAAGACAGAGAGGGAAGTGTGACTGCTGCTGTTACCGTTGTTGCACCAGCGTGACTCGGATCGAGTCCAGTCTAAGGTCTGGCCTGACTGAGTGCTGGGTCGAATCCAACCTTACCGTCTAGATGAAAGAGAGGAAGAGATCAGCAGAGAAAGAGAATAGAGAGGGAAGAAAGGAAACAAGGGAGAGGAGTGTGCAGTTGCCACCGCCGCTGTCGCGCTAGGCTGCCGAGTTCGGCCTGATTTGGGTCTGGGTTAGGCCCGGGACCCTGCTGGTGTGCTGATTCGAGCGTTGCTGGGCGTTCCAGTATTTATAGGAGGAAAGAGAGAGGGAGAGATGGAGGAAGGAGAGAAATGGAGAGAGAGTTCGGGGCCGAGTTAACTCGTTGCCAGGTATGGCTGTCGAGTTTGGCTCGAGTTGGGCCTAGTTAAGGCCATGTTGTGCTTCCAGCAACCTCGCTGGACATATGGGCCTGTGTAGGGGCAGAAGGGGAGAGAAGTAAAGAAGAAGAAAGAGAGGAGAAAGGAAAGGAGGGTGGAAGTGGTGTCCGAGTCCCGAGTAGCGAGTCGACTCGGCTGGGACCCACTGAGTCGAGCTGGGCTTGGGTTCCGTCTAGGTATGGCTAGTCATTCCAGCAGAAAGAAAGACGAAAAGGAAGTATGAGTGGACGAGAGGAGGAGAAGAAGAAGGGAGATGGGTGCTTAGCCGAGTCAACTTGACTCAAACCGAGCCTACAAAGTGAGTCCGTGTTTTCCTTCCAGTTTTGAAATTCTTCCAATTTAAAATCTATCATTTTTGCCATTTCTATTAATATTAGGATATTAGAAATGAATAAATTGTCATTGATAATATCATTTTAAGATTTTAAGTTAGATATAGTTAACCATTAGTAATTTTCTATACTTATATTAATTAATATATGTAAATTATTACCATTATTAAAATATTAGCATTTTATTCGTCATTCTTAAGATATTATTATTGATGTTAGGGCATACTGTTTAGGTTGATCACAATGGTTATCAGGGTCACATTAACTAATATCAAGTACATTGTTAATGTTAATAATTGTTTTGAAATTTTTAAGTATCATTATTCATCGTGGGTGTTATTAGATAAATCGATATAATACTAGCCATTGTAATATTCCTAAAATTAATGGTTAATTCATTTTATAAATTTCATTCATCCATGATTCCCATTAGCCATATCATTAAGGGCCACACGAATTAGGGTCCAAATCTCATAATCAAAATCCCAGAATCTAAGCGTCAAACTAAACTTTAAGATAAAATCCTAACCCTACATCAAGAACTCTAAAGATAAATAACTAAAATCCTAGGCTAGTATCAAACCTAGGCAGTGCGTACGACTTCGATCTAACTGTACAAGCTCATGTTTGTGGTAGGATTCGATTCTAAGGGCGCAGGCACTTAGCGACGTTAGGAGGAGATTTAGTTTATCAGGTGATGATTCTTCCCCTTGAGCTTTCCATCTTCTCATTAGCTTAAGTTATAGTTTTTATTTAAATTCATAATGGATATCTCTCTCTTATAATCACATGTGTTAGCTGGTGGAAATTAAATTGCTATATTGCTTGCTAAATGTTCATCCTGTATATTTGTTCATGCTTGTGTATTGCTTATGGACTTTAAACTGGTACATTAGTGGGAAACCCCACCTATAAATGTACGCCCATACTTGGGATGTAACCTGACTAGTTGTGATCATAATGGACCTTTGACGTGGTGGTTATTGAGTGGTGGTCTAGATGGATCATTGATGTGGGCCTACCATCCAGGGTTGTTGTGCCCAATGGTTTTTAAGGATGGTCTTTATCGTATGGTTTTGATATTCGCCATATGTGACATATTTTGATACTCGCCCTACGTGGTTTTATTTGATATTTTTCTTATATGGGTTCGACGTTTTACACCGTGCAGCCATGCGATGGTAAGCCCTATATATTGTAATATGATTGCCACTAGTCGATGGGGTACCATTAAACATCCTAAGGTGGTAGTCTCATGAGCCGGGGATGGTGGTATGGGATACTATGCCCGAGCTGTCGGCTTACGCTGGGCCATGTGCTCCCCGTAGTGACCTTTGAGCTTATCTAAATTGGCTGGTTATAAATGGACTAATAATGACTTGGCTAATCATGCATACATGGCACGTATTGTTCCGACTGGATGATATTTCTCAGGTTCGATGATTCCGACTGGATGATATTTTCCAGGTTCGATGACTGCATGGGTGACGGCCCACTGTCCGCACGGATGAGCATCCCCGGGGCGATGATTGCATTCACGCATCCATGCATTTAAAAAGGACTGCATTTACTCTGTTTTGGTTGTCTGGATGTTTTATAACTATGCTTACCTAATGCGGCGGTGTGTAATCTTGAGGAGAATTTACATTGAGTTGGCCACTCATCCATCAAATATATAATCGTACAGGTAGTACAGGTGGCTTTAGTGATGTGCATGTTCAGACTTGATGAGGAGCAGGGTACGATCGCCTGGGATGCACGACTGTATTTGCCTGGAGGAGCTGCGTGGCCTTGCGGCTTATATTTATATGTTTTATGCTATTCTTCATGTATTAAATTCTTATAAATCTTGTACTTGTTAATTTCTGAGACATTGGTTTGTATAAGTCATTATGGGCAGCTTCTTGTATATTTGAAATGATAATGAAAATTTTCCTTTATGCTTACTTGTCCACGCTACGCTCATTTTCTTACTCTGATAAAAGAAAAATATTATATCTAACCACCCTTTAAGGTTAACACTCGAGTTTTTGGGACACGGGTCGCATACTCGGGTCCTGAAGATTCGGGTTGTTACAGACAGTCTTGACTTGAGCATATGGTGCAGTCTATGGGAGAGGTGATCCACCCACGTCAAAGGTCGGTGCAGTGGATTACTGCACGTCTATCATGCATTCAGGATGACGTCGCGGAGCGTGGCCCCTCTAGATCGATTTAGTTTTAGGATATTTTGGTGTGTATGTTGTGATTTTTGGATATTAAAGGTTGTGCCTGTATATATATTTTGGACATGGATAGTGTGTTGATTTTTCTTTATACTTCTATCATTTGTCTGTATGGTTTTTATAGTAGAAATATGAGGAAACAGCCTCATTTTGCATTCTATAGGCAAATTAGAGGACTCTAGCCTCATTTTGTGCCAAGTTGGAAAATTTGAGGATTAAGCCACATTTTGTATTCAGGTAATCTAACCTTTAAAATTGTTGAACTTCAAATAACATGTTTTTAGCTTAAATTGTCTTTTGTCATTCCTACTTTCATTAGTATATCCTTTGAATGACCTTAATTTACATGCTCCTTGCTTTAATGCAAATATTCCTCTCTAAGCCTTGTTAGTGTAAGCTTTTATTGGAAAATCTTTGACTTATCAACTTAGTTCATATATATATATATATATATATATATATATATATATATATATATATATATATATATATATATATATATATATATATATTATATCTGAATTAGACTAACCCTTTGTCAAATACTAACAAAAAGGGAGAGAAAGATCAATCCCACCAAAACATCCGTTCTCTTGTGTAGGGTTTGTTTGTTATGTTGTAGGTTGATCAAGGAAGCAATTAAGGAGGAGCATTGCTCAATTACATGTCTTAGTGTATCGAGTTGTAAATCATTTATATTTGGCATGTAATTTAGTTTAGTTGTTTTGGTATGTCATTGGTATAGACCATGACATGGTATTGGTTAGTTTTTTTGTCACATAATTGACAAAGGGAGAGATTGTTAGTGCACTCATTTTTGCACCCTGTTTTGTCAATCACGTGAGTCGTTGTGCCTTAAAGTTGGTTGATCCCTTGGAAAGTGAAGACCGAAGACACAGTGGAGCAGAAGCATCAAGGCGGCAGAACAAGTGGCCTTGTTGATCATAACCCTTGTCCCAAAACAACTCCTTAACCTCTAGATGATTTGGACCCAATAGGATAACCATTTTGATCATCCCTTAAGCCACAAGATCCTATATCCTATCATGTCTAACCTGGCATTAGAGGTTTGTGTTGTTGAAATAAATAGTTGAGATCAGTAACCTTCGATCTGACCGAATCAGGCCATTGCAGGACAAAAACAATATAGGAAAATTTGGCTGCTGTTCTGTTGGACTCAGTCTGACCGAATGGCAACTTTGGTCTAACCGAAGAATGCTTTGGTTCAACCGAAATGGGCCAAAATAGTCCAACAAACCTTGACCCTAATTCAGTCGGACCGAACCTAAAATAGGTCCGATCGAAGTACAACCGAAGGTCAGCTTCGGTCTAATCGAAAATGGCCAAAACTGTCCAGCAGCTTTTGGTCCTTATTCGGTTCGACCGAAGGTAGTTTGGTGCGACTGAAGACCTCCTCGGTGCAACCGAAATACAGCCGTTAAAGATCCGTTCGGACTTTTTCCTTATAAAAATAACATCCTCATCTTTACGAAAATTATGAATTTTGGTATTTTGAGAGACTTTAGTGCATCCTAAGCCTAATCTATAGCCTAGAACTCTTTTTCATTGAGATTCATGTCCTCTTCTTTGTGATTCATCACTCAAACAAGCATTCCATGCTTTTATTAAGGAAGAACATGATCTCACGCCTTCTATAAAGTTTTGAGACTAACCTTATAGGTATATTTATAGTCTCTATGATACCCTAGAGTGTCCATCGGTTGAATTCCCTAGGTAAAACAACTTCTCATTAGTAATAGGGTATTCAACCCACTCCCATCACCTTGGTCATCTTGAAAGAAACGTTAAATGTAAGGAGATTGATTGTGGAGCAGAAGCCTTAGCAAAGCAGCAGCAGTAACATGATTGGGGGAGCATCGGGGAGCTAATTGAAGCACGGGAGAGCGGAGATCAAGCAACCCAAGAGGAGCTACAAAAAGGGACTCAATCCAACAAGTAAGTGTCATTGTTAGGAGTCCGCAAGTTAGCCTTAATCCTAAACTAGGAATGAGGCTAGAGGTTAATCTGATTTAAAACCTCTGATAGTTTTCTATTCACAAACTTAACCGGGTTCTTGTGTAGGACCTTGGTTATTAAGTAGGGCCTAAACTTCCTGGTTCTTGCGTAGAATCCTTGTTATTGTGTATGGCATAAATCTTAGGTTCATGATTAGAACTTTGGCCTATGTGGCCTCAATTGTCGGGTTTGGGATTAAGACCCTTGTCCTTATGTAGGACATAAACTTGGGTGTTTGTGTAGGATCCTTGTTCTTGTGTAGGGCATAAACTTTAGAGTCCTTGTGTAGGATTGTAAAGGTTAGAGGTTAATCTAATTTAAAACCTCTGATAGTGAAATCCGGTACACTCATGACTTGAGTGCGTCTACTGGGAGTGGAGTAGCCATGTAGCAGAACCATTATATATGATCGTGTTTGGGATTGCTATTTGCGCATTTATTCAATTATGCTTATGTGTCTTGAATGCTTAAATATGATGCATGATTCGATGAATGTTTCAGATTGTTAGGAATCACATCCCACACACTCATATACACTATCTTATATAGGCTAGTTGCTTAACTTGCATAACTAGTGTAGCCTATGTGATTGGACCCTCTATTGGCTTGGAAGCCTTTAGAGTTACATTGCTTAGTTTAGTTTAATTTACAATTAGTTTAAACTAGGCAATTGTTATTTTTAAATTGGCATAACTTTTAATTAGTCCTAATCACCCCCATTAGAACTTAGTTTACATTTTATAGCTCCGTATTATTCCGCACTTTGACACATTGCGGCCCATTACAACAATTTCAAGAACTTCATCAAGGCGCCTTGGGAAAAATGACTATATTTTTTCAAGTTGTTTGTGAGTGACTTCAGGTTGAAAGGCTTGGCCAAGTGTTAAGTATGCATTGTTTGATTCAACAGGTGCATTGAAAAGGAGGTCATTAAAAACTCCGGAAGAAATGACATCTAAATCCTTTTCGAAAGTCTCTTGGTGGAAGACTAGAATGGAGGTGGAGGAAGATACAACTATGGTGATCGGAAGAAGATCGGACAAAGAAAAAAGTTTGAGTGAGAGAGAAGAAGTAAGAGGTACAAGAAGGCAAACATTGGCCCTATGTAGTGTTTATATATCGGCCACAATACATTGGCATTAATGAAAGGGCAATCATGACTGCTAATACAATGTGATTGTGTGCAACGTGTCACAAGGACAACCAACAAATAAGAGATAAAGATCGTCATTCGGTTTAACCTTGATCAGATAAATCAATGGGGAATTGACATGTGGACGAACACTCATTTTCATTAATCGCATCGAGCAACCATAAAACATTGCTTTCACTTTTTACCTAAAGGTAAAGCAATGTGGGAGCAATGATTTAGACTATTTCTGATTGTTCTGAGAAAAGCCAATAGGAAAGCGACATGTGCCATTATATGAGAGATAAGTTGTTTACATAAAGATTTTCTAAGATGCTTGGAGTAGTTTTATGGAATCATAGTTGGCATTAATCTAATTTTTCACGTTATCAGTTGACCGACGAAGTATCGCGGTTGAGGCATCTAAAAGAAGAACGTAAGTGGTCGAAGAACAAACCATGATCGATGGGAAGAGTGTTTGGCTGAATGAAGAAACAATGAAAATGAGAAATGTAACAAGAGAAGGATTTAGATGGTGACGCCTCATTTGGAATAACCGTTAAATAAAGAAGAGAAACGTTTGAAGAATAACTACAAAAGAAATCTATAAATAATTAGAAGATTAGCAGATGAACATACAATCAAATCCAAGAAACAAATCAAATCTATCAATTTATCTTAACTCAATTTATCTTAGGAGTAGTGATAATCCAGTAGCGATAAATTCTTAGTTGTAATATAAGTTTATGTTATCACATTAGACTTGATCATTTTGTACCATTGGTCTAACTCTATCTATTTGTAATCAAGTATGGAGAGTTCTAAACAATTCTTTCAGAAGAAGCATTCTTGCACTCGTTTCAATTATCATTTGTAAGGCTTTTTTTTTTTTTTGATTGCATTGGTATACTGAAAAATCCTTTCTTATGAAAGGCAGGGCACAACCTATTTTCAGACAAAGAAATCCACCCTTGGATTATCACTAAATATTTTGTAAGTGGATGAGTAGGCATCCGATCTCTTCAAATTCGGTTATACTGTTAAGTTTGATGTATATGCTTATTTTGGTGCTTGGGGTTAAAGTTTATCGGTTTGGATTCAGCAACTATATCCATTAAGGCACCCACCCACAGGTGACATAAAACAAATCGAGTTCCATCCAACCGTTCATTAGATAAAATCCCTTGTGTTAGCCTAATGTTAGGCATACTCACCAAATCTCTTAAATTGGGACATTTCTTTAGACGTCATTGTATATTGCTTCTTGTGGTGTGCCCACCTCAGTCTTGTATCAGGATAATTCTTAGATAATATGCTGAGAACAAGGGGACGCGCCATATGCACGGATCGGATTATACATATACGTCTTAAATATATGGCAATTACCATGCGTCCAACGCTCCGGAACACAAATAGTATTTACCGGTATAGAGGTTTACTAAGCACACTACAAGGCAGCTCATGTAGACGCCACCACATGTACCAGGGTGGCAGACAGGTACCAGATCAAATCCGCCCATCAGGTGGGTCCGATTGTGTAGATGTTAACTGCCAAAAATAAATCTGTTCCACTAAATAGGTGGGTCTGGATGTTAGAAGCAGGTGGACAGGTTTGAAAACCTGGCCAAAGTTTTCACAGCCGTACATTTGGTCTATGAAGTATGGCCTTCCGGACTATTGGACTGACCTGAATCTTCTGAAAGTGCACCCACATGCCGTTAATCTTAAGATGGACGGACTGGATCTCTTACTTATATGCTATGCTGGGACGTGTGGCATGAACATGGTCCACCTTGTAAACAAATGACCTCGAATCAACTTCCTTCCTCAGTCCGATATCCGTTTTATTCTCGGATACGGATACGGACATGGATTCTATGAAAACAAGTCGGATAAGGGTACTAGACGTACAAATCGGATGCGGATAGCGCGTGTAACAATAACCGATCTGTTTACAGCCCACTTGTCGCTGTCTTGGCCGAATGAGTAGTTGACTACGGTGTCTCGCCCTAGTAAACGGATTGGTTACTCTGTGGGCGCCACCATGATGTATGTGGATCATTTTATGGTATGCGACCAAACATGAGTTATATCCAAATCTCAATAGGACCACATTACAGGAAACAGTGTTGAATGAACTTCTACCATTAAAAACTTTTTGGGGGCGTAAAAGTTTTGAATCAAGTCTGTATGAATGATTGGATTTCAAATAAACAGTACAGTGGGCCTTACGAGGATTTTAATAATAGATATCCAATCACTATTGTTTTCCTGTGGTGTGGTCCACGTAAGATTTATATCCCTCTCATTTTTGGTAGCAAGCCCTAAAATGATATTTAAAAATGGATGAACGGAATGGATTAAACACATACATCATGGTAGGACCCACAGAGCTGATGGCAGGGGGAGTAGCCAATCCGTTTCCCTTGCCCTGTTGGGGTCGGCATTTTCATCATGAGGTTTTCTACAATACATCCCCACCTTTTGTTGTAGGATCCTGAACCATTTGGGCATCCAAAACGTTGATCCGACGAGATAAACTGTAATGCTGGCTGGCGTTGAATATCGTCACGACTGATAGTTCTTAAACATCCTATAGACCGCCCACAAAACATTACTGAAGGGGACGGTCCATATTCAAAGTTAAATAGGTTGAAATATGATCTTTTGTTTTGGTTCTCCACCAACCGGAGAGGGACGCATTGCGTAGACGGTTTCGATCATTGAAGCATGAACGCATATCCAATCGCTAAGCTCACAACGTATCCCCTAACAGTCTGTTGCGATGTACTGTAGGTTAGCTCGACCCTTTATGGGTTGGCTTTCGACGTTTATAGGTCGGCTAATCTTGCCGATTTCCTTGCGTACAAGAAATGAAAATTCACCTAACGGCCCATACTCATGCGACACTTGTGCAGGACATCGTGACATTGCAAAAGGTGGGCCCCACCATATGAAAATTACATCCTGCAAAAGTCAGGCCGGTCCACTCATTGGGCAGGTACAACTACAAAATTAATGGACAGCCAGTAATTTGACTCCTCGTACAGTTGTGGCCCACTTCCATGAAATTTAATCTTCAAAGTGTGGCCACATTCTACAGATATGAAAATGTTAGCGATACAAGCGTCTACGTGCCCATACACTATCCACGTGTGTCACTGGTCAGCAATGGGTCGGGTCAAGATCAGCCCAACCACGATCGATTTACCCAATGGTCCCTGTATCCGGGCCCTCGTGATTTGGATTGTATGATTGCTTTACATGCATGCAAGCTGTGCAATGGATGAACCACTGTTAATGCAAGTATACTCGCTCGTGCAAGGTGGGCCAATATCTACACCATTCATCAGGAAAGGTCATTTTGAGCATCCCCTAGATGCAAAAGTCAAGTTTCGTTGTCTCATCAGGTGGGACACACTTATACGAGAGAAAAAAAAAATGGATTGGCTACTCCCCTGCCACCAGCCCCGTGGCTGATGGTCGGTGCTATGTGGCCTCCACCATGATGTATGTGATTCATCCATTCAGTTCATCCATTTTTACATATCATTTCAGGGCTTGATACCAAAATTGATAGGAATATAAATTTCAAGTGGACCACACTACAGGAAAACAATAGTGATTGGATATCCACCATTAAAATCCTCCTAAGGACCACTGTACTGATTATTTGACATCCAATCTGTTGATTAGGTCATACAGATCCTAGATGAAGGGAAAAAACAAAGATCAGCTTGATCCAAAACTTTTATGGCCCCCAAAATGTTTTTAATGGTTGAAGTTCATTCAACATTGTTTCCTGTAATGTGGTACACTTGAGACTGGGATATACCTCCGTTTTGTTCACGTACTATAAAATGATCTAGAAAAGTAGATGGACGGCATGGATGAAACATATACATCATGGAGGGGCCCACAGAGCACCGACCATCAGCCATTGGCTGGTGGCAGGGGGAGTAGCCAATCCGTTTCCGTAATTTTTGGTCTAGGGCCCACTAACACGGTGCCCTTCCTAATGAATGGCCCAGAGGTCGCCACAGATGCCAGTACGGAGGGCGAGTACACTTCGTACCGAAGTGGGCCTCTTGAGTTAATTCTTAAATGTCGTAGTGGTCCCCGTCATACATAAGACTGGGCTACTTTGAGTTAATTCATAAAGGTTGTAGTCCTTCGCCATAGTACAAAGTGGGCCTTTTGTATTGAATTCACAACTCACAAGTGGTGTTTTTTAATACTCTGGCTGAGTGTGATGGTTGATACTCGGAAATTGAACAAATGGCGTACACTAGCTCATATCAAACCACCCACATTGCAAGACCAACTGCAGACAGGTCATTCTCCAAAAGTTGGTAAGGATTCGGTAAAATCCCAAACTTCTAACGGGCATTTGTTAGTTGAATTTGATTCTCCACTTTTCATTTAGACCGCCAGTTATATGGCCATGAATCATAACATCAAATCTGTGTGATTTTCCATAAATGCGCCCTCTATCTGTGTGATTTTCCATAAATGTGCCCTCCAAAATCTAGAGGGTCTAAATTAAGCTAACTGAATGCCATGTGTGCGTTTTCTTAGTAGTTTTTAGGCACCAACCCATGTACTTGGCGAGAGTATTAAAGATTCATAGAGTTTTTTCTCACTGTAAACCGGCTTTTTGGAACGACCCGAACTATACTTTTCAATACCAAACTTTAGGATTTTCTCTGGACGAGAATACCACCGCAACCACAAACTCATTTTCTAAAATCTTCTCTCCTTTTCATACGAGAATATTCATCTACCAAAAATCCATTTTGTATAATCTTCTCCCCCTCTTCCTACGAAAATATCCTTCTACCATAACCCATTTTCTTAAATCTTCTAGTCTCTTTCAAATTTTCTCTCCTCTTTCTATTTCTTCTTGAAATTTTATTCTTTCAATTTCTAAAGTTTACAACTGTTTTTTTTTTTGGATGTGAATATCCACCACAAACTGTTAATTCCTTTTCTTCAAGGAAAGACGAAATGGTGCCTCCATCGAAGAAGCCACACATTGAAGTTTGCGGTCAATTTCATAAAGTTCTCGGTCAATTTTATGTAAGATTGTCTGAATGCGGAAATCACAGAGATCTTCCTGTGCATAGGGCATAGAGATCTAGAGTTCGGAAGGCTTACCTACCTGAGACGCCATTGCTGAGAATAATAGGATAACAGATCTTCTATATAGAATACTAGATCTTCCTATCCTTACACCTGAATTCAGAATTTAGATGGGACTGACGTTTCTGACTTGTGTGTTGTATCAGGGACCTAGCACTAGATATATAGTAGTGGTGAAGAAGAGTTTGAAACCCATCACAACTCTTCTTCCCACGGCTCCACACTTTCAGAATCCTAGTAGAACATGAACTATTGTGTGCGTAACCACAACAATAGCATTCCGACCCCTTACACAGACTATTCTGAAATCACAACGCAGTGGGGTCCACTGGTATACCTGTTTGCATCATCCGGTCTGTAGGACAATCTGGACCATTCATCGATGCAGGCCCACCTTATAGAAATCTTACATTCTTCCACTTGGGCCACATTGATAAATGTCAATGATTAGTCTTTCAAAAAATAATTTTAGAAAACTTTTATTTTGAGAAAACATCCAAATGGTTAACCAATGTAATTTTAGGATGATACGGGTAATGCCATTCAATCTGGTCCATTAAGGTAATCTGCAACGAATCGAGGTAGTCATCACAACATTTAATCTGGGCGAAGTGTGGCTAAGTGCGGTTACAAATACATTTAAGCTTAATGACATATATTAAGAACTAGGAAATGTGGTATAAGGATTACACATTTAGTGTGATGACATGTGCCTATGCTTAAGAGGTCCTGAAACTTTTACATGTCTCCAAAGAGACATGACTGTAGTTCTACTTACTCAAATTTAATTTTTGTGTATATATATATCTATATTATTATAATATATATATATATATATATATATATATATATAGATATTATTATATATAGAGAGAGAGAAGAGAGAGAGAGAGAGAGAGAGAGAGAGAGAAGAGAGAGAGAGACGAAAAAAATCTTTAATCAAAATCATCAAAACTGTATAAAATGAGATCTCTAAATGTCTGCGAAAATCAAAGTACGCTCAACTCCCACTAACTGAAAATATCTGTGGGATCAATGACTCCCATGGATGTCACATGCTCCTGAAATGGCGTGATAGGGAGCCCTTTAGTGAGTGGATCTGCAATCATTTGTTTAGTGCCGATGAATTCCATGGACACTTGATGATTCTGAACTATTTCCTTTACAACAAGGTATTTGATGTTGATATGCCTCGACCTCAATGAATGCTTGTTGGTACTAGAGAAGGAAATAACAGCTGAATTATCGCAAAATATTCTCAATGGTTTCGTGATATGCTCCAGTACCCGCAAACCTGAGAAGAAATTCTGTAACCATAGTGCCTGATTAGATGCCTCGTGGCAGGCAATAAATTCAGCTTCCATGGTGGACAAGGCTGTGGTAGACTGTTTTATACTTTTTCAAGACACAGCTCCTCCAACCATCATGAAGATATATCTTAAGGTGAACTTCTTAGGTGTCAACGCAGCCAGCAAAATCTGCGTCTGAGTATCCAATCAACTCCAATTGATCAGATCTTCTATATGTGATTTCGAAGTCCTTCGTTATTTGTAGATACCGTAATACTTTCTTTGCAGCTATCCAATGTTGCATTCCTTGATTAGATATGTATCTTCCCAATATTCCAATAACAAAGGCAATATTGTAACGCCCTGAAAATCGGGGGTCGAGCATAAACTCAACTCCCGAGTTCCAACGCATCACTTATGCAACATAATGAATGATTATGGAATGTTGTTTTGTATTCGTGCATTGAACATGAGTGAGATTAAGCCAAAACAACATATATACGCCAGAGACAAGTGAGATAGCAAGCGGAAAGACTGTGATAGATATATAAACTAATAAACTGTGGGTGAGTCTCCAGAGTGTGATAATGTTACCAGGTTAAATATTTACAAGTAATTCCAAATATACCAAAGGTGTAGTGTTATCTAGTCAACATCCTGTAAACCCCGTCCGATCAAGACACGGCTCACATGAAGCCACCAGAATACGACATATAAAGAAGGCATTCTCGTCGTCGCAAAAGTCCGGGCTCGCCTCATAAGCATCGCCATCACCTGCAGCTACAACAGGGTCTGGTTGGTGTGTACAACACCGTCCCGTAACGTGGGAGTGAGTAGCTAACTCAGTGGAATAATAAAGCATAGGTTTAACATGTTATCACAAACAGTCAAGCAGTAATGATAAAGCAGTACAATCAACATTCCTAGTACTGTAATTAATTGCAAGGATGAGATATATGATGCATTACCCTCAACCAACATAACTCCCCTCGGCGGCCCCATCTTACGTCCGTGGTATGCTGGCACCCTCAGTGCTCCACATCTTCCAGGCATATGCAATGCGATGATGAGCATGATTACTGAGTTGTTATAGTCCATTTCAAACAGCAGTATTGAAAACTAAGGGACCTTCCTCCTTATATCATTCCCAAACATGATCCATTCTAGGGTCGTCAAACCTAGACAATCTCATACGATAGTGTGGTTCTAGGGCGCTGCAAAGGCTGTCAGGCTGTTACATGCAATCGTTTACACAACTCCCATAACCTTTTTAACGGTTCATCACTAAATTGATACAGGCCTCGTATACTCTTGTTGCTACGGGAAGGCTAGACGCCTCTCTGTAGCTTCAGAGTATGCTCGAGGTCACTACAAAAGGCTCGTCACCAATCAGTGTAGGTCGACAGCTCGAATATAGTGTCCCATACCACCGTATTCGGTTCACGAGTCAGGGTTGCTCACTGGTCACTACGGGGAGGCATGTAGCCCCAGCGTAGGCTGACAGCTCGACCACGGTGTCCCATACCACCATGCCTGACTCATGAGTCTTGGCGGATCGAGGTTACCACGGTTAATGGGATTGCACTGGTAAGGTTAGTACATAAGGTTCAAGTAGTAGCGTCCAAACATGGTGAACATACATTAGACATATCGGGTTACTTGACGATCCGACTAGCTCGAGCGCAACAATCAACTGAATGGCCAAAAAGTGCATAACACCTTCACGTGGCCTAACCACTGTCGCCAATGGAAGTACGCTCGGGTTCTTCGGTCGTCGCCACCAATAAATTTCTCAACACTGACGAAACAATCCATGTGGCGAAAAGAATCTCAACCACGAACTCAATTCTGGTACCGATTGTCTGAACTATATTCATAGTCCCAATCGCAATCAATCCTTATCAGAGCATGGAGTAAAGATAATAACAGTAATTCAAGCATGTAACAAACATGTATAAAACATGTTACAAAGCAAATATAAACAAGAAATACAACACTATTTCATAGTAAGCGATTAAATTAAACACCAACATGTAGAAATCATATACGTTTCTAAGGTAGTTGAGAATCCCATCTCAACACCCACCTAAGCATGATTATCTAAGCACTTACTCTTACAAGCATTTTCACAAACACTTAGAATACACTATTTTGACATACATAGTGTAAATTAACAAAAACATGTATTAGGGCAACCCCTTTCGCCAAGTAAGTATTATACACATATATAATATGCTCATACAGTAAATAATCATGGCAAACACATTTTCAAAATTTATACATATACAGTACTTTCTACAAATACGAAGAATACAGTATATTCAACATAGTTAACGTATAATCGAAAAACAAAACGGACAACACTTTGTACATGTGTAATGACATACAAATCATGAATCTATCATTATCTGACATTGAAAGCGTTGAAAACTATAACTTATACGTCTAAAGTCCGCACCTTTTGTCGTAGAATCGTAACGAATTTGGTAGGAGTGTTAAGTCTTCTTCCACGACAGTACAACGACCTAAAGCACAATTAGTGTTAGCTATTTCGCTAATTGAATCGATTGAAACCCTAAATCAGATTAGGGTTGGGGTTTTCTTACCTGGAAATGAAGCCGGAATCACCGAGAAAGCGATTAGAAAGGGGTGGTTAAGCGTGTATAGCGGCAGGATAGAGTGGCAAGGAGATCCTCCCACAACTCTCACACTTTCTCTCTCTTTTCGCTCTTCTCTCTCCTAGGTTTTCTCAAATTCATATAGAATGAGAGAGTGAGGGTTTAAGGTCCTTATATAGGTCCAGAACTCACCAAATTAGACTTCAAGTCAAGGTATACTTAGGTTATGTCCAAAACGAGTTTGTTCCGTCTTAACGGAGTACTTCTGGCGGCTCCCCTTGAGCCAAAGGTCGGACTTAAGCTCACTAACACTGGATCTAGGTTTAGTTAAGTTTTCGTTTGGGTCGGCTTCCCAGATCACGCGTGGCGGACCAGTTTCAGTTCAACGGTCAGTGAAACTCGATCGGAGATTTCAAGTACACACTGACACGTAGGGCAAATATCCCTGATCCGAAGGGTATTCTGGTCAGATTCCGACGGTCGGAATCCTTATAATTGATCCGCAAGCGACATGTGCCAGATTACTTAAATTCTATTTTATTTTAATTAATTTAACATTTCTCACACTCTTCACTCCGGCTCAAGCGAATAGTCCCAGGCACTATCTGAATTTGATTTCCAAGATGGTTGTCAAGCAAGCAGGCGGTCCTAACCGTTTAATTTTGCGTTAATCGGACTTTCGATGTGCGGTCCAGATTTGAAACGGAGTTTCGTATGCTCCCGAGAGCAGCCGTGGGTAATGAGATTGATCCTAGCTTTATGGTAACCTAGCGTCAATGATTCTTACAAGTTTTGGGTCTTGCAGATCGTATTTAAAGTGATTAGTGCGGATTTCGTATGAACTCTAGTTTAACACTAGTCAATCCTCGTCCAATTTCTAAAGGATTTAATCCTGAGTGACACCTACTCGAGGTGAGACTCGGGTCTTTGTACGAAATGATCAACATCACCTAGACTTTAAGATTTGTGTCTAAAATGAAAGCACTTAGACGAGTTTGAAGGATAAGATAGTGAAAGGTGAGATTTGTGAAGGAAAGGTGAGGTTTTCAAGAGAATGGTTTGAAGAAGGGATTTAAGACCTTTGAATTTAGTGTTTGAGAAGTTAATCAGATGTTAGGATTGACCCATTGCCTAAGGACGTCTAATTCCAGGTTGACAAAAATTTGGGGTGTTACAAATATCTGGTCGCGTAAAGACTTGAGCATACATGATATTCCCTACTAATGATGCATACGGAAATTCTTTCATTCGATTCTTTTCCAAATCATTCTTTGGACACTGAAATAGGCCTAATCTGTCACTTTTCACAATGGGCGACTGTCCGGAAGCACAATTTTGCATGCCATATATTTCGAGTACCCTAGTAATATAGGCCCTCTGTGACAGGCTGAGCAGTCCATGTGATCTGTCACGATGAATCTCAGTGCTGATGACATAAGAAGCTTCACTAAGATATTTTATTTCAAATATTTAAGATAAGAATTTCTTGGTGTCGCTCAACATCCTGATATCACTGCTAACAAACAAAATATCATCAACATACAAAATCATCATAACAAACTTACTCCCACTGATTTTAATGTAGATGTATTCATCTGTAGTGTTTTCTATAAAGCCATATGAGGAAATTACTTTATGAAACTTTAGGTACTACTGTCGCGATGCCTGTTTCAACCCATAGATGGATTTCTTTAGTTTGCTAACTAAATGTTCTGAGCCATTAATTACAAAATGTTCGGGCTACAACATGTATACAATCTTATTCAGATCCCCATTGAGAAATGCAGTCTTTACATCCATCTGATGTAATTCTAAATCCATATGAGCTACAAGAGTCATTATGATCCTGAATGAATCTTTCTTAAATACTGATGAGAAAGTCTCCTTAAAGTTAATGCCCTCACGTTGGTTAAAACCCTTGGCAACAAGTCTGACTTTATATCTTTTGACATTATCCTTGGAGTCCCTCTTGGTTTTAAATATCCATTTGCAACCAATCGGCCTTATTCCAGTGGATAAATCTACAAGATCCCATACTTTATTGTCCCGCATGGATTTCAACTCATTTTTCATCACATTAAACCAACGAGAAGGATCAACACTTTGTTTGACTTGCGTAAAGGATACATGATCATTTTCCACCCCTATGTCAAAGTCGTGCTCCTGTAAGTGTAACACCCCGTACTTTCCAGTACTCGAGTGTTATCATGTAATTTAATTTAATATAAATACAAAAAAATAATACAACCTAAATATATATACTATGAATGTTATTTATATATTTTATAAATATTAAAGTTTCGTATTAAAATGATATGTAACTATAATCCCTGTTATATATATATATATATATTAATATATATTATAATTATATATATATATATAATATATATATATATATATATATATATATATATACTTACAACATCATTAATATAAATTACGAACTATAGAATTTGTAATGCATAAAAATAAAATATACTGGAAAATTTTTAATGACTTATATAAAATTTAAAACCTAGCACATAGATAACCATGCAAATAAAATACAAACAATATTTATGTTAATCTTTGCTTACTGATATTCATATAATTTATATATATTAACAAATTATGGTAATATAAAATATATATGACAAAACATATATATAGGAAATAAATAATGATAATAATAATAAAAATAATAAATGATGTTAAAAATATTATAAAAAGGGTATTTAATATCATAACCGTGTATATTAGACATCTCATCCATAATCCAGCCATTAAATCCTATTTAAGTGGTCCTGTAGACCCTTGTACCGTTGATGGCAAGTTTAGAGGTAAACTGACCATTGAATCAAGGAAAAACCCAAAAATACGATCTGAATCAAGTCGTGGGGCCCACTTGAACTTTGGATCTGCCCCACCTTTGGTAAAAGACCGTGGCAAGACCCACCAAATGGGATGGACGGTGTGGATTTATCATATACACCATGGTGGACCCCACTCAATGGGCCGCATGTGCATAGCTGGTGCACACCCACCGTGCACTAGATGCCTCCAGGCCGGTCAACATGAGCTGATCCATGTCTAGCCGAAAAAGGAGAGTTTCTCTCTCCCGCTGCTCCCGCCTATGGGCGTTTTTGAAAAATGGAGGGCATCTGTTTGATGCAAGTGTGGCCCACCATCGGTCACCGTCCCAATGATCTGAACCGTCCATCGCGTTCGTCCCTCAGCCCTGAACAAAACCCAACCTTCAGTACTGGTTTTCCTGCACATGTGGACACATGAATCTCGCCGCAAATAGGTCTCAGAAATACAAAACTTCCCAAAACAGAAACTGCTGCACCCTCTGTTTTGCCAGCTAGCATGATCCGAGTGGGGAGAATTCCTCTAATCTCAGGCGTCCATTCAATGTAAATCTCAGCCGTCCAACTGAGGGCGTCACTTCCTCAATACCAGGGGAGAAAACCAGTCGCCGAAACCACCGTTTTACCAGCTATTTTGAGAAGCCAGTCAGTGGAATCAATCTAGGCCATTCGTGGCTCATCCGATGATGCTGAAAGGCTTAGGGAAGCGTTACAAGAGCGCATGGATCGCAGATGCAACGGGAGTTTCTCTTGATTTCGAAATCAGCCGCTTCCCTTCTCCAACGAACCCACCACCCTAATCCTCTCCAAGCTCTGAGAAAGCTTGTCTGGGAGCTTCCTAAGACCCATACGAATCGTCTGGAAGGAGCAGATTGGAGGAAAGAACTTCCGTTTACAATTCACCATTGACAGCGGTTCTTCTTCCTCGACGTTCTACCGTACCCAACGACTCGAAACGAGTCAAGTCTGGACCGAATCTGGCCAGTTTGGCGTCCCTCTGTGGGACGTTTCTAACTAGAAAGAAAGAAGGAGAAAAGAAAGGAATGAGGGAGAGAATGGAGGAGGGGAAAACAGGGTGGAAAGGTGCGGCTGTTGCACCACACTATCTTCACCCGACCAGTTGTGCAACTGACTGGACTCGACCACTGAGTCCGAGGCAGGTCAGGTGAGCTCAGCAAATCCCTGCTGAGCTGAGAATAGAAGAAGAACAGAGAAGGAAAGAAGAGGATAAAGGAGAAGAAATGAGAGGTCTGCCATGTCCAGTAGCAGCAAAGGGAGAAAGAAAGTAAAAGAGAAGCAGAGAATGAGAAGAAGCAACGAAGAAAGAGGGAGGTACAGCGAGAGTGAGAGAGTGTGGGCGTGTGTGTACGGGTGGTGGCCATGCCGCACCACACCCATCAAAGCGAGCCGCACCTGAGAAACCTCTCAGTGGGCCACACCCTACACAGTGGACCACGTCTCAGCCAGCCCTATGGGCCGCACCACACACCACAATGGGCCTCACCCAGAGCACATCCGTAGGCCAAAATTGGCCCATGTTCTAGGCCGAATGTAACCCTTAAATGGGCCACAATCTGGGCCAGGGCCAACTATAAATTTCAGGCCAAATGCTGAGCTAAAATGAGCCCTGGATGGGCCGAAACTAGTCCTAGAAATGGGCTGAAATTAGCCCCAGTCCAGGCCAGAAACCACATCTCAGCTAGCCCAATTTCTGGGCTTTGATCGTATAGAAGTGGGCTGGGCCAAACCAGGCCCAGATTCGGGCCTTGTCTGTGGATGGATTTTGGGCCCAAATTGGGGCCATTTGTTGGACAAGAATCTGTTGGGCCTGGTCGCCCTAATGCTGGCCCAAATAACCTTATGCATGGAACCCCTCCAAACCCACATTAGATCCATTTTAATGTAATATTTCCATTGTCACCAATCTTATTTATGGGGATTGTTAATATTATATATGATTAGACATTAGTAAATCATTTATTCTATGACTAGTTATCATGCACAAAATTCAATTATTAAATAATAGTATTTTATTTATCATCCTTGAATAATTGTATTGATAGTGGATTGTACTATTGGTGTCATCATAATAATTATTAACTAGTATCAACTATAAATTACTAAATCAACACTAAAATTAATTGCACAAAAATCTAGCCTAGACCTAAGTAATTTAAACTCTAAGTAAATAACCTAAATCGAGATAGAGTGTTAGGTTTGACCTGATTATAGAATTTCACAAATTATGGTAGAGCATACCATCTACTATTATAGCTAGATGTATAAATGATGACTATTATTATTATCGTTAGGGAATATCATCATTTTCATTACGGGATTAGTATAATTCTTTGTAATATAATTATCAGTATTAGTCCTTACTACACTATTGTTAGCAAAGACTCTAATACTATTACTTATATTATCTAAGAGGCTATCAGTCGTAATAAGAAAATTAGGTGATGTTAGTATATTTAAATAGGAACCTAGAAGCCATCATTAATTATGGATTAGTACTCCTACTATGAATCTTATTCGATCCATCGTACAAAAATAATAATAATAATAATAATAGTAGTAGTAGTAGTAGTAATACTAATCTAGGGTTCAAATCCTATGATCTAAAGCCTATAATTAAACTCTAGGATGAAATTCTAATTCTATACTAAAACCCTAAAAGCAATCCAAACCCTAGGTCGAATAAATTTGACCATAGACACTTGGTAGAACATTGATCGCATGTACAACTTCATAATCCATGGTAGGACTCAACTCTGAGGGTGCACGCGCTTCTTAGCAACGTCAGTTAGCGATTCAAGTATAAGGTGATGATTCTTCCCCTCGAGCTTTCTATCTTCCCATTAGCTTAAGTTATAGTGTGTATTTTAAATTTATAATTGATATCTCCCTTTTATAATCATGTGTTAGTTGGTGGAAATTGAATTGCTATATTACATGCTTAATGTTTATCCTGCATATTTATTCATGCTTGTGGATTATTTGTGGATTGCTTATGGAACCTAAACTGGTACATCAGTGAGAAATCCCCACCTATAAATGTACACCCATACTTGGGATGTAACCCGATTGGTTGTGATGAAAATGGACCTTCAGCTTAGTGGTTATTGAATGTTGGTTCAAATTGACCATTGATGTGAGCCTACCATCCAGGGTTGATGTGTCCAATGGTTTTCAAGGATGGTCTTTTATTGCATGGTTTTGATACTCGCCTTATGTGGCTTATTTTGATAATTGCCCTACGTGGCTTGTTTTGGTATCGCCTTGGGGTGGGCATCGAGCCGAGTCGAGTCGAGGTGGGCCAAGCTCAGCTTGGCTTGTCCATGATGTACTCGAGTTCGAGCTCGAGCTCAACATTGAAGCTTGGCTTATTTGTTAAAGTTGTCGAGTCGAGTTCGAGTCGAGTTAGTGGTTCGAGTCGAGTTGAGTTTACCTTGAGCTCGAGCTCGAGCTTGTTGGGTGAGAAAGTAATGGATTTTGTTCTTGAATCTCCTCCATTTATTTAGAAGAGAAGCAAAATAAAAAAAAATAAAATTAAAAGAGGCATTTTACATGACGCTCCACCAAGCGAAATTCATTTTTGGTTTGGCTCGACAATCGAAATAGGGTGTAGTCCATCTTTTAGCAGTCCAGAAAATCCATCTGTGTGGGCCCTATGATAGAAGAACCATGGGGCCAAAAGCATCCTCAACTGTATGTTCTGAATTACCCATCATCAAGGCCATACTTTTCAATGGATATGATTTTGAACAAACCTAGGACCACAGAAAAGTGGGACCCACCTATATTGTTACTGCTAAGACAAAAGCGCAGTTTCTGTTACCTTGTAGATGATCTGAGGACTTATAGCTCACAACATATTCAGGAAGGATATGTCTATTCATGTGAGTGCTCCATACAATATACCAGTTTGGATTCAAGAGATCATCAACACCAACATCAAACTCTTCGTCGTTGGGGTGAAATCAAAGAGATCCTACTTCAACTTTCTCTGCATTCCCCACAACTTTAATATATTTATTAATCAAGCCGAGTCGAGCTCGAGTTCAAGCTTCGAGTCGAGTCAATTTGAAATGCCCCCTGGTCGAACTTGGCTTGAACTCAACTCGAGCTTCAAATAATTAGCTTGAATAGGCCCGAATCGGCCATTCAAGCCGAGTCAATCCGAGCTGAATCGAGCTGAGTCAAGCGAGTTTTTTGAGCTAGCTTGACTCGTGAACAACCCTAGTATCGCCCTATGAGGCTTTGTTATGGTATTTTCCCTATATGGGTTCGATGTTTTTATCGAGCAACCATGTAATGGTAAGCCCCATATATTGTAATATGATTGGTCACTAGTTGACAGGTTTCCATTAAACATCCTAAGGTGGTAGCCTCATGAGCCAGGGATGGTGGTATAGACCTATGCCCGAACTGTCGGCCTACGCTGGTGACAAGCCCCCGTAGTGACCTTGAGCTTATTTAAATTATCTGATTGTAATTGGACTAATAATGGTTTGGCTAATCATGCATCCATGGAATATTGGCAATGACAGGTGGCTAATTTTGGATGCTATAGCATGTGCCCTTAGGATCATCAGGGTTTCGTTTCGCTAGCTCCCAGACCACCGACTATCGACCCCTGTTTCGACTGGATGATTTTCCCAGGTCGATGATTTGCATGGGTGACGAGTCCAAGTTCCGCACGGATGAGCATCCCCAGGGTGATGTGCATTCACGCATCCATGCATTTAAAAAGACTGCATCATGTGTTGTTTTCATTGCCTTATTGTTTTATAACTATGCTTACCTAATGCAGCAGTGTGTAATCTTGAGGGAAATTCACACTGAGTTGCCACTCATCCATAAAAAATATAACCGTACAGGTAGCATATGTGGCTTAAGTGATATGCAGGTTTAGACTGGTGAGGAGCCGTTATGGTGGTCAAGGACACGTGGTTATACCTGTCAAGGAAGCTGCACGATCTTGCAGCTTTCATTTGTGTTTCATATGCTTTTAAATTTCTCATGTGTGTAATCTTGTATTTGTTATTGTAGAGACATTGGTTTGTATAAGTCATTATGGGCAACTTCTTGTACAGTCCTTTGTTCCTTAAATACAAAATTTTTAATATTCGTGCTCCCACTGTTTTCAGTGTCCTCAATGAATCTGACATTCCTAGTCTCAAAAATCCTGATAGAGTGGGAAAGACAGTAGAATCGATAGCCCTTTAATCTTTCTGGATATCTTATGAAGAAACAACTTACAATTCTCAAATCGAGCTTTTTTGCATGTTGGTTATAAATTTTGACGTCAGTAGGACAACCCCAAACATGTAAATATCGGAGACTTAGTTTTCTCCCATTCCACAACTCAAAAGGGGTTTTGCTTACTGCTTTGCTAGGGACCCTGTTAAGTTTATGAACTGCGGTTTTGATCGCATCACCCCATAAAGATTCTGCCAATGTCAAATTGTTAACCATGCTTCGCACCATATCCATAAGGGTGCGATTGCGTCTTTCAGCCACACCATTCTGCTCTGGAGTACCAGGCATAGTGTGTCATGCCCTAAATTTGAAAACCAGGCTCACAGAATTCCTGATCGCCGAATCCAGCGCTAACAGCCTTTGTAGTAACCCATTCTTAGCTCCTGGCACCCATATGTCAGATTTCGATCCTAGGATCCTACAAGGAAGATTTTCACTATGATTTTTTTTTGTAAAGGAGCATAAACATAAGCATAACCAAGTTACAAAATAACATCACTACATATCCACTATAATAAATCGTTTGAGTACAATGCAGAAAGGGAAATACAAAGATAGACAAAAGCTCCAAGATGATCTGTCACACGCTCTTGCCTTAGCGTTGTTGTGATCCAACATCATCTGCATGCAACGATTGTGCATAAGCTTATGGAAAGCTTAGAGGGTGCTGTAAGTGTGTGCGCAAGATAAGTACCAAATATACAATATCAGAGTATTGCGGAAACATACTGGTAAGTCTATGAATGCTATCAGTCATACCAAGACTATGTGATGTAAGGCATGAATGCTATCGACCATACCGAGGCCATGTGATGCAAGGCATGAATGCTATCGGCCATACCGAGGCCATGCGATGCAAGGCCTACGTAGCCAAATGTCATATGAGAGATGCAACACAAGCATGCTAGTCCTTATTTGAATCCATATATCAATACAGCTCATCTCTGGAATATCACCGGGGTCTAGTACACTCCAAATTAGATTGCTGTCCCATCGCGCGCAACAAGGTGAGTGGAAAAGACCTCACTATCCGCCTACCAATATCGGGGCCAGATCGTTGATAGTGGACCCATTCCTCGAGCTGGTCAAACTCAGCAAAGCTTTGTCCCCACCTCTCGAGCGGGTAAGGCCGCACCCCCCTTCCAATTGACCATGACACAGTGGGAAGTGCAAGCTCCTGGTATTCGGCACTTGGCGCTCATGCATCCACTTGGTCTAGACGTTGGAGCAACTTCCTAGTACCATATGGGTTTAGGAAATTTCACCCAGGGACATCTATCACACCCCATGTAGAGAAAGATTTTTAGTGTCCAATCCTGCAATCCATGATATGGTTGTGGAGGCTACGACCCTGATATCGCTAGGGCATACAGTAATCATGTCATACAAATGTGAGATGCATGAATCATACTATCAGTTATGCAGTAATCCTGCGCGTACCGCGCGCTCATATGGGACAACTCCGCCTATCAGGGAGTCCCATAAACAATCTGCCCAAGGGCATATGCTTTGATCAGTCACTCCTCGTATCAAGTATACATATGATGCATATGGACATGTATCATGAAGTCATACTGAGCATGTTCTATGATGATGATGTACTCTCCTCATATCAAAAATGGGCCTATACGACTTACTCATATAAAGAATGGGCCTAACAATTATGGGGGCCCAACGGTTTGAGTTAGCCCATTGAGGGAAGATGAGAATGGGCCTAACAATGGGCCTTAGGAAGGGTTGCAATGTGGACATTTAACCATCATTGCTCTTACAATGTGGACATTAAACCATCATTGCTCCCAAGATGGCCCATTTAGAACAAACTACGAAGATGAATGGGCATCATAAACATTATTACATACGTCATGGTGGAATCACACATCACAATAGGTCTCATATACATCACATTGGGCCTCACCCATGGGCCTCAAATACATCAAAATGGGCTACGTCCCATGGGCCTTAAATACATCACATTAGCCTCACTCATGGGCCTCATATACATCACATTGGGTTATGTCCCATGGGCCTCATATATATTACATTGGGACTCATAATATGGGCCACATATACATCACATTAGGCTGCACATATCGGCCTCATATACATCACATCGGGCCATAAATACATCACATTAAGGAGGGCCGTGCACATTCCAAGTGGGCCCCACCAGATGGACAGCTTGGATCTAACACGTACATCACATGGGGTCCATGGATGGTGCGAACACGCACATGCATCACGGTGGAGTCCCACGTCTAGCAATGGACAACGCGGATGTAAATTACACACACACACACACACACACACACACACACACACACACACACACACACATATATATATATATATACACGGAAACGCTCACCTGCGAACCAGTTCGTATGTACTACATACGAACTTTTTTGAGAACTCATCATATCTGATGATTCTTAAAAATCTGAATGGTCCACATGAAGCAGAACCTCATGAAACCCCCTGGTACGAAATTTTACTTTGATCCAAAACTTTGGTGAGCCATGAAAATTACAAACAGTTTCTTTCCTTGATTTGAATTTCTCTTTGCTATGGCCCACCAGAATCTTAGATCAGGGTGAAAATTCACCCCCTAAGGTTTCATGGGATTCCGCATCTTATGGACCGTTCGAATTCGACACCCATGACACGTGTGCAAAGGTGTGCACGTGCGTAGGTGCGTAGGTGAGCATATATATATAGGAAAAGGTACTATGCGCTCGACCGTATTATACCTTCTATAAGGTTGAGTGCTGGCAGCACGTTATTCGCCGGATGGTGAAAATTTTAAGCAAATCAGGAAATTTTATACGGCCGCAGGGATTTATGTGCGAGCCTTTCATTGTTGGAAGATCATGTGCTAGGATTCTGTGTAGGGCCCACTATGATGTTTGTGATAAATCCAACCCGTCCATCCGTTTTTCAAAATCATTTTAGGACATGCAACCAAAAATTAGGAGGATCCAAATATTAAATAGGCCACATGAGAGGAAACAGTGGGGATTTAGTGACCACCGTTGAAACATTCATATGACTACAAAAGTTTTGTATTGGTTTATGTTCATGGTGTTTTCATTTCATATAAGTGAAAATGACCTTATAAATGGTTTGGATGGAATATAAACACCAAGGTGGAGCCTAGGAAGGTTTCAACGGTAAGCATTCCTTTCTGCAGTGTTTCATCTCGTATGACCCACTTGAATTTTGGATCCTCCTCATTTTGTCCTAAAATGATATCTAACAACGAATGGACGGGTTGGATTTCACACAAAGATCACAGTGGGCCCCACACAGAATATTTTCCCAAATCTTCATGGGAAAGGCTTCAGTTGGAAATTCACGTCGCTAGGTTTGGGAAACGGACTGGCTACTCCCCCACAACCGGCCAATGACAGGTGGTCGGTGTTATGTGGGCCCCACCATGCTATATGTGTTTCATCTATGTTGTCTATATATTTTTCTTGATCATTTTATGGTAATGAGACCAAAAATGGGGTATATCCCAATCTCAAATGGACCACGGAAACAGTGTTGAATGGGCGTCGACCATTAAATATTTTTTAGGGGCCATAAAAGTTTTGGATTAAGTTGATCTTTGTTTTTTTTTTTTTCCTTCATATGGGTCTGTATGACCCAATCAACAGATTGGATGTCAAATAAACAGTATAGTGGGCCTTAGGATGATTTTAACCGTGAGCATCACTCTCCACACTTTTTTCTATGGTGGGGTCCACTAGAGCTTTTAATCTGCCTCATTCTTTGGATAATGCCATAATATGATCTCTCAAAATTGATGAATGGTGTGGACATAATACATACATCATGCTGGGACCCAAAAAACTTGGTCACGTGACTTTAGCTACTCGACCTCTCATTTGGAAATCCGTGTCCCACTCCAAGACGGAAGCAGATTGGCCGATGTACCACACACCAGCTATATTGTTGGTGTCAGATTGGCCGATGTACCACACACCAGCTATATTGCTGGTGTATTAGAGTCAACAAGTTTTGTGGGTCCCATCATGAGGTATGAGGTATGTGTTATATCCAAAACGTCCATCCATTTGGCAAGCTCATCTTAAGGTTTAAGCCTAAAGAGAAGACAAATACAAAGATCAAGTCAACCACACTGCAAAAAGCAGTTGAGGATTGAACGTCGAACATTGAAACCCTTTTGGGGTCACAAAAGCTTCCGATCAATATGAAATTTGTTTTTCCTCTTTATCTATGTATTTGTGATCTTTTTAACAGATTGGATGGAAAATAAAAGTTATGTAGGCCCTACGAATTTTTTAATGATGAAAATCATTGTCTTCGTTGCTATTTTTGGTGTGGTCCATTTGAGCTTTAGATATGATTCAAATTTTGTTTAATGGTATAAATTGATCTCGAAAAATGGATGAAGGGTGTGGATATAATAAATAAATCATTGTGGGGCCATGTAACTTTGATCTCCTTTGAACTGTTTGTGCAACTCGGATCTCGAGGAGCATCAACATTTGTCTTCGTGTGACACGTATCTACACCAGCTTTATAGTTGGTGTGTAGTACACCAACCAATTCGCTTCCCTCCTAGACGGAAGGGGATTGCTCAGCTTACTAAGTAAACTGTGTGAGGTCCACCATGATTTATGTATTTTATCTTCTTCGTCCATGCATTTTTCCGGATAATCTTATGGATTAATCCCAAAAATGAAGTATATACAATGTTCAAATGGACCACCCCACATGAAATAGTTGAATTGAACTTCTATTGTTGAAAATTTCTCGGGGGCCACATAAGTTTTAGTTCAAGCTTACATTTTTGTTTTCCGTTCATCCATGTATGATCTTATGAACAGGTTGGATGACAAATAAACATCACTATGGGGCCTAACAAGGTTTCAACGGTGGAAATCATTATCCTCACTTTTCCCAGGCATGATGGACTTAATCTTTGGATATGCTTCAATTTTGGGCTCGACCCCTTAAATTAGATGGAAAAATGGATGGACGACGTAGATGAAACACATACATTATGGTGGGGCCCACATAACACCGACCACCTGCCGTTGGCCGGTGGCGGGGAGTAGCCAGTCCGTTTCCCAAACTCAAAACCCAGGGACACGGATTTCCTGTTAAAGCCCTTCCCATGAAGACAAGCGGAAGAATTCTGTGTGGGGCCCACTATGATCTTTGTGTGAAATCCAATCTATCCATTTGTTTTTAAATATCATTTTAGGACATTATACCAAAAATGAGGAGGATCCAAAATTCAAGCGGGCCATACGAGATGAAATAGTGCAGAAAAGAATGCTTACCGTTGAAACCTTCCTAGGCTCCACCTTGGTGTTTATATTCCATCCAAGCCATTTTTAAGGTCATTTCACTAAGATGAAATGAAAACACTATGAATATAAATCGATACAAAACTTTTGTAGCCATATGAATGTTTCAATGGTGGTCACTAAATCTCCACTGTTTCCTCTCATGTGGCCCATTTAATTTTTGGATCCTCCTCATTTTTGGTCGCATGCCCTAAAATGATTTCGAAAAATGGATGGACAGGTTGGATTTATCAGAAACATCATAGTAGGCCCTACACAGAATCCTAGCACATGATCTTTCAACAACGAAAGGCTCGCACATAAATTCCATGCGGCCCTATAAAATTTCCCGGTTTGTTTAAAATTTTCACCATCCGATGAATAACATGCTGCCAGCACTCGACCTTATAGAAGCTATAATGCGGTCAAGCGTATAGTACCTTATATATATATATATATACACACACACCGTCCTCATGGGATATATATATATCCCATGAGGACGGCGTGTATATACACATAACATATCTCAAGGTGGGCCCCACCCTCACACGTGCAACACGTGTGGGGTGGGTCCAAGCCAAAAAATGGACGGACAACATGGTTGAAACACATACATTGCGATGGTCATCACATGGGGGTCCCATCTGATAGATGACACTAATACAACACGTGCATCATGGTGCAGCAGCACTGTCCCAATGTCTGGACAGTATGGATGCATACATTACATGGGGCCAACGTCCAAGGATGGACGACGTGGACAAAACACAAATATCATGTGGGTTCCACCATCCTCTACTGGACGGTGGACAACACATACACATCATCTAGGGCCCACCGTCCATCTGGATGGTGCGGATACAACAATACATCAAGGTAGGCCCCACATGGCACCGTCAAGAGATGGACGGTGTAGATATAAAATGCATACATTAATGTGGGCCCCACTGGTCTAGCAAACGGATGGCGTGGATGTGACCCATACATCACGGTTGGCCCCACACAGCCCGTCCAGATGGACGATGTTAATTACAATACATACATTAAGGTAGGCCCACCCCCACACGTTCAACACGTGTGGGGTGGGTCCCACGCTACTAAACAGATGGACGGTATGGTGTAACACATACCTCATGATCAGATCCACATAACTTGCTGACGTCAATACAACAACTATGTAGGAGGGTGGTCCCCACCGTCCAAATGGACTGTTGGGATATAACACACGCCTTATGATCAGACCACGAAACTTACTGATGTCCATATAAATGGACGGTTGGGATATAACACGTACCTCAGGATCAGGCCCACAAAACTTGTTGACGTCCATACAGATGGATGGTTTAGATATAACACATGCCACACGGTGGGACCCACTGTCCCAGTCAGTGGACGGTGTAGCTAAAACACATATATCATGTGGTGCCCGCGTGTAGATAGCACACACCAGGTGGGTTTCCATCGTCCACAGATGGACAGCGAGGATATGACACTTGCATCTAGGTGGGTCCACGTATGTGGTCCACCAGCTTGGATAAAGGCTGATATTTGTGTTTTCCCTTCGTCCGGGCTAGTTCGAAATGGACAGTAAGGTAGGCCCCGGACATGACAGCGAGGTGGGCCCCACTTGGACAATGGTGTGGTCCACTAAGTGTACTGCATGGATAAAATACTTGCTCATGGTGGTGAACCATCAACAGGGAAAGAGAGAGAGAGAGAGAGAGAGAGAGAGAGAGAGAGAGAGAGAGAGAGAGAGAGAGAGAGAGAGAGAGAGAGAGAGAGAAATCGTGTGGAGGGGAGGGACTTCGCCACTATGAGTCCTCCCTATACATGATACAAATTATACATCCAATGGGTCCCACCACATGTTGGCCTTCAAATCATCAAGATCAATTGTGGAAATCCTAGATCACCCACCGTTGGCCTTCTTCTTTAGCTCCTAGGCTTTAACTTTGATGGTGAAAGATGAGGATTGAAGGGTGGAGATGGGAGTTTAGGGGTAGGAAATGGGCCACACACTAGGATCTCTTCTTGGGAAGTTTGGACATCCACCCTCTCTTTGGTTGCTTGGAGAATGGTAAAGGGAATGAGAGAGAGATGAGATGTAAGGAGAGAGGGATGGTGTTATAAGAGGGATGGGATGAGAGGGATGGGTGGTGTAAGAGAGGGACAAGTGTGTAAGAAAAGGGATGGGTGGAGAGAGAGAAAGTTGACTTTGCAGATGACTTGTGTAAGAGAGGGATGCGTTGTGTACTTGACTAGTGATTGATTGATCAATGTGATGTTTGGGTAGAGATTCTCTTAGGATTCGTAATGCGCGAAGTTTCTTCGAAATAAATGGGGGCCCACAACTTCTAGCTTGGGTATCGCATCGGTGTGCAAGTCGCAGTGTTGGAACTGCGGCGACGACACGGTTGCAATAGTACAAGTTTTGAGTCGAGTCGAGTCGAGTCAACTCGGATTTACGGGATGAGACTTAAGGTCACGCGTAAACGCCGATTACAGGTTGCGGGTTGTCGAAATTCGACGGAGAGGATCGTGGGAGTCTACAGAATGGTACGGTCTAAGATACAGGCCTTACATATTGTACTGGGCGACAATGCCACAATCCTGTAGATATTTAGCGAATGGCCCTGGATTGTGACCTGATTCGTCATATCTGCCATAGTATTCACCACCATGGTCAGATCTGACAACTTTAATCTTTGTATCGAGTTGGTTTTTAACTTTGGCCCTATAAATTTTAAAAGCATCCTGGGCATCTAATTTCTCATTTATAAGGTATAGGTACCCGAAGCGAGAGTAGTCATTTATAAAGGTAATAAAATACTAGTGTCCACTCCATGAAGCCGTAGGGAATGGTCCACAAATGTCCGTATGTATCACCTCTAAGAGACCTACACTCCTTGTTGCATCTTTCTTTCTAGTTCTGGTCTGTTTTCTTTTTATACAATCAATGCATACTTTATAGTCTAAAAAGTCTAGAGAATGTAGAATTCTTTCTCGCACAAGTCTGTCGAATCTCTCACGAGATATATGACATAGATGCCTGTGCCATAATATGGAGGAATTCTCATAGTCTAGCCTTCGCTTGGATCCTACTTTATTTCCATGTAAGGCATCAACATTATAGACATTAGAGGCAATCAAGTCTAACTGGTATAAGTTGTTCACCATAGAGCCGGTCCCAACTTTAATCGAATCAAAATACTAAAGCTTTTATTTCCAAATTGAAATGAATTTTCAACTTATCCAAATAAGAAATTGAAACTAAATTGCGTCTTATAGACGACACATAAAATGTATATACTAAATCTAAAAAATAACCAGACTCTAACTTAAGTCTATAGACTTCAATTGCCTCCATGTCTACCTTGACACCATTGCCTACGTATACTGAGCGCTCTGCACCAGTTGGTGGCCTGGCCTGTAGTAATTCCTGCATAGAAGTACATATGTGAATAGTTGTTCCTGAATCTATCCACCACGAATCCACCGACACATCGGTTAGATTAGATTCAAAACAGATAAGAACAAAATTATTACCTTCTTTATGAGCCAATTCTTATATTTTTCGCATTCTTTCTTTTGATGGCTCACCTTTTTGCAAAAGAAACAACCATTTCCTTTAGCCCATTTGCAGTTCGATCATTTTCCTGATTGATTCTCATGGTTTCCAGATGGAGGACCAGAGGATCTATTATTAGAACCATGTTTCCTTTTCCTCTTACCTTTATTTTCATGCCCATGACCATGACCTGAGGGCACCATATTAACATTTTGAACTTTGACCATCTGCCTGATCCTGTCTTCTTCTTGGACGCACTGAGTGATAGTTCATCCAATGTCCACGTGTCCTTCAGAGTGTTATAGTTTACCAGAAAAGTGCCGAATTGGGGAGTTAGGTTGTTCATGATCAAATGAACTAATTGATCATCAATGAGTACAAGCGCCAGAGAATAGATCTTAGAAACAACCTCAATTTTCTTTACAATGTATTCATGGATATTTCCTTTTCCATCGTAGGATGAGCAAGTCAATTTATTTAAAAGAATGCCTACTTCAGACTTATCAGATATCTTGAATCATTTTTCCATTTCAGTCAAGAAAGCTTTAGCCTTATCTGTTTTAGGCATGACACCCTTCATAGATTCAGAAATCGAATACTTTATGACTTTTTAGGATGTATCATTTGATCTAAACCATGCCTCCCATCGATTATAGTCTGCTTTAGTGGCATCGTCAAATGATTTTGGTGGTTCTGGTGTTATCAGGGCAAGATGTAATTGTAGGCAGCCCAGGATAACTTCAATGGAGTCTCTCATTGAGCATAATTAGATCCATTTAGGGTAGGGACTTGAAGCGTATTAGTTGGAATTGAGACTAAAATAGAAGAGATACATATATACTCACATTAGTTCATTATTTCACAAAGCAATTTCATGAATGTAAACAAATATCAAGTAAAGATAATTAATTCAGTTGCTAAGGGAGGCATTAATTAAATTATCCAGGTAGTTGATGGGCCCAACCATCATATCTTGGTGAGAATCTATTACATCATCATCATTCCTCTTGTGGGAGGTAATGATAACATGTCAGTGATCCTCTTGAACATGAGGCCAAGTGGTGTTAATTATATAAAACTGAGACACTCAACACTTGTGGGTGAGATGAGTCTTTCAACTTTACATCATTAGCACCATTTGCTTCACCCGTTCATGTGACTGCCAAATGGTAATCGTCTGTGTTTTTGTTACCGTATGCATAAAAATGTGAATGCAACTGTATGCAATCCTCCTTATCCCAATGTTACAAGTTTGTGAGCCTAGCTATAAGTCCTAGAGGGGGGCGGGGGGTGAATAGGACTATGCCAAATTTAAAACTTTAACAGCGGAATTTAAATGAATAAAGGAATGATAGCACTTTAAACAAATCACAATATGGAAATGTAAAGCAACCTCAAAAACTAGAATAGAGAGGATGATACCAATGTTGTTCTAAGGATAACCTTGCACCATAAAAACCAAGGGTTTATGGTAGGACAACCTTACTAGAACAATTTGAATATCAAAAACTCAAACTGAAAGGAAATAAAGGAAATAACAAGAAATAAATTCTAAACTATTACGACATTCCCCACAATGCTTAAAATGTAAATATTACAAAATTCACATCCACACATATATCCCACAAACTTGAATAATAAAAGATATAAAAATTAAACAAACATTCAAACCACAAGACACAAAGAATTATAGTGGTTCGCCTGTGTGTACACCAACTATTAAACAACAGCCACACAACTTGCTACTCCACTCCTAATATCCTCACACAAGGGATATTAGCGTTCACTATGAAAATAGGTTTCTCAGGTTCACTTAAAACCTTCACAATTGTGTCTTTCAAATGGGCTTACACAATTCAAAAACCCCACTTTCTAAGTTTTCTGGCTCTCCACAGATAACCAACACAATGAGATTTTTCTGGCTCAATCTCAAAAGAAACCAAAAACATATAAGATTTACACAAATGTAAAATACCTGGATTTCTCTTTTTATAGCAGCCCGGAAGAATCAAATTGGAGTAGAAGTTCGAATATAGAAATTCAATTGTCCAATACTCACTTTAAAATGGTTCTAGATTCTAGATGGATTTTAAATTAAACCAGATGGGCTAGCTCTATTTGATTTTGATTTCAAGAAGAAGGAAAACAACAATTCCTCTTTTCAAATCAGATTGGAATATTGAAATAAAATCAAATTGACAAATCTAACAAAAGAGTATATTAAAATGCACAATGTAGCTTAAAAATAACACAAACTTATCGCTCAGAGTGATGTCTTGATTTTACTAGAATTAGATATAAAACTCTGAAATTTGTGTTCTATTTATAGTTATAGAAATCGCATCTACGACTGGTCATGTGGCCACCACGACTGGTCGTATGATGAACTGCATTTTGAAATTTTAAGCGCGATCGGATAAAACCGTTCCACGAAAATTACGAAAATTTACAACAACTTAGGACTGGTCTTGGAATTACCAGGACTGGTTGAGCCAGTTCTAGGGCTAGTCGAACAAGGTCCAGGACTAGTCTTAGAACAGACCAAACACTTATAAAATGATTCAATTTGAATTATGTATACAAAATGACCTACCCTAAGGTCAATCTAAGGTCATTCATACCTTGAATGTGAAGTATGGACATTGAGACTTCATTTCTTCAGATGATTGTTGACCTTTGAAGATTATGAAGCTTGAATTTGAGATCTTCTAAAGCTTGGATTTGAATTATACTTCATCTTGTACTTTAGTCTTGAGTTGTACTTGAGACTTGAACTTTTGATGTAGCTCTTCAAAGACTTTGAACTTTGAAGCTTACAGGAGTGGACAATGTACCTGACCTTGCATGTCTTGAAGTAGATCACCATTTTTAACTTGTAGCATTGTGATGCAGTGTCTTGAACATATAAACCAACATGCTACACAAGACATAGATTATGTTTTTGGCACCACAAAATTTGACAAACAAAGGAGAAAGAAACCATAGCACTTACAATCTCTCCCTTTGTCAAATTTGTGACAAAACACTCTAATAAAAATAAGAGCAGCATTACCTGCTCAATAAGGAATCATACACCAGTCATTTATAAGAGAACCAGTTATAGCCTGGTTAAAGAATCATGCACCAATTGTCATTAACAAGCTCAAACTCCTCATTACTTACTCCCCCTGAATAACACACATAGATCCATAAAAATTATGCTACTCCCCCACAATCGATATACATTCCATATTTATCAATCAATCCAAAACTTAAAATATTCTCCCCCCTTTTGTCACAATAAGACAAAGGAAGAAATGAATAAATGGAAGTGGAAGACCAATAAGAGAGTAATAAAGGAGTTAAATAGACAAAAGATATATAAGCAAATACAAAGTGCATATATCATAAACCAGTATAATCCAAAGTAAGTCTAGCACACTGAAAGAAACCAAAATAGTCTAATAGTTATTACAGACCAATGAATAAAAATACTTAATCAGATCCAGAAGAAGGAGCAGGTATGGTAGGATCAAGTTGATGAAGGCCCTTGTTTAAGCGCCTAAGATACTTGTGCGTATATTTAAATTGCAAATCATGGGCAACATTCATGTTCTCTACCTTTTCCTCAAGTGCACGAAGACGAGCATCAAAATTGGATGGCTCATAGTCTGGATCATTAGTAGAGTCTGATTCAATTTCATAAAAAATGTCATCCATATTAATATCATCAGGAGGAAGATCACCAGCCTCATCTACATTCCCTGCTTCAGCTCCACCACCACCAACACCCACTTGACCAGGAGCCAATTCCTATTTCATCTTATTTATATTAGAATTGTTAAAAATAAGATGATGAATAGGAGCCTCTCTAACAGGTATAACAACTAGCATGTGAGTGACTAACACAGTCATAAGATATGCAAATGGAATATCACTGTGTCCTGGATGAAGATGAAACTGAATGATGAAATGACATATTAAAGAAGGCAGACAGACTTTAGTAACAGATACGATAGAATGCAAAACCCGAACCATAAAGGAAGTCAGTTCTGTTTTGTTACCAGAACACGGATATAGATTTGAAGTAAAGATTCTGTGGAGAACCCTGTATCTAGGTAACAAGAACTTTGAGGGGAACACATTCCCCTTATGAGTCCATTGCACATCCATATTGCATAAGTCTCTAGTGAGTAGGCATTTTTCTGATTTTGAGGCTTTCTCTACTAGAGTATGAATATGAATACCCTCATCATTAACAAGTATATCCATTAGAGCTGTGATCAAATGACGGTCTACATCAAATGGACCTTCTCTAGTTGCTATTTGAAATGTTAAATTCTCAGTCGAAAATTCAGAAATGCATGCAAACATGGCCTGAGTAATAGACTGGTATGCAGGCCCACCCCAATGTAGGATATTATCCCAACCTACAGATTGGAGAAGAGGAAGGAGATTAAAAGGAGCAATGTGTTCAATATGAACAGGTCTTTCAACAATAATGTTTCGCAATCGCAAATCCTATACATGAGAGGGATCATCTTCGTGTGACCGAAAATGGCGCCGAGTGATAGGAGTTGATCTAGAAGATGATGGACCATGGGAAGTTCTCTTTTTTCCTCTAGCATCCATTTGCAATAGGAGAATCAAAGAAACAAGGAGTTTCAAAATATGTGGAGTGGGGTTTTACTAGATCAGATTTTTTAAAAGAAAATCCTAAAATTGTAATGAATCACAAAATAAATTACTCCAAGAGTGAAAATGAAGTAATATTGACTAGAATCGACAAGAAAAACGTAAATGACGCACTAACCTTGAAGATCTAGGAAGGTGGGTACGACCGGTTGGGCGTCGGTTCGTTGGAGAGAAGAGTTGAAATGAAGAAGAAGAAGTTTTCTCCAAATTTTAAAAGGTCCAGCGCGCTACACGACTGGTCGAGTATGTCCACGACTGGTCGTGTACCTACTAAAATATGCATTTTTCATAAAACTTTGAAATTTAAACCAATAAATTGTCATATATATATATATACATACATACACTATGATACAAACATGCATGAATATTCAATTTTGATTGCACATACCAAGATCAAATTTTAATTTATTAAACCTGCTTTTGTCGAGCGGCTTAGTAAAAATGTCAGTAAGTTGAGTCTCGCTCGGAATGTAATCCAAAGAGATAAGTCTTTTCTTCCACTAATTCATGAATGTATTGATATCTATGTGCTTGGTACGTGAAAGCTGAATTGGATTTTTAAATATATTTATAGCACTGGAATTATCACAATGTAAAACCATTGAATCCCAAGCAATTCCATAATCGCTTAACATACGTTTCATCCAAACAAGCTGAGTACATGCATTTCCAGCTGCGATGTATTTAGCCTCAGCAGTAGAGAGCGATATAGGACTTTGCTTCTTGCTAAACCAAGAAACTAAACAATTTCCAATATAGAAATAACCACCATTGGTTAACTTTCTATCATCGATATTACCAGCCCAATCTGCATCTAAGTACTGCGCCAATTGAACACTAGTATCATATGGATACCAGAGACCTAAATTACCTGAACTTACGACATATCGCATAATCCACTTAGCAGCAGTTAGATGAGACTCTTTAGGATCAGATTGATATCTAGTGCAAATACCAACACTAAAAGCAATATTAGGTCTACTTGCAGTTAAATAAAGTAAACTGCTAATCATACTGCGATATACTTTAGGATCTACATTTTTACCTGTAGAGTCTTTTGAGAGTCTTAAGGTTGTACTCATAGGAGTACCAAAATTCTTACCATTCTCAAATCCAAAATTTTTGATTAAGATCAAAGCATATTTGGTTTGAGAAATAAAAATACCATCAGGTTGTTGCTTTACTTGCAACCCAAGGAAATAGTTCAATTCCCCAACCATGCTCATTTTGAACTTAGATTTCATTAAATCTGGAAACTCAATAGTCATGTTAGTATATGTAGATCCATAAATAATATCATCAACATAGATTTGCACCATTAAGATATGATCGTTATGTTTCTTAACAAAAAGAGTCTCATCAACACTTTCCATTAGAAAATTATGACTTAGTAAAAACTTAGTCAATTTTTTGTACCATGCCTTGGGAGCTTGTTTCAAACCGTAGAGAGCCTTTTTTAGACGATAGACATGATCAGCATTCTTAGGGTCTTCAAAACCTGTTGGTTGTTAAACATAAACTTCTTCATGCAGATTGCCATTTAAGAAGGCTCTCTTTACATCCATTTGATAAAGTTTGAATTTTCTAAAGAAAGCAATGGATATGAATAGTCTGATTGATTCAAAACGAGCAACTGGGGCAAAGGTTTCATCATAGTCAATGCCTTCAATTTGATTGTACTCTTGTACAACCAGTCTAGCCTTCTTATTACCAGTTCTAGACCTTGTTATATACTTCAGATTACACTTATTTTTGAAAATCCACTTAGTTACTATAATGTGTTTATCTTTAGGTCTAGGAACAAGATACCAAACATCATTTCTCAAAAACCGGATAAGCTCTTCTTGCATAGCTATTATAGTTTTCGTCAGTAAGAGCTTCTTTTACGTTAGCCGGTTCTATCTGAGATGTAAAGCACACGTAATTACATGTCTTCTAGTTGTCTACGAGTGCGCACACCAATGAGAGGGTTTCCAAGAATTTGAGTGGTTGGATGATCTTTAACAGTCCTCAGTTCAGAATTAGTTTGGTTGGATGAAGTATCTGGTTTGTCAATTGAAAGAACTTCATCATTATCTGAACTTGAGGCAGGTGTATTCAAGTGATCGTCAATGACCACATTGATGGACTCTTGAATCACATCGGTCATCTTGTTAAGTACTCGATATGCACGACTGTTCAAAGAATACCCTAAAAAGATCCCTTCATCACTTTTAGTGTCAAACTTTTCCAGATTTTCACGGTCACGTAAAATATAGCACTTGCTGCCAAAAACTCAAAAGTATTTGACAGTAGGCTTCTTATCAAACCACATTTCATAAGCCATTTTATTATAAGTTTTACTTGTATAAACCCGGTTGATTATATAGTATGCAGTATTTACGGCTTCAACCTAAAGATTTTTAGGGAGCTTTATACTATTTAACATTACATTAGCCATTTCTTGAAGCACTCTATTTTTTCTTTCAACAATTCCATTTTGTTGCGGTGTTTTGGGCGCGAATAATTCATGTGATATTCCTTGATCGCAATAGAATTTCTCAAAACTGCTATTTTCAAATTTTGATCCATGATCATGACGGATCTTACTAACTTGAGAACTTTTTTTTAGTTTGGATTCGTTTGAGAATCCTTTTTACTTCATCAAGGGTTTCTTATTTATCTCTTACAAAGGTTACTCAAGTAAATTTGGTATAATCATCCACGATCACCAGTATGTATTTTTTGCCACCTCGACTCTCCGTCCTGGTTAGTCCTACAAGATCTATGTGAAGAAGTTCGAGAGGTTTAGATGTGGCATTATAGTTCACTTTTTTGTGAGCACTCCTAGTTTGTTTGCTAATCTGGCATTCGCCACATATTTTGTCTACATTTTGTAGTTTAGGTAGACGTCTTATCAGTTCTCTTTTGCTCAATCTGTATAGATTTCGGTAGTGTACATGTCCAAGACGTTTATGCCATAATGCAGACTTATTGGTATGGACCATGTAACACGTTTGACGAGATGTGCTAGAATCACTAATAATATAACAATTTTTAGAAGTTCTATGACCAGTTAATATTACAGAACCCTTTTTATTTAAATTTTCACAACCATGATTAGTAAATTTTACGCTGTGGTTTTTATCGCATATTTGAGAAATGCTTAATAAGTTATGTTTTAAACATTCTATATATATAAAACATTCTCAAATAAAGGGAGGTTAGAAAGTTGAACCGTACCTTGGCTAATAATCCTACAATTGCTACCATCACCAAATGTAACTGAACCATCAGCCATGTCTTTAAGAGTGGTGAACAGACCTTTGTCACCAATCATGTGCCTGGAGCATCCACTGTCTAGGTACTACTTTGAATGACTTGAAGCTTTGAAAGCCATGTGAGCAACCAAGCAAGTAACCGTAGGAACCCATTTCATAACCATTTTGGATTTAGGAGTATAGTTGGTCTTCGTATGTTTGTAGTTGTTGTAAGAATGACCCACCGAGTTAGATTTTAAGAGCTCCTTAAGTAGATCAACTATTTTCACAGCTAAAGAGTTTCAGTTCTGATTTTTATAGTTGATATGGTTACTTTTAGCTTTGAAAGATTGAAAAGTTTTAGCATTTTTAGAAAACTTTTGATTAGAACTTTTCTCTTTTGAGTTTGAGGACTCTCCTTTTACAAACTTAGGAGTATTCTTCTGTTTAGGAGGAATATTTCTATCATAGCCCAAACCGGATCGGTCGCCACTTTTTCTTGTTCTAGATAAAAGTTTTTCTAATTTTGGATCACCTTGGGCATACCTCCATGTATCCTTTAAACTCAAAAGTGAAGAGATTTCAAGTTTAAGTTTTTCATTTTTAGATTTCAGATTTTCAATCTGAGTGGTTTTGAATTCTAAATCGCATTGGCATTTTTTAAAACAATCTGAAATATAGGATTTTCTAAAATAAGAGAATTAAAATTTTCTTTAAGCTTTGAAATTTTTTCTTTTTGAAGTTTAAGTTTGACAACATTTTTACAACTTTCCTTGTATAGGGCATTATAAGCATCTTAAAGATCATCTTCATTTTCATGATCACTATCCAGATTTTCTTCACTAGTTAAATCATCGTTATCTGAAAAAGTGAACTTGGCTAGAGTCATAAGGGCTTTGACTTCATTGCCCGACTCGGTTTCAGAATCTTCTGATTCAGAAGAAGCTTCAGAACCGGAAGATTCATCCCACGTAGCCAACATACTCTTCTTTTTGGGTTTGTCCTTTTTTGGACACTTGTTTGCCAAATGCCCATATTATTGGTAGTTGTAACATTGACTGTCTTTTAATGATTTCCAAGTTTTAGTTTTAGATCTTTTCTAATCATTAAATTTTTGAAAATCAACCCTCTTTTTACTTTTGAAAATTTTGTAAAACTTTTTTTTGCTAAAAGGGACATATCATCTTCTGAGTTTTCTAAATCAGAATTGCTATTGTTTTCTTGAGAAACATTTTTAAAAGACTTAAGGGCAATAAATTTACCTTTAGGAGCTTTAAAATTTAACTCGTAGGTTTGTAAAGACCCGACTAATTCTTCTACCCCCATATTGTTTATATCACGAAGTTCCTGAATCGTAGTCACCTTTGAGTTGAACTGTTCAGGTAGTGAGCGTAGTATCTTTGCACACACTTTACTTTCTAGGATTTTATCGTCAAGATCCCACATGGAGTTCACAATGTCATTCAATCTTGTATAGAAGTCCATGAACATTTTATTTTCTTCCTATGTATTTCCTCAAATTTGGTTATGAGGATTTGGACTTTGGATTTCTTGACAATTGATGTACCCTCATGTGTCATTTCTAAAATATCCCAAGCTTGCTTTGCAGTATCACAGGATATAATTCTTTTGAATTCATCTGATGATAGTGTGCAAGTGATTGCATTTAGTGCTTTTGCATTGACACTACTCTTGCTTTTCTGAAGAGTGGTCTAGGTAAAATAAGGTGAGACTTTCATTGATTTTGATCCATTGATACCAGTCACTTTACTAGTAGGAGGGATCCATTTAATTACTGTGGCTTGCCACACGCTCTCATCCATGGATTTTAAGAAAATTCTCATCCTGACTTTCCAATAAGCATAATTGGAGCCATCAAATGGTGGAGGCCTAGTGACAGAAAGGCTATCAAAATTTGACATCTTAAAAATAGCTTAAATCGATTAGCTCCAGAAATAAATCCAAAAATATAGCAATTAGAACGAGCTATTAGGCTTTGATACCACTTGAAAAGGCCTAGCTATATATCCTAGACGGGGTGGAGGGCTGAATAAGACTATGCCAAATTTAAAACTTTAACAACAGAATTTAAATGAATAAAGGAATGATAACACTTTAAACAAATCACAATATGGAAATGTAAAGCAACCTCAAATACTAGAATAGAGAGGATGATACCAATGTTGTTCTAAGGACAACTTTGCACCATAAAAACCAAGGGTTTATGACAGGACAACCTTACTAGAATAATTTGAATATCAAAAACTCAAACTGAAAGGAAATAAAGGAAATAGCAAGAAATAAATTCTAAACTATTACAACATTCCCCACAATGCTTAAAATGTAAATATTACAGCATTCACATCTACACATACATCCCACAAACTTGAATGATAAAAGATATAGAAATTAAATAAATATTCAAACCACAAGACACAAAGAATTATAGTGGTTCGCCTGTGTGCACACCAACTGTTAAACAACAGCCACACAGCTTGCTACTCCACTCCTAATATCCTCACACAGGGGATATTAGAGTTCACTATGAAAATAGGTTTCTCAGGTTCACCTAAAACCTTCACAATTGTGTCTTTCAAATGGGCTTACACAATTCAAAAACTCCACTTTCTGAGTTTTCTGGCTCTCCTCGGATAACCAACACAAAGAGATTTTTCTGGCTCAATCTTAAAAGAAACCAAAAACATACAAGATTTAAACAAATGTAAAATACTTGGATTTCTCCTTTTGTAGCAGCCCTGAAGAACCAAATCGGAGTAGAAGTTCGAATATAGAAGTTCAATTGTCCAATACTCACTTTGAAAGGGTTCTAGATTCTAGATGGATTTTAAATTAAACCAGATGGGCTAGCTCTATTTGATTTTGATTCCAAGAAAAAGGAAAACAACAATTCCTCTTTTCAAATCAGATTGGAATATTGAAACAAAATCAAATTGACAAAGCTAACAAAAGAGAATATTAAATATGTACAATGTAGCATAAAAATAACACAAACTTATCTCTCAGAGTGATGTCTTGATTTTACTTGAATTAGATATGAAACTCTGAAATTCGTGTTCTATTTATAGTTGTAGAAATCACATCTACGACTGGTCGTGTGGCCACCACGACTGGTCGTAGGACGAACTGCATTTTGAAATTTTAAGCGCGATCGGATAAAACCATTCCACGACTGGTCGTAGGCCTCCACGACCGGTCGTGAGGCCTCCACGACTGGTCGTGAGACACCAGATATCATTGCTGGAATTTGAGTTGTAACTGCAGGACTGGTCGTGAATAATTCGACATTGTTCCTACGATCGGTCGAGCAGTCTCCAGGACTGGTCGAATCTCAAAAAAATTATGAAAATTTGCAACAACTTAGGACTGGTCTTGGAATTACCTGGACTGGTCGAGCCAGTATTAGGATTAGTCGAACAAGGTCCAGGACTAGTCTTAGAACAGACCAAACACTTATAAAATGATTCAATTTAAATTATGTATACAAAATGACCTACCCTAAGGTCAATCTAAGGTCATTCATACCTTGAATGTGAAGTATGGACATTGAGCCTTCATTTCTTCAGATGATTGTTGACCTTTGAAGATTATGAAGCATGAATTTGAGATCTTCTAAAGCTTGGATTTGAATTATACTTCATCTTGTACTTTAGTCTTGAGTTGTACTTGATCTTGAGTTGTACTTGAGACTTGAACTTTTGATGTAGCTCTTCAAAGACTTTGAACTTTGAAGCTTACTGGAGTGGACAATGTACCTGACCTTGCATGTCTTGAAGTAGATCATCGTTTTTAACTTGTAGCATTGTGATGCAGTGTCTTGAACATATAAACCAACATGCTACACAAGACACAGATTGTGTTTTTGGCACTACAAACTTTGACAAACAAAGGATAAAGAAACCATAGCACTTACAGTCTCTCCCTTTGTCAAATTTGTAACAAAACACTCCAATAAAAATAAGAGCAGCATTACCTGCTCAATAAGGAATCATACACCAGTCATATATATGAGAACCAGTTACAGCCTAGTTAAAGAATCATGCACTAGTAGTCATTAACTAGCACAAATTCCACATTACTTACTCTCCTTGAATAACACACATAGATCCATATAAATTTTGATAAAAATTATGCTACTCCCCCACAATCCATATACATTTCATATTTATCAATCAATCCAAAACTTAAAATATTCTCCCCCCTTTTGTCATAATAAGACAAAGGAAGAAATGAATAAATGGAAGTGGAAGACCAATAAGAGAGTAATAAAGGAGTTAAATAAACAAAAGATATATAAGAAAATGCAAAGTGCATATATCATAAACCAGTATAATCCAAAGTAAGTCTAACACACTAAAAGAAATTAAAATAGTCTAACAGTTATTACAGACCAATGAACAAAAACACTTAATCAGATCCAGAAGAAGGAGCAGGTATGGTAGGATCAAGTTGATGAAGGCCCTTGTTTAAGCAGCTAAGATACTTGCGCGTATATTTAAATTGCAAATCATGGGCAACATTCATGTTCTCTACCTTTTCCTCAAGTGCACGAAGACGAGCATCAAAATTGGATGGCTCATAGTCTAGATCATTAGTAGAGTCTGATTCAGTTTCATAAAAAATGTCATCCATATTAATATCATCAGGAGGAAGATCACCAGCCTCATCTACATTCTCTGCTTCAGCTCCACCACCACCAACAGCCACTTGACCAGGAGCCAATTCTAATTTCATCTTGTTTATATTAGAATTGTTAAAAATAAGATGATTAATAGGAGCCTCTCCAACAGGCATAACAACTAGCATGAGAGTGGCTAACACAGTCATAAGATATGCAAATGGAATATCACTGTGTCCTAGATGAAGACTTAACTGAATGATGAAGTGACATATTAAAGAAGGCAGATAGACTTTAGTACCAGAGACGATAGAATGTAAAACCCGAAACATAAAGGAAGTCAGTTCTGTTTTATTACCAGAACGCGGATACAGATTTGAAGTAAAGATTTTGTGGAGAACCCTATATCTGGGTAACAAGAACTTTGAGGGGAGCGCATTCCCCTTATGAGTCCATTACACATCCATATTGCATAAATCTTTAGTGAGCATGCATTTTTCTAATTCTAAGGGTTTCTCAACTAGAGTATGAATAGGAATACCCAAATCATTAACAGGTATATCCATTAGACCTGAGATCAAATGACGGTCTACATCAAATGGACCTTCTCTAGTTGCTATTTGAAATGTTAAATTCTCAGTCAAAAATTTAGAAATGCATGCAAATATGGCCTGAGCAATAGACTGGTATACAGGCCCACCCAATTAGGATGTTATCCCAACTTACAGATTGGAGAAGAGGAAGGAGATCAAAAGTAGCAATGTGTTCAATATGAATAGGTCTTTCAACAATAACATTTCGTAATCGCAAATCCCGTACATGAGAGGTGTCACGCCCCAAACTCGGAAAACGGGCTCACAAAATTTTCGATTGCCGAATCCGGTGCCGACAGCCTCCGTAGTACCCCATTCTTGGCTCTTAGCGCCCATACGCCAGATTCCGATCCTTGGATCCTACAAGGTGAATTTTCAGTATGATTTTTTTTATTTAATAATGAAGCATAACCACAAGCATAACCAAGTCACAAAACAACATCACCACATATCCACTATATCAAAAACTTTTAATTACAATACGTAAAGGGAAATACAAGTTGATCAAAAAATCTAAAATAGTCAGATGCGCACTCCTGCCTCAGCGCTGTTGCTGTCCAACGCTACCTTCACGCAACGGTCGTGTATAAGCTTACAAAGCTTAGAGGGTGGTGTACGTGTGTAGGTAAGGCGAGTGCCAAGTATAAAATATTAGTGTAATGCAGAAATATGTGGTAAGTTCATGAATACAACCAGCCTTCCAAGGCTTTGTGATGCAAAGCATGAATGCTATCGGTCATACCAAGGCCACGCGATGTGAGGCCTATGTAGCCAAATGTCATATGCGAGATGCAATACAAGCATGTCAGTACTCATCAAGTACACATATCAGTACAATTCCTCTCTGAATATCACCGGGGTTTAATACACCTCACACTGACTGCCTCCTCCCTAGCTGCACAGTCAAGCAAGTGGAAGAGACCACACTATCCGCCTGACTAGTAGTCTGCCAATACCTACCCGGCTCGTCGATAGCGGACTCATTTGTGAGCTGGTCAAACTCAGCCTAGCTTATTGCCCCCTCACTCGGGCGGATAAGGCCACACCCCCTTCCAATCGACCACGACACAGTGGGAGACGCGCCCTACTGGTATTCGGCACTCGGGCGCTCGTGTATCCACTCGGTCTAGACATTGGAAAATCCCCTAGTACAAAAAAGGTTCTGGGATTTTCACCTAAGGACATCCTAAGTGCCCACAATGCTAGAGTTAATATTTCTGGTATCCGATACGAGCATCCACAATGTGTCTGTGGAGGCCACGGTCCTGATGTCGTTAGGGCGTGCAGTGATTAAGTCACACATATGCGAGATGCATGAGTCATACCGTACAATCATGCAGCAATCCTGCGCGTACCAAGTGCTCATGTGGGGGCACTCCGTCTCCTAAGGAGTCCAGTAAATGTCTCAGCCTAACGGCTTATGCTATGATCAAACATTCCTCATATCAAGCATACATATGATGTGTATGGGCATGAATCATGGAGCTATACTAAGCATGTTATAAAGTGATGAATTATCAACAAGTATGGGCCTATCAATGGGCCCTAAGGAGAGTTACAATGCGGACATTTAACCAACATTGTACTTGCAATGTGGATGTTAAACCAACATTGTTCCCATGGCATGGGCCGCCATAATATCATCACATAAACCATACACATTGCAATGGACCCTAAGGACGTCCCGTTGGGCCTCAACCCATGGGTCTTAGATACATCAAATGGGCCGCATCATATGGGCCCTATATAAATCAAGTGGGCCACATCAATGGGCCTTATGTACATTGCAATGGGCTATAACCCCTAGGCCTTTGAATGCATCACAATGGGCCTCATAACATGGGCCTTATATATATCAAATCGGGCCTCAACAACGGCCATAAATACATCGAATGGGCCTAATCACATGGGCCTTATGTATATCAGGTGGGCCACACCAATTGGGCCCCATATGCACATCAAATGGGCCACAACCAAATAAGAGTGGTGATAATGATTTCCACCATTTAAAGTTCCTAAAGCCCACCATAACATATGTTTCCCATCCAACCTATTCATAAATTAATGTAGTGATAGATGAAGTGGAAACAAATATCAGCGTAATAGGGAACTACTATGGCCCTTAGAAATTTTGAACGGTGGACGTCATTGTCCACTACTTAAAATTGTGGGGTCCACTTGAACTATGGATCTAACTCCTTCTTTAGCCCATGCCATAAAATGAGCTTTCAAAGTGGCTGGACAGATTGGATGCAACACATGCATCATGGTGGGGGTCCACATGAAGGCCCACCATCATGTATATTATATATAATATAATATATATAATCTATATATAGTATATATATACAATATTATAATATATATATATATATCTATTATAATATATATATATATATATATATATATATATATATATATATTATATACATACATACACACACTGCAGTCGGGTCCCACCGTCCAGCGTGGACGGTGTGAATGAAACACATACATCACCGTGGGCTCCACCGTCCACCTGGACAGTGGGAATAAAACACATATATCATTGTGGGCTCCATGTGGGGCCCACCATAACGTTTATCTTCCATCCAATCCATTCATAAGGTCACCCGTACCTAGATGAAAAAAAAACAAATTTCATTTTGATCCAAAACTTCTATGGCCAAGTAAAGGGTTCCAACGGCAGACGTTGAATACCACTGTTTCCTCTGATGTGGGCCACCTGAGCTTTGGATGTGGCTGATTTTTGGGTGGGGCCTACTTCAGGAAGGGGCCCACATAATGAACGGGTTGGATGACATACACACATCATGGTGGGGCCCACGACTGGGGGTCGTGAGACCATGCCATCCGCCAACCAGCAGCAGGCGCTGCCTGCGCCTCTGACAGCAGCAGTGTCTGCTCCATATATATTATTATTATTATTTTTTTAAAAATAGTTTCTTCATAGTTTTTCGCACGTGGGGCCTGCATCAAGTGAATCTACCCCAGCCAACAGATTCTATAGTCCATAACCCATCCATCAAGCCCAATATTGGGCATCATTCAGCGTGTAGAAAAATTAAGATGAATTTAAACGGTGAAAATCACTATTTTTAACGCTATGACCCACCAGATACTCGGATCAACCTCATTTTTCAGCTCAACGCCTAAAATGAAGTGGGGAAAGGCATGAACGGCGTGGATTAAGTCCATACATCAAGGTGGGGGCCTGCATGAGTGACCCACCCAATAAGCTTTGAAACAAGCTCATATTTGTGTTTTCCATTCAATCGTCCAGCATCCCTGGACGCTGGACGACTGTGCATTTCAAGTGGACTGCACAAGTGGGCCACCAAATGATGGGAAGTGTGGATACAACGCTTATAAAGTGGGCCCCACCTATAGATGACTTGGATCAAATACATGCTTTATGGTGGGGTCCATTCGGGTGGGCCACATGGCCAAATCATCACACGAAAACATGAAAAAGAGGGGGGGGGGAGAGAGGAGGGAGAGAGAGAGAGAGAGAGAGAGAGAGAGAGAGAGAGAGAGAGGAGAGAGAGAGAGAGAGAGAGAGAGAGAGAGAGAGAGAGAGAGAGAGAGAGGGACACATGTGCATGGAGGGCTTCGCCACTATGAGCCCTCCCTTCCATACATCCAATCATACATCAAGCGGTTCCCATTGCATGTGGGCCCACCAAATAAAAAATCAATGGTAGAGATCCATTCTCTACCAAAATGAAAGGTCTAGATGACCTTATTCAACTAAGAAAAGAAACATCACGATGGGGTCCATGGAGAATGGCCCCATCATGGAATGATCATGAGGATCAAGGTAGGCCATTGGCCACATCTTAGGGTTCAAAGTGAGATCCATACCATTGATCGGTAGGCCTCACTTGGCCCATCATAAAAACATGAAAAATCTAGCCTAATAAGCACCCACCGTTCGATCTTCTCGGTCCGTTGGAACGCCGGTCTCCTTGTGTCTCACTTTGATGGAGAGGATGAGAAATAAAGGGCTAGGATGATGGATTTTTGGGATGGAAAGTGGGCCACACAACTCACTTTTCTCTCATGGAAGAGCTTGGACGTGTGATGCTCTTGCTTGCTTGGGAAGTGTGATGAGAAATGAGAGAGAGAGAGAGTTGTAAGGAGAGAGTGAGAGATGGGTGATGGATGTGAGTGATGGGTGAGGTGATGGTGTACTTGACATGAGAGTTGACTTGGTGGTTGCTAGACTTGTGGAGAAAGAAAGCATAGGTGTGTGTACTTGATATTTGGTGATTGATTGATTGATTGATGAGACATGTTGTGGAGATTCTCTTGGGATTACAAACGCGAGGTGTTTTCTTCGAAATAAACGTCGACCCACATATCTCTCGGCCAGGGTATTGGATCGGTGCGTAAGACGTGGCGTTAGAAGTACGGCGATGGTGCGGTCACATTGATACAAGTCTCGAATTAAGCTGACTCAATGCTACAGGATAAGACCTAGGGTCAATCGCAAATGTTGATTATACATCGCAGGTTGCTGGAATTCGACGAGAAGGATCGCAGAAGTCGACGGAATAGTACGGACTAGGATACGGGTCTTATAGCTCTCTCTACCTAATAAAAATTTCATCCTCGAAATTTGCACTACCATCACAGCTAACCGTAACTCATATGGAAATAAGAAACATAACATCATATATAATCAAAATACAATACAACATATAATCAAACATAAAAAAGATGGGGATAACGCTCTCGAATCTCAGCCTCGCACTCCCAAGACACCTCATCCACACTATGATAGCCCCATTGCACCTTCACCAAGGGAGTGACCTTAGTCCGTAGGACCTGCTCCTTTCGATCAAGGATACAAACTAGCTGCTCAATGTAAGAAGTGTCCTCACGAACCTTCAACGGCTGCCAATCAATAACAGGCACGATGTCTGACTCACACTTCCTCAACATGGAGACATGGAAAATGTTGTGGACGACAGACAACTGAGGTGGCAAGGCAAGCCGATAGGCCACGGTGCTAACGCGCCCAGTGATCTCAAAAGGTCCTATAAATCTCGGGGCAAGCTTGCCCTTTGCTCCAAAATGAACCACACACTTCATGGGTGAGACCTTGAGATACACGTGGTCCCCAACGACAAACTCCAAGGGACGACGCCGACGATCAGCAAAACTGTTCTGCCGGCTCTGAACTGTGTGCATCCTCTGTCTGATGATATCGATAGCCTCTGACGTCTGCAGCACAAGCTCGGGACCCAGGAGATGCCACTCTCCAATCTCGGTCCAACAACTTGAAGATCTGCACCGTCTGCATATAGTGCCTCAAAAGGAGCCATGCCAATGGTCGCCTGATAGCTGTTGTTGTACGCGAACTTAGCCAATTGCAGGTGCTCGTCCCAACTACCTGAGAAATCAATTGCGTAGGCCCGAAGCATATCCTCAAGGATTTAGTTGATCCTCTCGGTCTGCCCATCGGTCTGCGGATGGTACGTGGTGCTGAGCTGCAGATCGGTGCCCATTGCTCTCTGGAAGCTTCTACAAAACTGAGACGTGAACCTCGGGTCTCGGTCTGAAACGATCGAGACAGGAACACCGTGTAGTCTCACGATCTCATCAACAAACATCTTGGCGAGCCGGTCCGTATGATAAGTCTCACGAATCTTAAGAAAATGTTCCAACTTCGTCAGACAGTCCACGACAACTCAGATGGCGTCATGACCGTGCTGTGTCCTCAGCAAACCCATGACAAAATTGGTAGATATGTGCTCCCACTTCCACATCGGGACGTTCAACGGCTGCAATAGACCACGGGGTCTCTGATGATCGGCCTTGACACGCTGGCACGTGTCACACTCAGCCACAAAACTGGCTGTCTGGCGCTTCATCCTTGTCCAAAAATACTGACGCCTCATATCGCGATACATCTTCGTCGAGCCAGGGTGGATAGAGAACCGCGATCGATGTGCCTCAGTCATAAGATCTTGGTTCAACTCAGGAACATCCGGGACACATAATCGGCATCTGAAGTGAAGTCCACCGTCAGAACTAATCTGCCAGTCTGACTGACTCTTAGATGCTGCCTCAGCTCGGTAATCTTGTAACAACTCATCTGCTTGCTGAACCTCGATCACCCTTGCGATAAGAGAGGGTTGAATCAACATGCTCGATAACTGGATGATAAAAGACTGCAGACCAAACTCGAAGTCGTACTTTGCTACATCCTCGAGCATCCTCCACTCCTGAATCATCAAGTGCGCCACTAGGCTCGTGGCTGACGATTGAGGGCATCCGCCATTACGTTCGCCTTACTCGGGTGGCACTGGAGATCATAATCATAGTCCTTCAGGAGCTCCATCCAATGCCTTTGCCTCATGTTCAGCTCGGACTGAGAGAACAGATACTTCAAGCTCTTGTGGTCGGAGAAAAGCTCGAACCTCACCCCATAGAGATAGTGCCTCCACACCTTCAGTGTGAAGACCACTACTGCTAGATCCAAATCATGCATGGGGTAGTTAAGCTCATGGACCTTGAGCTGACGAGACGCATAAACCACCGACTTCCCGTGCTGCATCAGGACAACACCCAAACCAACTCGCGAGACATTGGTAAATACAACAAATCCATCACTCCTAGAGGGAAGAGTGAGGACAGGAGCGGACGTGAGGCGGCTCCATAAATGCCTGCTCACAAGCGTCGCTCCACACGAACTCGGCACCCTTCCGGGTCAACCTGGTCAACGAGGCTGCAATACGAGAGAATTCCTCAATAAAATGTCGGTAGTAGCCTGTCAAACCAAGAAAACTGCAGATCTCGGATGCATTCGTGGGCTGGCCCCACTGACCTATGGCATCAATCTTTGAGGGGTCTACAGCGACGCCCTGCCTCGTCACCACATGACCGAGGAACTTTACCTCCTCCTGCCAGAACTCGCACTTCTCCAACTTCGCGTAAAGCTGGTGTGCACGAAGGGTCTGTAAGGTAATCTCCAGATGCCGCTCATGCTCCTCACGGGTCCTCGAATAAATCAGAATGTCGTCAATGAACGCCACAACAAACTGATCGAGATACAGACGGAAGACCTCATTTATCAACTGTATGAACACTGCGGGCGCATTGGTCAGTCCGAAGGACATGACCTGGAACTCAAAATGACCGTAGCATGTCCTAAAGGCTGTCTTCGGGATATCCTCATCTCGAACCCGAACCTGATGATAACCGGACCGCAAGTCTATCTTCGAAAAGAACTGTGCCTCATGCAGCTGATCAAACAAGTCATTGATCCTCGGAAGTGGGTACTTGTCTTGATCGTGACCTTGTTGAGCTCGCGGTAATCTATGAAAAGCCTCAACGAGCCATCTTTCTTCTTCATGAAGAGTACCGGCGCTCCCCACAGCGAACTGCTCAGACGGATAAAGCCTAACTCGCGCAACTCGTCCAACTACTTCTGCAGTTCCCATAACTCCAACGGTGCCATATGATACATGGCCTTCGAAATAGACGGGGTACCAGGCACGAGATCAATCTAAAACTTAGTGTGCCGACGAGGTGGTAACCCGGGAATATCCTGGAACACATTGAGAAAACCACAAACAACCGGCAGCTGGTCGATACTTAAAGCAGTTGACTCCTCAACGGCACACGATAATAGGTAAGAAAGCTGCTCTCCTCTGGGCTCGGCAACAAACTGGAACTCTGGCACACCGGGTATAGAGAACGTAACTATCCTCGCGGAGTAGTCTAATATAGCGTGGTACTCGATGAGCTAATCCATGCCCAGGATAACATCAAAATCGGACATTGGCAATACGAATAGGTCCGCAGTTAAAAAGATATCCCCAATTAGAATGGGGAAAGACGAGCAAAATTGGTCTAATACTGTAGTCTTCCCTAAGGGCGTCGATACTGACAAACCCTCACGGGCAGACTCTATCGGTAAACCGGTCAATCGACAGAAATCAGCAGCCACAAAGGAATGCGATGCACCAAAGTCAAACAGTACACGTGCAATGCATGCAGAAACAGGGAGAGTACCCTCGACGACCCTCCGGATGACTCAGGGTCCTGCTGGGCGGCATAAAATCTGCCCGGAGCTTGCTAGGGAGGTGCAGGTCCCCTCTTAGGTCTCTACTGATGGTGGTGCCGCTGTGGCGGCTTGATTTGCTGCCTCTACTACTGTGGGGGAGCTCCATGAGACTAGCGCTGCGGTTGCTGCTGCTGCTGTGGTGGCTGTCGCGGAGGCTGATGCGGTGTCTTCGGTTACTGCCGTGGATGTGGACACTCGTGCACATGATGTCCTGTCCTACCGCACCCAAAACAAGTACCTGTAAACAGTCCCGAAGGTAGTACTGGGGGTGCCACTGGTGCTCAGGATGCTGGGCGGGTCGTGCGTCACTGCTGTGAATGATGTCGCTGCTGTTGGGAACTACCAGAGGGCACCTTCCTCTTTTGGTATCCCCTCTAGTCATGGGCTCTTTGCAAACTAGCCCAATCTGACTCATAAATCTGTGCCCTCTCCACGATATGCTCAAATGTTGGAAGCATGTGGCTGATCACAAGACTCCTAAGGGCAGGACGCAAACCGTTCTAAAAACAGCCGGCCTTCCGCCCCTCATCATTAACAAGGTACATCGCAAATCTCGACAGTGCGATGAAACGTACCTCATACCGGGACACAGTCATGTCCCCCTAGAACAGAGTCTAAAACTCTAATGCGCGCTGCTGTCACACATGCTCGGGAAGGAACTTTCGGTCAAACAGGTTTACAAAGTCCTCACAGGTCCACTCAAAATCAGCCGCTATCGATCGGGCTACAGATGCCCACCAATGCAGAGCCTCACCCTGAAGAAGAATTACGGTTAATGGGACTCGTTACTGGGTCGTACATCTCATGGTGTCAAATATCTTCTTCATCTCAAAGCACCATATATCTACTACAGTAGGGTCTGACTCACCCCGGAAACGCGGAGGATCATGCTGTCAGAAGTCCTTGAGAAGGGCGCTCGCACGCTCTTACTCAGCCTCAGCCGGCATAATTGTGGGACGCCTGCTCCGCCCCTGAAGAATAACGGTCATCGCCTGAAGCATCTGCTACACCTGGGTGGCACTCACAGGTATGGTCGGATCCGCACCGGTCTCAGGTAAAGAAGTGGCATCCTCGGGCTGGAAAGTAGGAATATCCAGTGGTGGAGTGGGGGTCGCAGGTGGTAGAGCAGGAGTCGTAGGTGGTGGAGAGGGATACATTCGGGTCACTCTTCTAGCCATTACGTCTTACAAGAAGGAACAAGGGCCTATAGCCTTGAGAATTCTCGAAGGTATAAACGTTAAGGGTCTATGTCAAAAAATCACTAAGTTATTCGGACTCGAAACCTATTCATTCTAAATTCATAACATATATGTGATGCGATCTCAGGTATTCCCAAGTTATGCTTTGATACCAACTTCTATCACGCCCCAAACTCAGAAAACAGGCTCACAAAATTTCTGATCGCCGAATCCGGTGCCGACAACCTTAGTAATATGTCATTCTTGGCTCCCAGCGCCCATACGCCAAATTCCGATCCTGGGATCCTACAAGGAGGATTTTCAGTATGATTTTTTTTTTTTAATAATGAAGCATAACCACAAGCATAACCAAGTCACAAAACAACATCACCACATATCCACTATATCAAAAACTTTTAAGTACATTGCGGAAAGGGAAATACAAAGTGATCAAGAACTCCAAAATAGTCAGATGCGCACTTCTGCCTCAGCGCTGCTGCTATCCAATGCTACCTACACGCAACGGTCGTGCATAAGCTTACAAAAGCTTAGAGGGTGGTGTACATGTGTACGCAAGGAGAGTGTCAAGTATACAATATCAGAGTAATGCAGAAATATGTAGTAAGTTCATGAATACAACTAGCCGTGCCAAGGCTATGTGATGCAAGGCATGAATGCTATCGGCTATACCAAGGCCATGTGATGTGAGGCCTATGTATCCAAATGTCATATGCGAGATGCAATACAAGCATGTCAGTACTCATCAAGTACACAGATTAGTATAGTTCCTCTCTAAATATCACTGGGGTCTAATACACCTCACACTAACTGCCTCCTTCCTAGTTGCACAGTTAAGCAAGTGGAAGAGACTACACTATCTGCCTGACCAGTAGTCTTCCAATACCTACCCGGCTCGTCGATAGAGGACTCATTTGTGAGCTGGTCAAACTCAGTCTAGCTTATAGCTCACTCACTCGGGTGGATAAGGCCACACCCCCTTCCAACCGACCACGACACAGTGGGAGTCGCAGCCTACTAGTATTCAGCACCCGGGCACTCGTGTATCCACTCGGTCTAGACGTTGGAGCATCCCCTGGTACCAAAAAGGTTCTGGGATTTTCACTCAAGGACATCCGAAGTGCCCACAATGCTAGAGTCAATATTTCTGATATCCGATACGACCATCCACAATGTGTCTGTGGAGACCACGACCCTGATGTCGCTAGGGCGTGCAGTGATCAAGTCACACATATGTGAGATGCATAAGTCACACCGTACAATCATGCAGCAATCCTGCGCATACCACGCGCTCATGTGGGGGCACTCCGTCTCCTAAGGAGTCCGGTAAATGTCTCAGCCCAACGGCTTATGTTATTATCAAACATTCCTCATATCAAGCATACATATGATGCGTATGGGCATGAATCATGGAGCTATACAAAGCATGTTATAAAGTGATAAATTATCAACAAGTATGGGCCTATCAATGGGCCCTAAGGAGAGTTACAATGCGGACATTTAACCAACATTGTACTTGCAATGTGGACGTCAAACCAACATTGCTACCATGGCATGACCCGCCATAATGTCATCACACAAACCATGGGAGAATCACACATTGTAATGGACCCTAAGGACGACCCGTTGGGCCTCGACCCATGGGCCGCATCATATGGGCCTTATATAAATCAAGTGGGCCACATCAATGGGCCTTAAGTACATTGCAATGGGCTATAACCCCTAGGCCTTTGAATGCATCACAATGGGCCTCAAAACATGGGCCTTACATATATCAAAGTGGGCCTCAACAACGGCCACAAATGCATTGAATGGGCCTAATCACATGGGCCTTATGTATATTAGATGGGCCACACCAATTGGACCCCATATGCACATCAAATGGACCACAACCAAATAAGAGTGGTGATAATGATTTCCACCATTTAAAGTTTCTAAAGCCCACCATAACATATGTTTCCCATCCAACCTGTTCATAAATTAATGTAGTGATAGATGAAGTGGAAACAAATATCAGCTTAATAGGGAACTACTATGGCCCTTAGAAATTTTGAACGGTGGACGTCATTGTCCACTACTTAAAATGGTGGGGTCCACTTGAACTATGGATCTGACTCCTTCTTTAGCCCATGCCATAAAATGAGCTTTCAAAGTGGCTGGACAGATTGGATGCAACACATGCATCATGGTGGGGGTCCACATGAAGGCCCACCATCATGTATATTATATATAATATAATATATAATCTATATATAGTATATATATACAATATTATAATATATATATATATATATATATATGTATGTATATATAATATACATACATACACACACTGCAGTCGGGTCCAACCGTCCAACGTGGACGGTGCGGATAGAACACATATAAAGTGGGTTCCACCGTCCATGTCAGTGGACGGTGCGAATGAAACACATACATCACCGTGGGCTCCATCATCCTCCTGGACTGTGTGAATAAAATAGATATATCATTGTGGGCTCCACGTGGGGCCCACCATAACGTTTATCTTCCATCCAATCCATTCATAAGGTCACCTGTACCTGGATGAAAAAAAAACAAATTTCATTTTGATCCAAAACTTCTGTGGCCCAGTAAAGGGTTCCAAGGGCAGATGTTCAATACCATTGTTTCCTCTGATGTGGGCCACCTGAGCTTTGGATGTAGCTGATTTTTGGGTGGGGCCTACTTCAGGAAGGGGCCCACATAATGAACGGGTTGGATGACATACACACATCATGGTGGGGCCCACGACTGGGGGCCATGGGACCCTACCGTCCGCCCACCAGCCAGCAGCAGCGTCTGCTGCTATATATAATTAAAAAAAAACCATTTTTTCATGGTTTTTCGCATGTAGGGCCTGCATCAAGTGAATCTACCCCAACTAATGGATTCTACAGTCCATAACCCATCCATCAAGCCCAATATTGGGCATCATTCAGTGTGTAGAAAACTTAAGATGAATTTAAACGGTGAAGATCACTATTTTTAACGCTATGACCCACCAGATGCTTGGATCAACCTCATTTTTTAGCTCAACGCCTAAAATGAAGTGGGGAAAGGAATGGACGACGTGGATTAAGTCCATACATCAAGGTGGGGCCTGCATGAGTGACCCACCCAATAAGCTTTGAAACAAGCTCATATTTGTGTTTTCCATTCAATCGTCCAGCATCCCTGGATGCTGGACGACTGTGCATTTCAAGTGGGCTGCACAAGTGGCCCACCAAATGATGGGTGGTGTGGATACAACGCTTACAAAGTGGGCCCCACCTATAGATGACTTGGATCAAATACATGCCTTATGGTGAGGTCATTCGGGTGGGCCACATGGCCAAATCATCACACAAAAACATGAAAAAGAGGGGGAGAGAGAGAGATCGAGGGACACACGTGCATGGAGGGCTCCACCACTATGAGCCCTCCCTTCCACACATCCAATCATACATCAAGCGGTTCCCATTGCATGTGGGCCCACCAAATCAAAAATCAATGGTGGAGATCCCTTCTCTACCAAAATGAAAGGCCTAGATGACCTCATTCAACTAAGAAAGTAAACATCACGATGGGGTCCATAGAGAATGGCCCCATCATGGAATGATCATGAGGATCAAGGTGGGCCATCAGCCACATCTTAGGGTTCAAAGTGAGATCCATACCATTGATCGGTAGGCCTCACTTGGCCCATCATAAAAACATGAAAAATCTAGCCTAATAAGCACCCACCGTTAGATCTTCTCGGTCCATTGGAACGTCGGTCTCCTTGTGTCTCACTTTGATGGAGAGGATGAGAAATGAAGGGCTAGGATGATGAATTTTTGGGATGGAAAGTGGGCCACACAACTCACTTTTCTCTCATGGAAGAGCTTGGACATGTGATGCTCTTGCTTGCTTGGGAAGTGTGATAAGAAATGAGAGAGAGAGAGAGAGTTGTAAGGAGAGAGTGAGAGATGGGTGATGGATGTGAGTGATGGGTGAGGTGATTGTGTACTTGACATGAGAGTTGACTTGGTGGTTGTTTGACTTGTGGAGAAAGAAAGAATGGGTATGTGTACTTAACATGAGGTGATTAATTGATGGATTGATTGATTAATTGATGGGACATATTGTAGAGATTCTCTTGAAATTGCAAGCGCGTAGCGTTTTCTTCGAAATAAACGCCGGCCCACATCTCTCGGCCAGGGTATTGGATCGGTGCGTAAGACGCGGCGTTGGAACCATGGTGACGGTGCGGTCGCAATGATACAAGTCTCATGTGACCGAAGATGGCGCCGAGTGATAGGAGTTGATCTAGAAGATGATGGACCATGGGAAGTTCTCTTTTTTCCTCTAGCATCCATTTGCAATAGGAGAATCAAAGAAACAAGGAGTTTCAAAATATGTGGAGTGGGGTTTTGCTAGATCAGATTTTTCAAAAGAAAACCCTAAAATTGTAATGAATCACAAAATAAATTACTCCAAGAGTGAAAATGAAGTAATATTGACTAGAATCGACAAGAAAAATGCAAATGACGCATTAACCTTGAAGATCTAGGAAGGTGGGTACGACCGGTCGGGCGTCGGCTCGTTGGAGAGAAGAGTTGAAATGAAGAAGAAGAAGTTTTTCCCAAATTTTAAAACATCCAGCGCGCTACACGACTGATCGAGTATGTCCGCGACTGGTCGTGTACCTACTAAAATACGCATTTTTCATAAAAAATTGAAATTTAAACCAATAAATTATCAAATTATATATATATAATATATATATATATATATATATATATATATATATATAAAGATATACTATGATACAAACATGCATGAATATTCAATTTAGATTGTGCATACCAAGATCAACTTTTAATTTATTAAACCTGCTTTTGTCGAGCGGCTTAGTAAAAAGTTGAGTCTCGGTCGGAATGTAATCCAAAGAGATAGTCTTTTCTTCCACTAATTCATGAATGTAGTGATATCTAATATCATTGTGCTTGGTACGTGAATGCTGAATTGGATTTTTAGATATATTTATAGCACTGGGATTATCACAATGTAAAACCATTGAATCCTGAGCAATTCCATAATCACTTAACATACGTTTCATCTAAACAAGCTGAGTACATGCACTTCCAGCTGCGATGTTTTCAGCCTCAGTAGTAGAGAGTGACATATAGAACTTTGCTTTTTGCTAAACCAAGAAACTAAACAATTTCCAATATAGAAATAACCACCATTGGTTGACTTTCTGTCATCGATATTACCAGCCCAATCAGCATCTGAGTACCCCGCCAACTAAACACTAGTATCATATGGATACCAGAGACCCAAATTAGCTGAACTTGCGACATATCGCATAATCCGCTTAACAGCAGTTAGATGAGACTCTTTAGGATCAGATTGATATCTAGTGCAAATGCCAACACTAAAAGCAATATCAGGTCTACTTGCAGTTAAATAAAGTAAACTGCCAATCATACTGCGATATACTTTAGGATCCACATTTTTACCTGTAGAGTCTTTTGAGACTCTTAAGGTTGTACTCATAGGAGTATCAAAACTCTTACCATTCTCAAATCTAAAATTTTTTATTAAGTTCAAAGCATATTTGGTTTGAGAAATAAAAATACCATCAGGTTGTTGCTTTACTTGCAACCCAAGGAAATAGTTCAATTCCCCAACCATGCTGATTTCGAACTTAGATTTCATTAAATCTACTAACTCAACAGTCATGTTAGTACAGGTAGATCCATAAATAATATCATCAATATAGATTTGCACCAGTAAGATATGATCGTTATATTTCTTAACAAAAAGAGTCATATCAACACTTCCCATTAGAAAATTATGACTTAGTAAAACTTAGTCAAATTTTCGTACCATGCCCTGGGAGCTTGTTTCAAACCGTAGAGAGCCTTTTTTAGATGATAGACATGATCAGCATTCTTAGGGTCTTCAAAACTCGTTGGTTGGTCAACATAAACTTCTTCATGCAAATCGCTATTTAAGAAGGCACTCTTTTCATCCATTTGATAAATTTTAAATTTTCTAAAGCAAGCAATGAATATGAATAGTTTGATTGATTCAAGACGAGCTACTGGGGCAAAGGTTTTATCATAGTCGATGCCTTAAATTTGAGTGTACCCTTGTACAACCAGTCTAGCCTTGTTTCAAATTATATTACCAAGTTCATCAGACTTATTTTTGAAAATCCACTTAGTTCCTATAATATGTTTATCTTTAGGTCTAGGAACAAGATACCAAACATCATTTCTCAAAAATTGGATAAGCTCTTCTTGCATAGCTACTATAGTTTTCGTCAGTAAGAGCTTCTTTTACGTTAGCCGGTTCTATCTGAGATGTAAAGCACACGTAATTACATGTCTTCTAGTTGTCTATGAGTGCACACACCAGTGAGAGGGTTTCCAAGAATTTGAGTGGTTAAATGATCTTTAACAGTCCTCAGTTCAGAATTAGTTTGGTTTGATGAAGTATCTGGTTTGTTAATTGAAAGAACATCATTATCTGAACTTGGGGCAGGTGTATTCAAGTGATCGTCAATGACCACATTGATGGACTCTTGAATCACACCAGTCCTCTTGTTCAGTACTCGATATGCATGACTGTTCAAAGAATACCCTAAAAAGATCCCTTCATCACTTTTAGTGTCAAACTTTCCCAGATTTTCACGATCACATAAAATATAGCACTTGTTGCCAAAAACTCGAAAGTATTTGACAGTAGGCTTCTTATCAAACCACATTTCATAAGCCATTTTATTATAAGTTTTACTTGTATAAACCCGATTAATTATATAGCATGCAGTATTTACTGCTTCAGCCCAAAGATTTTTAGGGAGCTTCATACTATTTAACATTATATTAGCCATTTCTTGAAGCACTCTATTGTTTTTTCAACAATTCCATTTTGTTGTGGTGTTTTGGGCACGAAGAATTTATGTGATATTCCCTGATCGCAACAGAATTTCTCAAAACTGCTAATTTCAAATTCTAATCCATGATCATGACAGATCTTACTAACTTGAGAATTTTTTTCAATTTGGATCCGTTTGAGAATCCTTTTTACTTCATCAAGGGTTTCTTATTTATCTCTTAAGAAGGTTACCCAAGTAAATCTGGTATAATCATCCACGATCACTAGTATGTATTTTTTGCCACCTCGACTCTCCGTCCTGGTTTGTCCTACAAGATCTATGTGGAGAAGTTCGAGAGGTTTTGATGTGGCATTAGAGTTCACTTTTTTGTGAGCATTCATAGTTTGTTTGCCAATCTAGCATTCGCCACATATTTTGTCTACTTTTTATAGTTTAGGTAGACCTCTTATCAGTTCTCTTTTGCTCAATCTATATAGATTTCGGTAGTGTACATGTCCAAGGCGTTTATGCCATAACTCAGGCTTATTGGTATGGACCATGTAACACGTTTGACTAGATGAGCTAGAATCACTAACAATATAACAGTTTTCAGAAGTTTTATGACCAGTTAATATTACAGAACCCTTTTTATTTAAAATTTCATAACCATGATTAGTAAATTTTACGCTGTGGTTTTTATCGTATATTTGAGAAATGCTTTACAAGTTATGTTTTAAACCTTCCTATATAAAACATTCTCAAATAAAGGGAGGTTAAAAAGTTGAACCGTACCTTGACCAATAATCCTGCAATTGCTACCATCACCAAATGTAACTGAACCATCAGCCATGTCTTTAAGAGTGGTGAATAGACCTTTGTCACCAGTCATGTGCCTAGAGCATCCACTGTCTAGGTACCACTTTGAATGGCTTGAAGCTTTGAAAGTCGTGTGAGCAACCAATCAAGTAACATTAGGAACCCATTTCATAACCGTTTTGGATTTAGGAGTATAGTTGGTCTTCGTATGTTTGTAGTTGTTGTAAGAATGACCCACTGAGTTAGATTTTAAGAGCTCCTTAAGTAGATCAACTATTTTCTCAGCTAAAGAGTTTCGGTTTTGATTTTTATAGTTGATATGGCTACTTTTAGTTTTGAAAGATTGAAAAGTTTTAGCATTTTTAGAAGACTTTTGATTAGAACTTTTCTCTTTTGAGTTTGAGGACTCTTCTTTTACAAACGTAGGAGGAGTATTCTTCTGTTTAGGAAGAATATTTCTATCATAGCCCAAACCAGATCGGTCGCCACGTTTTCTTGATCCAGATAAAAGTTTTTCTAATTTTGGATCACCTTAGGCATACCTCCATGTATCCTTTAAACTCAAAAGTGAAGAGATTTCAAGTTTAAGTTTTTCATTTTCAGATTTCAGATTTTCAATCTAGGAGGTTTTGAGTTCTAAATCGCATTTGCAATTTTCAAAACAATCTGAAATATAGGATTTTTCTAAAATAAGAGAATCAAAATTTTCTTTAAGCTTTGAAAACTTTTCTTTTTGAAGTTTAAGTTTGATAGCAATTTTACAACTTTCCTTATATAGGGCATTGTAAGCATCTTGAAGATCATCTTCATTTTCATGATCACTATCCAGATTTTCCTCACTAGTTAAATCATCGTTATCTGAAAATATAAACTTGCCTAGAGTCATAAGGGCTTTGACTTCATTGCCCGACTCGGTTTTAGAATCTTCTGATTCAGAAGAAGCTTCAGAATCGAAAGATTCATCCCAAGTAGCCAACATACTCTTCTTTTTGGGTTTGTCCTTTTTTGGACACTTATTTGCCAAATTCCCATATTATTGTCAGTTGTAACATTGACTGTCTTTTAATGATTTCCAAGTTTTAGTTTTAGATCTTTTCTTATCATTAAAATTTTTGAAAATCAACCCTCTTTTTACTTTTAAAAATTTTGTAAAACTTTTTTGCTAGAAGGGAATATCATCTTCTGAGTTTTCTAAATCAGAATTATGATTGTTTTCTTGAGAAACATTTTTAAAAGACTTATGGGCAATAGATTTACCTTTAGGAGCTTTAAAATTTAATTCGTAGGTTTGCAAAGACCCGACTAATTCTTCTACCCTCATATTGTTTATATCACGAAGTTCCTGAATCGCAGTCACCTTTGAGTTGAACTGTTCAGGTAGAGTGGGCGTAGTATCTTTGTACACACTTTACTTTCTGGGATTTTATCGCCAAGACCCCACTTAGAGTTCACAATGTCATTCAATCTTGTATAGAAGTCCATGAACATTTCATTTTCTTCCATATGTATTTCCTCAAATTTAGTTGTGAGGATTTGGACTTTAGATTTCTTGACAATTGATGTACCCTCATGTGTCATTTCTAAAATATCCCAAGCTTACATTACAGTATCATAGGATATAATTCTTTTGAATTCATCCGGTGATAGTGCGCAAGTGATTGCATTTAGTGCTTTTGCATTGGCACTACTCTCGCTTTTCTGAAGAGTGGTCTAGGTAAAATAAGGTGAGACTTTCATTGATTTTGATCCATCGATACCAGTCATTGAATTAGATATAAAACTCTGAAATTCGTGTTCTATTTATAGTTGTAGAAATCGCATCTAGGACTGGTCGTGTGGCCACCACGACTGGTCGTAGGATGAACTGAATTTTGAAATTTTAAGCGCGATCGGATAAAACCGTTCCACGACTGGTCGTAGGCACTTCACGACCAGTCGTGAGGCCTCTATGACTGGTCGTGACATTCCCACAACTGGTTGTGAGACACCAGATATCGTTGCTAGAGTTTGAGTCTTAACTGGTCGTGAATGAGTCGGCACTGGTCCTACGACTGGTCGAGCAGTCTCCAGGACTGGTCGAAGCTCAAAAAAATTCTGAAAATTTGCAACAACTTAGGACTGGTCTTGGAATTACCTGGACTAGTCGAGCCAGTTCTAGGACTAGTCGAACAAGGTCTAAGACTAGTCTTAGAACAGACCAAACACTTATAAAATGATTCAATTTGAATTATGTATACAAAATGACCTACCCTAAGGTTAATCTAACGTCATTCATACCTTGAATGTGAAGTATGGACATTGAGACTTCATTTCTTCAGATGATGGTTGACCTTTGAAGATTATGAAGCTTGAATTTGAGATCTTCTAAAGCTTGGATTTGAATTATACTTCATCTTGTACTTTAGTCCTGAGTTGTACTTGATCTTGAGTTGTACTTGAGACTTGAACTTTTGATGTATCTCTTCAAAGACTTTGAACTTTGAAGCTTACAGGAGTGGACAATGTACCTGACCTTGCATGTCTTGAAGTAGATCACCGTTCTTAACTTGTAGCATTGTGATGCGGTGTCTTGAACATATAAACCAACATGCTACACAAGACACAGATTGTGTTTTTGGCACTGTAAAATTTGACAAACAAAGGAAAAAGAAACCATAGCACTTACAGTCTGTACTTATAGAATTTTCATCGATTGAGGTCAATAGGGTGGCTAACACAACCGAATCCAACACTACAAATATAAACTTAGGATCGCGATTTTAATCCTGCCTTTCAATGGATTATATCTAAGTGAGTCTGATGTGGCCCACAAGATGGTCGGTATTTGTAACACCCCGTACTTTTCAGCACTTAGGTGTTACCATGGGAACCTAATTAGCAAGCTCGTGTGGGAACACATATAACCCACACCACTAACGACCTCTCAATTAGTCGCAATTAGACCATCTTAACCGGCTGAATTTGGGATAAGGCGACCTATAACACAATTGTAAGGTCTGAGGTCAATTCATCATAAATTAACTCTTGATTGCTCATGGTAAGGTTGCGTCACGAACAATCTACCTGTGATCTGAGCCGAAGGTTGAAGTCTTCAGTACCATATTCATTTGATCGCAAAGATCAATCAAACGTTAATTTTTATCCTAAATAAATGCGTATAATTTGTCAATCCAACTGTGAGTTAGATAACCCATTTGATCAACTTCTAGATCAATCTACGAGTAATCTTCATTCGTAGTTAGGCTATCCAACCATTGACTCTTAGGGGCCAGACCATCAATGACTCTGACCCTTAAATTGACCATCAGAACCATCTAATGCGAGCCATGGAGGCCTTTATCTTAGATCATCTTAGAATCGGGACCCAAATCATGAGGATCATCATTTATTCACTCCACATGAATCATCAATCAATGCACGAGTAGCCCACAACTTACATATAGGCATGGAATAATAATAAAAATAATAAATAAATAAATAAAAAGATAAATAAATAACAATGTGTATAGGTAGTAACAACGATAATAATAATAATAATATAAAATCATGAGACAGATAGTCCTAATAACTTACAAAGCGGGACCCACAACATTAATAAAAATGGATGCATGTGTGAAGAAGTAGAATAATGATAATAAAGAGAAATAAATAATGATAATGACAGATAGTAATAATGTAATTAACATTAGTATTAATATTTGGTTAGTGACCGATTATGAAAATCTTACAAACAAGACTCTTTTAACTGTTGATATTTAAATTCGGGACAATCCGACTGCCAGTTCGCTGAGAATCCACAAATAAAGCCCAAATCAGGTTGTGGGCCCCACCTAGGCATTTCATCTGCCTAATCCTTGATTAAGGGCCCTTCTTGGGACCAAATGGAATGAACGGTGTTGATTTGCCTAACCATTTCTGTGGGACCCACTCTAGGGTAACACGCGTACATAGTGATCGTGCACTTGATGTGCAATGAGCTGAGAAGCCTGGTCAAAGTAGGGCTGACCCAAGCCTTATATTAAAAGAGAGAATCTCTCTCTCTCTCTCTCTCTCTCTCTCTGTGTGTGTGTGTTTTTGCCAGGAAATGGACTGACGTCCATTTCGTCGATCGGTGGCCCACCTACACCGACCATTTGGAAAATCAAAACCATCCATCTGGTTTGAACGATCCCTTTGACCAAAACCTAGTGGGCCTCACATGTAGACGTGATAGTGTGTGTACACAAACGTCGGCGAAAAAGGGTTGTGTGCAACCATGGTTCAAAAAATGAAAACTATTTCCGTGCGCCACGCTGGCAATCCACGTGAGCTTCGTCTCCTTCAATCCCAGCCTTCCATTCGGTGAGATCTCAGCCACCCAATCCACGGTTTAGGGCTCTCTCCCATAGCCAAGAGAAAACAACGACTGATCTTGCAAATACCAGCCGTATTTCAAAATGGTTTTAGTAGATCAGATCCTAACCGTTTAGATTCAATCCAACGGCCTAATAGAGTAGGGTTTCTATGAGAAGGAAGCATAAATGCCTCTTTCTCGTCCATTACAAAGAAACCGAGAAAACAACTAAAAATTTCTAGCTGCGAACCCATCATCCAAACCTCCCCAAACTTCAAAACCTTATGTCTGTAACCTCACTGGAGCTTAACCAGACCATCCACAAGGGCTAGTTCGAAGAAAGAAGCTGTGTAGAAGAAAATACCATTAATGGCGATCTTCTTCTCCATCGCATCTGAAGAGTTGTCGGGCAAGTGCGCTCGGCCTGGGGATTGAGAAAGAACGTGGAGGAAGAAAAAGATGAGGGATGAAACAAGTGGAAGGAGAGAGAGAGAGTATGAAGGAGGTGCGGTCAGCTGCCATCTGCTGCACTGGCCCGACTAGAAGTGAGTCGTTGACTCGCTTGTACTCGATCAAGCTAAGTCCTGAGCTTGTTGATGATGGTAAAAAGGAAGAAAAGAAAGAAAATGGGAAGGAACAAGGAAGAAGAAAGAAAAAGAGAAGATAGAAGAAGAAGGCATGACAGAGAGAGGGAGACTGACTCGGGAGCCTGACTTGTGGGCTGCTGTCCTTCTTCATTGCCCTAACTCAGCTCGGCTGAGGCTGGGTCAGGCCGAGTTTGATAGAGGAAGGAGATGGAGGTTGAGGCCTTGGGTGCTCTGAGTCGACCTAACGAAAACCTCCGAGTCTTAGACTGACTTGGGCCTGTTTCAGTGCAGACTTAGTCTATCACACACTAGAAGCCTTGCTGGAGAACTATATTATCTAGCTAGCCTGAGAACAAGTCGATTTGAGTGGACATCTTGCGGAGTTGAGCTCAAGTTGAAACAGGGTTCAATCGGGCTGCATCGAGTCATTACTGAGTTGATAAGTGAAATTCATCGAGTCAAGCCAAGTTTACGTAGGTGAGTCAGCACTTCCTTCCCGGGCGAGACTTGTTTTGATATAATATTGTCATTCTTACCACTATTATTAATGTTAACGATGATTAGCCATTAATAGGTTGTTTATGCTAAAACTAGTTATTTGTAAATAATAACATTTTATTTATCGCCCTTAAACATTATCATTAATGGTATATCATAATAATTATTACCATCATAATGCTTATTATTTTCATGTAGCTACTATAAATTACATCGCTAGCATTAATGGTGGTTTAATAACTATTGATATTATTAACGTTGTGATTAATCACACGTCGATTAGCGTTCAATCCTAAAATCTAAGTCTAAAACTAAATTCTTAGGTAAAACCTTAAATCTAAGTAATCCAAACCATAAGCTATAATCTTGACCATGGATACATGGTAGAACACTGATCTCACTATACAATTTTGTAATTTGTCGTAGGATTCGACTCTAAGGGTGCATACACCTCCTAGTAACACAATTAGGCGACTGGATTCGTAAGGTGATGATTTCTTCCCCTTGAGCTTTATATTTTCCCATTAGCTTAAGTGATAGTTTTTTATTTTAATTTCAATTTCAATTGATATCTTCACTTTGTAATCACATGTGTAGTTGTTGAAATTGAATTGCTAGATTACATGCTTAATATTTATCCTGCATATTTTCTCATGTATGTGGATTACTTGTGGATTTCTAATGGAACTTAAACTGGTACATCAGTGGAAAACCCCCACTTATAAATGTATACCCATACTTGGGATGTAACTCGATTGATTGTGATTATAATGGACCTTCCACTTAGTGGTTGTTGAATGGCGGTTTAAATTGGATGTTGATGTGGGCTTACCATCCAGGGGTTGCTGTGTTTAAATGGTTTTTAAGGATAGTCTTTTATTGCATGATTTGATAATTGCCATATGTGGCATAGTTTTGATAATCACCCTAGGTGACTTTGTTTTGGTATTTGCCCTAGATGGGTTTGACATTTTATTTCATACAACCATGCGTTGGTAACTAAGCCCCATATACTGAAATATGATTGGCCATTAGTCGACAGTTTCCATTAGACATCCTAAGGTGGTAGACTCATGGGTCAGGGATGGTGGTCATGGGACACTATGGCTGAGCCGTCAGCCTACGCTGGGTGACGAGCTCCCCCATAGTGATCTTGAGCTTATTTAAACCGACTGATTATAATTGGACTAATAATGGCTTGACTAATCATGCATACATATCATCCCAACCATATTGGAGAGTTTGACACTACGCATGTACTATGCACTTTCTGTGGCGACCGGCCATATTGGAGAGTTTGACACTACGCATGTACTATGTACTTTCACTGGTGACCGAACATATTGGTGAGTTTGGCACTACGCACGTACTATGCACTTTTGTTGGTGACCGGCCATATTAGTGAGTTTGACACTACACATGTACAATGTACTTTCGCTGGTGATTGGCCACATTGCATGGGTTTTGCCCAAAAGCCAACTGGATGCGCATCCCCAGTTGATGTGCACTCATACATCCATGCATTTAATAAGACTGCATCATGTATTTCTTCGTATGCCTTATTATGTCTTTATAACTATGCTTACCTAATGCGGCGATGTGCAATCTTGAGGAGAATTCACACTGAGCTGGCCACTCATTAATCGAATATATAACCATACAGCTAGCATAAGTGGCTTAGTTGATATTCATGTTCATATTGATGAGGGGTAGGGTGAAATCGTTAAGGATGCATGATTGTAATGTTAAGAGGAGCTGCGCGATCTTGCGGCTCAAATCTATATGTATTTTATTATTTCTCTTGTGTAATTTATGTAATTCTTGTATTGGTTAATTCAGAGACATTGGTTTGTATAAGTCATTTTGGGCAACCTCTTGTATATTCTTAATGTAAATGAAAATTTTCCTTTATGTTGATTTGTCCATGCTATGCTAAACTGTTAACTCTGAAAGAATATATATATATATATATATATATATGGAATTTGGCTCTCTATAAGTTAACACTTGGGTTTTTGGCAAACGGGTCATATACTCGGGTCTTGAAAACGTGGGTTACAGTTGGTATCAGAGCATAGTTTGGACAAACCAAGCCTTGGGAAAATGATCTTATACAAACTTTAAATGTCTCAAGTTAGGATGTTTGAAACTAGAAATTTGAACTTAAGTGAATTTCCCTTAGACTTAGGAAGATTTGAGAATGTAGAAACCTCAAACTTAGATTCCCTTAGAGATTATTAGAATAGTCATTTAAACTTAGGAAAAGTTCCCTTAAAAAAAATTGAGAACATAGATACTTCAAACTTTAGGCCCCTTAAAATTTCTAGGTTAGACCTTTGGATATTAACTTATGTAGAAATCCCCTAGAATTGGGAAGAAATGAGAATGTAGAAACTCAATGTTAGGCTCCTTAAAAAAAAAAATAATTGTTTGGATAACTATTGAACTTAGAAATGGTCTTAGGTTCCTTTGGAAATATAAATACTCAATATTCTAGGTCCCTTAGAGAGTTGTTTGGATAATCTTAGAAATTATAAACTGAACTTAAGTCCCTTGAACATTTTAGGTTTAGTCATTTGAACTTAGAAACAAAAACTTTGGTTCCCTTGTAAACTACCAAAATGTTTTTTGGACTTAGAAATAAAATATGTGTACCAAGTACTCATTATAATGCATACAAGGCTACACAAGGACATTCGTATACTTGACTCTCAAAGAACATTTTAGAAATCTAGGATTCAAACTCTTTCTAAAATTTCCCTTAGTTAGAGATAACATTGTCACAACACTTAGTGAAAGAAATGAACTCATGCTTCGTAGGAATTTCCTCAATCACTAGATTGTACATTTGATTGGAAACCAGTGGTCTCTAAACTTAAGAATCGCAATAGGAATTATAGTTTGAATCCCCTAATACACCTCTTTACTTAGGAAAAATATTTCCCACAAATACCAACACAGAAAGTTAGTTAGAGGAAGAGTTATATAATTTTAGGTAAACTTTCAACCCTAGGCTGAGTATATTAAGACTAGATTTGAAATCCTAGGTGAATTCGGCAAATTCCAAACTCAAATTTTCACGTAGAAATTTTTATCATGATTTTTTTTTAGGTGACCAGAGTGCGCACTGGAAGCTTGATGGTCGTTCTCATCTATTCACGTAAATTTCGAGTGCTCTCATTGAAAAACTAGAATGGTTACAGGATGTTCCTCGCGAGTCTAGGATAATCGGGATCACGGATTGATGAAATCATGTTTATGTGATGTGTACGCGGTTTGGCTCAAGATCTAAGTCCTAGCAAATCTCAACGATCTTGTTGCCCTAATCAAGCGAAGGATCAGGATTTAACAGGATTATGATTTGATACCAAAATCCTCTGTTCTGTAGGCAAATGATTGATGTATTGAGCTCAAACCTACTACAAGCATCTACTCATGTTAGCTCGAACGCTAAAAAAAAAAAAAAAAAAAAAAACCAGAAGACTGTATCATACTTTAGACAATGGGGAACTATCATTTAAATTGAAGAAAAATTAAAGAGAAAGATATAATACTATTAGTTGCCACATAAATGAACTGATAACCTTAGTAATTGCTATAGGAAAAATTTTAATGTTTATGAGCATTAAAACAACTCCCTAGATTTGACTAGTGTTGGAATTATTTCTAACCTTAGTGGGACTTAGACACCTTAGTTGATTTGCTAGACGAGACCCTTGAGGGTTGTGAGAAACTTGAATAAAGCTCGTTGGGATTTCATATATAGACATAGGGTACATCTTAGGATAATTGAACCACTCATAATATTAATAACAAGTACGTATATCATTAAATATTGAAGTAGAACTCTATTTATTTTTCTTTAAGGGGGGTAGATTGTAATGACCCTTGTCCTAGTAGTAAGTCATGAGCGCTTGTTTATACAATAAACTTAGGGTAGAGAATTAGCAGATGTATACGGACACTATAAGATAGATTGTTGTCCACATTTATAGTTGAAGTACTGAATTTCGGGGGTGAAATTCTCTTTAAGGGGGGTAGTCTGTAACACCCCGTACTTTTCAACCCTCGGGTGTTACCATGGGAACCTAATTAGCAGGCTCGTGTGGGAACACATATAACCCACACTGCTAACCACCTCTCGATTAGTCACAATTAGACCATCTTAACCGTCTGAATTTGGGATAGGGCGACCTACAATACAATTGTAAGGTTTGAGGTCAATCCACCTTAAATTAACTCTTGATTGCTGATGGTAAGGTTGCGTCACCAACGATCGGCCTGTAATCTGAGCCGAAGGTAGAAGTCTTCAGTACCATATTCATTTCATCACAAAGATCAATCAAACCTCAATTTTTATCCTAAATAAATGCGTATAATCTGTCAATCCAACCGTGAGTTAGGCAACCCATTTGATCAACCTCTATATTAATCCATAAGGAGTAATCTTCATCCGTAGTTAAGCTATCCAACCATTGACTCTTAGGGGCTGGACCATAAATGACTCTAACCCTTGAATCGACCATCAGAACCATCCAATGCGAGCCATGGAAGGCCTTTATTTTAGATCATCTTAGAATCAGGCCCAAATCATGAGGATCACCATTTATTCACTCCACACGAATCATCAATCAATGCACAATGAGTAGCCCACAAGTTACATATAGGCATGGAATAATAATAAAACTAATAAATAAATAGATAAAAATATAAATAAATAAAAATGTGTATAGGTAGTAACAACGATAATAATATAATATAAAATCATAAGATAGATAGTCGTAATAACCTATAGAGCGGGACCCACAACATTAATAAAAATGTATGCATGTGTGAAGAAGAAGAATAATGATAATAAAGAGAAATAAATAATGATAATGATAGATAGTAATAATGTAATTAACATTAGTATTAATATTTGGTTAGTGACCTATTATGAAAATCTTACAAACAGGATTCTTTTAACCATTGATATTTAAACTTAGGACGGTCCGACCGCCAGATCACCGAGAATCGACAAATAGAGCTTAAATCAGGTTGTGGGCCCCACCTAGGCATCTCATCTGCCTAATCCTTAATCAAGGGCCCTTCTTGGGAACCCCCAAATGGAATAGATGGTGTTGATTTGCCTAACCATTTATGTGGGACCCACTTTAGGGAAACACGCGTACATAGTGAGGTTGCACCTGATGTGCACTGAGCTGCGAAGCCCGGTCAAAGCAGGGCTAACCCGAGCCTTCTATTAAAATCTCTCTGACGTTCATTTCGTCGATTGGTGGCTCACCTACACCGGCCATTTGGAAAATCCAAACGGTCCATCTGGTTCGAACGATCCCTCTAACCAAAACCTAGTAGGCCTCACATGTAGACGTGATAGTGTGTGTACACAAACGTCGGCGAAAAAGGGTGGTGTGCAACCATGTTTCCAAAAATGGAAACTGTTTTCCTGCACCACACTGGCAATCCGCGTGAGCTTCGTCTCCTTCAATCCCATCCTTCCATTCGGTGCGATCTCAGCCACCCAATCTGTGGTTTAGGGCTCTCTCCCATAGCCAAGAGAAAACAATGGCCGATCTTGCAAATACCAGCCGTATTTCAAAATGGTTTTAACAAATCAGATCCTGACCATTTGGATTCAATCCAACGGCCTAGTAGAGTAGGGTTTCTATGAGAAGGAGGCATAAATGCCTCTTTCTCGTCCATTGTAAAGAAACTGGGAAAACAGACGAACTTCCAGCTGTGAACCCATCGTCCAAACCTCCCCCAAACTTCAAAACCGCATGTCTGTAAGCTCGCTGGAGCTTAACCAGACCATTCATAAGAGCTAGATCGAAGAAACATGCTGGGCGGAAGAAAACGCCATTCATGGCGGTCTTCTTCTCCACCACATCTGAAGAGTTATCGGGTGCGTGCGCTCAGGCCTAAAGGGGATGTTGTAACAGCTTCTAGGGAGAGAGAAAGAATGTGGAGGAAGAAAAAGATGAGGGATGAAGCAAGTGGAAGGGGAGAGAGAGAGTCCGAAGGAGGTGCGGTCAGCTGCCATCTACTGCACTGGCCTGACCCAAAGCGAGTCGCTGACTCGCTCGGACTTGATCAGGCTGAGTCCTGAGCTTGTTGATGATGGTAAAAAGGAAGAAAAGAAAGAAAATGGGAAGGAACAAGGAAGAAGAAAGAAAAAGAGAAGATAAAAGAAGAAGGCATGACAGAGAGAGGGAGATTGACTCGGGAGCCTGACTCGCGGGCTGTTGTCCGTCTTCATGCAACCACCGCGCCGACTCAGCTCGACTGAGGCTGGGTCAGGCCGAGTTTGACAGCCGTTGCTGGGTGTTTCCAACAGTAGGAAGGAAGAAGAGATCGAGAGAGAGTTGTTGCACTAGCTCCACTCGAACCGAGTCATCGACTCGCTGGTCATCGGATCGGCCAAGCCCTGTCCAATGTTGGGCATTTCTGGACAACTATCAGGTTAGGAAGAGAGAGAGAGAGAGAGAGAGAGAGAGAGAGAGAGAGAGAGAGAGAGAGAGAGAGTGGAGAAGAAGATAGAGGAAGGAGATAGAGGTTGAGGCCTTGGGTGCTGCTGAGTCGACCCAACAAAAACCTCTGAGTCTTAGACTGAGTTGGGCCTGTTTCAGTGTAGACTCAGTCTATCACACACTAGAAGCCTTGCTGGAGAACTATATTATCCAGCTAGCCTGAGAACAAGTCGATTTGAGTTGACATATTGCGGAGTTGAGCTCAAGTTGAAACAAGGTTCAATCGGGTTGCACCGAGTCACTATCGAGTTGACAAGTGAAATTCATCGAGTCAAGCCAAGCTTACGTAGGTGAGTCAGCACTTCCTTCCCGAGCGAGACTTGTTTTGATATACTATTGTTATTATCATTGTTATTAATGTTAACGATGATTAGCCATTAATAGGTTGTTTGTGCTAAAACTAGTTATTTGTAAATAATAGCATTTTATTTATCGCCCTTAAACATTATCATTAATGGTAGATCATAATAATTATTACCATCAGAATGCTTATTATTTTCATGTAGCTACTATAAATTACATCACTAACATTAATGGTGGTTTTACAACTAATGATATTATTAACGTTGTGATTAATCACACATCTATTAGTGTTCAATCCTAGAATTGAAGCCTAAAACTAAACTCTTAGATAAAACCTTAAATCTAAGTAATCCAAACCATAGGCTATAATCTTGACCATGGATATATGGTAGAACACTGATCTCACTGTACAATTTTGTAATTTGTCGTAGGATTCGACTCCAAGGGTGCATACACGTCCAAGTAACTGTAACGCCCTGAAATTCGGGGGTCGAGTATGAACTCAACTCCCGAGTTCCAGCGCATCACTTATGCAACATACACAATGATAGTTAAATGTTGTCTGAGTTAGAGCAATAAACATGAATGAGATTATACCAAAACAGTAAATCATACTCCAGTTCAATTGTATAAAGGCAAGCGGAAGACTGAAATTTTATATTCAAAGTATATAAAGTAACAAAATTTTATAAACTCCAGAGTATGAGTACTAACTGAGTACCAATATACATGTATTGTTTCTAAGTCAAAAATCAAAATGCAACTCCGTATGTAAGCCCTGGAATCCCCGCGATGTAGTCGGCATAGGCAAAGCCGTCAGAGTACTGCATAAAAGAGAATTCCTCCTGATCCTTATCGAAGTCGGGCTCCGGCTCCTGAACCGAAGCGTCATCTACACCTGCGACAGAGTCTGGTGGGTGTTGCAAACACCGTCCCGTAACGTGGGAGTGAGTAGCTAACTCAGTGGAACAATAAAGCATAGGTTAACATGTTATCAATCCAATCAAGCAGTAATGATAATGCAGTACAAATCAAACATTTCTAACTACTCTTGTTAAGTGCGAAAATGAAATGACATGATGCTGTATGCCCTTGCCAAACCACCCTCAAGCGACATCATCTTACGTTCGCGAATGCTTAACTCCCTCAGTGCGCCACATCTACTAAGCACATGCGGTGTGATGATGATCATGATTACCGAGTTATTATTAGTCCATTTCAACCAGCAGTATTGGGAAACTAAGGTACCTCCCTTGTATCATTCCCAAACATGATCCATTCTAGGGTCGTCAATCCTAGCTAATCTGATACGATATTATGGTTTGAGAAATGTAGTGAAGGCATCGCAAAGGGCTCGTCACCCGTCAGCGCGGATACAGATCTCACCGTATGCGGCTCAATTGCTGGCCGTCAGCTCAAGTACAGGTCTCACCGTATTCGGCTCAATCACTAGCCGTCAGCTCGAGTACAGGTCTCACCGTACTCGGCTCAACTCATACTCTAGTTGCTGTGAAAGACTCGTCGCCAATCACAGACACTTAGAGTATACTCGAAGATACTACGAAGGACTCATCGCCCGTCAGCACGAGCACAGGTCTCACCGTACTTGGCTCTCGCCGTAAGTATCGACAGCTCGAATACAGTGTCCCATACCACCGTATTCGGCTCACGAGTTTGGTTGCGCAATGGTCACTACGGGGAGGCACATGGCCCCAGCGTAGGCCGACAGCTCGACCACGGTGTCCCATACCACCATGCCTGGCTCATGCGTCTTAGCGGATCGAGGTACCATGGTTAACGGGATCGCCACTGGTAAGTTTGGTACCCTAGGTTCAAGCAGTAGCGACCAAACATGGTGAACACACATACACATATCGGTTTACTTGACGAGCCTGACTAGCTCGAGCGCACCCCAAGTTGGGCGAGATGGAGCGCAAAAGCACTCCGTGTGGCCAACCACTATCGCCAACCGAAGTACGACTCGGGTTCGCCAGACATATCCTTTGTGGCGACATGAATCTCAGCCACAATCTCAAGTCTGGTACCGAATGTTTGGACTATAGATATAGTCCCAAACTCAAACAGTTTTCATCAATAGCATGTGGAGTAAAGCATGATAAACAAGTAATACAAGCATGTTAGCAGGCATGTTACAAAGCATGAAATAAAACATGAAGTAAAGCGTGTTGTAAAGCATGTTGTGAAGCATGTTGTAAAGCATTATACAGATAGGGATACAATTACATACACATCACAAGTGAGTGGTTATAGTGAACCACCACATGGAGGGAATCCTACATGTCTCTAAGGTAGTCGGAAATCCCATATCAGCGCCTATCTAAGGCACTAACACTCAAGCATTTACACTCATAAGCATTTACACAAACACTTAGAGTACACTTTTTCAACATACATGACGTATGTTAGCAAAATACGTATTAGGACTACTCTTTCGCCAAGCGGTTATTTTATCCGCGTATACCATATTCATACCACAAATAATCATGACAATTACACTTCCAAAATTTACACATATGCGATATTTCTAGAATACACAATTTCAACATACATAGTGTTTACAAGCGAACATATATTACAGCGATTCCTTTCGCCAAACTAGTATTTTATCCATGTATTGTATAATCATACATTAAATAAACATGTCAAACATTATTCCAAAACAAATACGTATACGGTATTTCTACGTATACCTAGAGTATGTGAAATTCCATATTCTACAACGTTAATCGAAACAGGAAACGGAAAGCACTTTGTACATGTGCAATTGCATGCAGATCATGAATATATCATTATCTGACATTGAAAGCATTGAAAACCGTAACCTATACACTTAAAGTCCTCACCTTTGCCCTTGGAATCACAAGGAATCAGCAAGGGTTGTTGAGCTTCCGTATACGGGCGTTTTCTAGGCTAAAGAGCGGAATCGATTAGTCTTTCCACAACCTAAAGCCAACCTACTTCAAATTAGACCTAGGGTTAGGGTTTCTCACCTTAAAACGGAGTGGATACCGTCGAGAGAGTGCCTGAAATGAGGCGGTGTAGGCCGTGTGATGTCTGAAAGCGGTAGGAGGAAGGTCTCCCACAAATCCCAAGCTCTTCTCTCTCTTTTCTCTGTTTCTCTCTAGGGTTTTATCCCAAATTCGTATGGCTGTGAGAGGGGCTGTTCTAAGCTCCTTTTATAGCCAAAAACCTCCCCAAAATAGACTCAGGTTCAAGGGTTACTGCTTATATAGGCATTTCGTCACTTTTTCGGCTCAAAAGAGAGGTTCTGGTGGCCCTCCTTGAGCCAAACGTCAGACTTAAGCTCACCACACATGGATCTATGTGGGATTACATTTTCGACTCGATCGGATTCCCAGATCGCACGTGTTGGACCACTTTCAGTTCAACGGTCAGTGGGCCACGATCCGAAATTCCAAGTACATGTAAATGTTCCTGAAATTTTTCTTAATCCGAGGGTGTAATTTGGTCCGATTCTGACGGTCAGGTTGCTTAATACTGAGGCGCAAGCGATTGGTGCCAGATCACTATTCCTGATATTTATTTTAGAATGGGGATAGTGTTTTTCACACACCCTCGCTCCGGATCGAAACGAATGGCTGTGGGACATCGGCTGGACCTGATTTTTGAGATGATTATCAAGCCCAGTGAGGCGGTCCTAGTTCCTTAACTTCATGTTAATCGGACTTCCGATGTGCGATCTAGACCTAATACAAAGTTTCGTTTCATTCCCGAGAGCAGCCGGGAAATGAGTTTGGTTCTAAACTTTAGGGTAACCTAGAGTCACTTGTTTTGCAAGTTTTGGGTCTTGCAGATCGTATTTAAAGCGATCCCAACGGATTTCATGGCTAATCGAGTTTAGCACTTAATTAACTTTGTTAAATTTCTAAAGGATTTAATCCTAATTGATTTCTGGTCGAGGTGGTACTCGAGCCAACGTACGAAAATTTACGGGTCGTTACAATCTACCCCCCTTAAACAAAAAATTTCGTCCTCTAAATTTATACATTTTCGTAATCCTCGAGAATCTGAGGGTAGTTCTTCCTGACCTCGGCCTCAGTCTCCCAGGTAGCTTCCTCCTCGGAATGATGTGTCCATAGCACCTTCACAAGTGGGATGACCTTGCTACACAGTACCTGCTCCTTCCTGTCAAGGATACGCGTCGGGCGCAACTCATACGTAGCATCCTTGCTCAACTGTACCTGCTCCCATCTGATGATATGTGAAGGATCAGGAACGTACTTCTTCAGCATAGATACATGAAATACGTTGTGTACAGACGCAAGTGGTGTGGGCAAAGCGAGACGATACGCCACATCACCCACTTGATCCAGTATCTGAAATGGACCGATAAACCTCGGTGTGAGCTTCCCCTTCTTCCCAAACCGAAGGACTCCCTTCATAGGGGAAACTCGAAGGAACACATGATCCCCGACCTCGAACTCCAGCGGTCGCCGCCTCGTATCGGCGTAACTCTTCTGCTTGCTCTGCGCTGTAAGTAATCGACGCCTGATAATGTCGACCTTCTCTGTAGTCATCTGTACTAACTCCGGGCCAACCAGACTACGCTCGCCAACCTCTGTCCAACAGTGCGGTGCCCTACAAGGTTGACCATATAGAGCCTCATATGGCGCCATGCCAATAGTCGCCTGGAAGCTATTGTTGTAGGCGAACTCTGCGTACGAAAGACAGTCATCTCAGCTGTCCTTGAAGTCCAACACACATGCTCGCAACATATCCTCTAGAATCTGATTCACCCGCTCTGTCTGCCCATCAGTCTGAGGATGAAACGCCGTACTGAACTTCAACTTCACACCCATCGCCTCCTGGATACGAGTCCAGAAGATAGATGTGAACCGCGTGTCTCTGTCCGACACAATCTCTAAAGGAACTCCATGCAGACGGATGATCTCTCTGATGTACAGTCTAGCCAGCTCGTCTGCAGAGTTCGCAACTCTGATAGGGAGGAAATAGGCCGATTTGGTCAACCGGTCCACAATCACCCAAATGGAATCGTGTCCCTTCCTCGTCTTCGGCAGCCCTGATATGAAATCCATGGAGATGAAGTCCCACTTCCACTCCGCTATGGGCATGGGCTAAAGTAGTCCAGGAGGTCGGCAATGTTCTGCCTTGACCTGCTGGCACGTCAGACATCGAGATACATACTCAGCAATGTGGGCCTTCATGTTATCCCACCAATACGTCCGTCTCATATCCTGGTACATATTCGTGCTACCAGGATGCATCGCAAGCTTCGTGTTATGGGCAGACTCAAGAAGCTCGCGTCTCAAGTCAGGCACATCAGGAGCGCATAGGCGGCCACGGAATCGTAAACCCCCATCAGAACCAACTCTCCACTCGGAGTCCCCGGCGTCGCTAGCCTGCTCTCGAAGCTCAGACAGCCGTATATCACCCTCTTGGGCCTCAACAATCCTGTCGTCAATAAGTGGCTGCACCCGAACGTGCGCAACACACTCAAAAGGCTCCTTGACAGTGAGTCTCTGCTCGAAGTCCCGCACAAACTCCATCATGTCCCACTTAGCTATCATCAGCGGTGCCGCAAACGCAATCGTCTTCTTTCGGCTCAACGCGTATGCCACAAGGTCAGCCTTGCCAGGATGGTAGGAAACCTCGAACTTGAAGTCCTTCAAGGTCTCCATCCATCGGCGTTGTCTCATATTCAAGTCTCGCTGTGTGAATATGTACTTAAGGCTCTTGTGGTCGCAGAAAAGCTCGAACTCCTCTCCGTAGAGGTAATGTCTCCAGAGCTTCAATGCAAAGATGACAGCTGCCAACTCCAGGTCATGTGTAGGGTAATTCTCCTCGTGCTTCCTTAATTGTCTCGAGGCATACGAAATCACCCTATCCTTCTGCATCAGAACACAACCCAAACCAACGCGAGACGCGTCAATATATACCGTGTATTTCACCCCTTGCTCTGGCAATACTAGCACAGGGGCGGAAGTCAACTTGTCCTTCAGCTCCTTAAAAGCTGCCTCCGCCTTCTCGTTCCAGGCGAACTTCAGGTCTTTCCGAGTCAACTGAGACAATGGCCTGGCAATCTTCGAGAAGTCCCGAATGAAGCGTCTGTAATACCTAGCCAGACCAAGGAAACTCCTCACCTCAGTAACCGACTCAGGCTGTTGCCAATCCTGAACCGCGGCTACCTTAACAAGGTCCACTGCTATCCCATCCTTGGACACTACATGTCCCAGGAACTTGACTTCCTCCTGCCAGAAGTCGCACTTCTTGTATTGCGCGAACAACTGATTCTTCTCCAACGTACCCAATACCGCTCGCAAGTACTCCTCGTGCTCCTCCCGACTCATAGAGTATATCAAAATGTCATCAATAAAGACGATGACGAATCGGTAAAGGAAGGGCCGAAATAACCGGTTCATCAGATCCATGAACACGGCTGGTGCGTTCGTCAGACTGAACGACATCACCAAGAACTCATAGTGCCTAAAGCACGTCCTGAAGGCTGTCTTCTGTACGTCCTCCTCTCTCACGCGCAACTGGTGGTACCCTGACTGAAGATCAATCTTCAAGAAATACTTCGCCCCCCTCAACTGATCAAACAGATCATCTATCCTGGGCAGAGGATACTTGTTCTTCACCGTGACCTGGTTCAACCTACGGTAATCAATACACAACCGTAGCGACCCGTCCTTCTTCTTCACGAACAACACAGGTGCTCCCCAAGGATACACCCTAGGTCGTATAAAACCTTTCTTTACAAGTTCGTCAATTTGTTTCCACAGCTCCTCCATCCCACATGGAGGCATACGATAAGTCGGCAATGAGATGGGCATCGCACCAGGAGTAAGATCAATCGTAAAATCAATCTCGCGCCGAGGAGGTAAACCAGGAATAGTCTCAAAGACACCAACAAATTCTCGAACCACCGGCGTACCCTCCAATGTCGGACCATCAATCGGCATAAGTAAAGCAGCATAACAATCAACGCGGCAGGGCCAACTGACCTGCACTGGAAACGTGAAAGCTGTGTCGTCAAGTCCATAGGCAGTCACGATCCGAGCATCGCAATCTATCTCCGCCCTCATCTTGGCGAGCCAATTCATGCCAAGTATAACGTTGTAGTGCCATAGTGGAGCAACAATAAGGTCGACGAGTCTGTGCTGCTACCCAAAACTATCGAGCAACCCTCGCATAACCGGGTAACATCCGAGAAGGTCCCAGTGGCCGTAGTGAGTCTCGTTCCCTTAGTGGGAACAGTATGCAAAGATAGACATTTTACCGCCCCACAAGAAATAATAGAAGTAGTGGACCCAGTGTCCACCAATAAAGAAACGGGAGTACCATGAATATAAGCCGTACCCTTAAAAGCCGTCGGTGCCGAAATCGATGTCTCTGGTGCCTCGGCAACAAGCGTGTGCACGCCAGCCTGCTGCTAGCGGTTCGACTGAGGAGCCAAGGGTTGCTGTGGCGGCCTGAAGCGCGACACAGGAGGTCGGAAAGAAGGATGTGCAGGAACAATCTGTAGCGGTGGAGCTGATATGGCCTGTGGATAAGGGCGATCCAATCTTTGCGGTGGCGCAAATCCGCTAGCCCTCATGTACGAGAAGCAGCTCTCAGCAGGGTGTCCTGGTTTCCCGCAAAACGTGCAGGTCACCAACGGGCGTCTCATAGGAACAACTGGCACTGCGGCCCTAGGAGGCGAATCAGCACGAGGCCTCTTGCCCAAGATAGGCTTGCTTTGTAAATCCTGTCGTGGTCTCGCAACCATAGTAACACGCGATCTGGCCAAACGGTCCACATCCTGCTCGGCCGTCATAGACATGTGAACCAACGCCACGTATGTAGGGATACTGAGGCAGCATAGCTTCGACCGTATGTCAGGTCGCAAGCCCCCAGTGAATCGACACATCCTCATCTGCTCATTGACGAGGATGGTTGGGACAAAGCGGCCCAACTCAGTGAAACGGTGCTCATACTCTCGTCACCTTCATGCCTCCCTGCCTGAGGCGCAGAAACTCATCCTCCATCCTCCGTGCCGATACGTCTGCGGGTAGTACTTCTCGTGGAACCGAGACTCGAAAGCCTCCCAGGTCCACACGAAATCTACTGCGATCGTGAGCAGCACACTGTCCCACCATAAGCTGGCCTCCCTCTCAAACATGAAGGTAGCCAACTCAACATGCTCCGCCTCTGAACAGTGCAGCATCCGTAGCATCTTGGAGATGCGGTCTAGCCAGAACTCCGCCTCCTCGGGTCTGTGAGAACCCATAAATGAGGGAGGCTTCAAGCACTGAAATCGCTCGAGTAAACCACGAGTACCGACATCTCCAGTAAGAGGTGCGACGGGTGTGGGCAGAGGCACATCCTCAAACCGAGTAGGAGGCTCAGAATGCTCATCAGGATGTGCAGACGTCGTAGGTGGAGTCGCACTACCACCATGGGACAAGGCCTCAGCAATAGTGGCCATAAGCTGCTGGTGCTGCTGCTGCTGCTGCATCTGCTGCTGATGCATCATCATCATCAGCTGCTCAAACCTATCAGGCAGCGGAGCAGCATGAGAGTCATGCTGCACAGAGGATGACGGTCGATACTGCTCACGGACCGGGGGCGTATAAGGTGGTTGTCCACCGGTAGGACCAGCAGGAGGCTGATCAGATCCCAACCCTCGGTCCGCAGGATCGCTACTACCAGAAGGAGTCTGGTCCATAGAGCCGATCAGAAGAAGATGTGCCGTGCTCCGTGTGTACTGCCGCGGCATGCCCTATACAACATAGGGTAGATCATTTGTGAGATAAGGCACAACACACTTCATAAAGCACTTAAGCATTCCACACATCATCAAAACAAAAGAGGCTACATGCTTTTCATTTACCCAAAATTGTCATAATACATGGAATACAGAGTTACATGAATCACAATAGAAATCACATGATAGCTAATACATCCACTACATCAAACACCTAAAACATGCTACTATCTACTACATCATCTACATGAAAACATAAACCGCCTATCGCGGTAACCAAAGTAAACAACAACACACAACAACGTGGATGACTAAGCATCCGAAGCAGGCGGTGGAGGAGGAGCATTCTTATCCTGCGCACAACACAGAATGGCCTTCAACGTACGAGACATCTTCTTAAAGCTCTTCTTCATGTAGGCTTCATTCTCTTCAAGCTTGGCTCGAACTTGACCAATCTCTTGCTGTAGGGCGGCTTGACCCTCCTCGAGATGGGCCAAACGTGCATCCAAAGCATCCCGATCCACACCCTGCTCCTGAGTCACAGGAGGTGAACTCTCCTCAGTGTCCTGAGCCTCAGGTTCTTCTTCCTGTATGTCATCATCGCGCTCCTCATCACTCTCTGCCTGGAGGTCAACACTCTCCTCGCCGGCGCTATCCGACTCATCTCCAGACTCGTCGAGTCGTGCTTGCCGCTGTTGAGGGCCGATCTTCATATTCTTGAGTGTCGCCTCGCTTATGACTCGGACTGGTGCAAGGTCCTCCATGTTCAATCTGTAGCCTACATCACGAGCCATCCTACAGATCAGACGGCCAAATGGGAGCGAAAGATCATTCCTGGCAGAACGAATAACCTGAACTATCTGGGATAGGATGAACGTGGGCAGGCATATGTTGTCCCCATGTCCCATCTTGTACAAAAAGTCCACCATCAACCGAGTACATTCCGTGCGGTTACCCGACCGTGGGTACACATTGTAGGTGAAAATGTGATGGAGTAAATGGAAGTCCTCGACCATCTTTGCCGCCGCAATGCAATTTCCTCGCTTCCAAGTAACCCGGCGACCAAAGAGGTATCGCGTGCGGCGATCCCTTTCACGTGCACTTCTGGAGAAGTTGTCACTAGGATGCACCTGACCAAGCGGTAGCTTCGTGATCTGAGCCACCTCATCCACCGTAATTGTGCGCCTTATTCCCCTCACAGAAATAGTAAACTGAGGAGGATCTACTGATGAGTCCACGATGTGGGCATAGAAAGCGCGAACCGTGTTCTCACATGCAGGGGACTCACCGTCAAACATAGAGTTCCATCCGATGTCCACCAGGCGATCCATCAGTGGGTGTAGCCCGAACATCCTTTTATCCACATGAGCTTCAAACACAACCTTGCGGCCCGCGAAACGCCCATATTCAATGCCTATCGAATAAGCATTTCCGACGGGATGGTCAGGATCCAGGTCTCGCTTCGACCTAAACTCCCGAACGGTGCTAGTGCCGGCCCCAACGTTGGATCTTCTTCAGGAATGGGCTGGCCTACTTGGGCCGGCATCATCGGCCACGGTTTTCCTCTTTCCCATGAGAGATAGGATGGAGAAAATGGAGAAAATAGTAGCCACCACACCAAGGAGGGCCATGGAAAAATGCCAAAGTGGGGAAAAAGGGGCTGATCTCTTTGATCCCCCACAAACAACAATCCAATAGGTGTGGAAGGGGTACTAGAGGTAGGAAATGAAGGAGGAACAAAAAGAAGATGGAATGGGTTAGGAGATTACCCGATTTTGAGCTCCAATGAGGGGTATGAGAGCTCCAACATGAGAAAATGGGGAAAGGAAGAGGCTAGGGCTGTTGTGGAAGGTTGGGGTGTGTGAGTTATGAAAGAAAATGGAAGATTGCAAGGTTTGGAGGGATGGGTTTAGAAAAAAATTGAAAATGGGGTTTGGAGGTGCTTGGAAAGGGTGAAATGAAGGAGAAGGGTGCTCCAGCCCCTTAAAACTCAAACAATTGCCAAAATGGCACGTGTCAGGGGGTAGGGGAGGTCAGACCGACCAACCCCAGCCCCGGCCCCACCTGAGAAGGCCCACCGGACCGCGGTCCGCCGCCCGAACCGCGGCTCCGCCGTGGCCGGACTTGGCCGGAACCACACCGCCGCAGTGGGGCTCTGTTTGCCACATGCCCAGGGTGCCAAATGCACCCTGGTTCGATCTGGGGCCTTAGTTTATTAACGTGGAGGGGCCCCCGAACTCAGTTCAACTCTAGAACGGTAAGTTCCGAGAAATTTTTGAACTAACCCAATTTTTTTTTATTTTTAACGACTGATTTTGGGTGGATAGTGACCTGGACACGTCGATAGACGGTCTAGGAGTGATTTAGAGTCCATATGTGCGGTCAAAATCGAGTACAAACTCGATCAACGCGTCCGTTTTTAATGAACTTCGCCGAACGGTGAAATCGGGAGACCCTAAGACTATTTCTAAATTTTTACGCACCCTCCTAGGTTGTAACACGTCAGCGTACGTAGTAGGGACATAACTCAGGTACGGTTTAATCAAATCATGCTTTGATACCAACTTGTAACGCCCTGAAATTCGGGGGTCGAGTATGAACTCCACTCCCGAGTTCCAGCGCATCACTTATGCAACATACACAATGATAGTTAAATGTTGTCTGAGTTAGAGCAATAAACATGAATGAGATTATACCAAAACAGTAAATCATACTCCAGTTCAATTGTATAAAGGCAAGCGGAAGACTGAAATTTTATATTCAAAGTATGTAAAGTAACAAAATTTTATGAACTCCAGAGTATGAGTACTAACTGAGTACCAATATACATGTATTGTTTCTAAGTCAAAAATCAAAATGCAACTCCGTATGTAAGCCCTGGAATCCCTGCGATGCAGTCGACCTAGGCAAAGCCGTCAGAGTACTGCATAAAAGAGAAATCCTCCTGATCCTCATCAAAGTCGGGCTCCGGCTCCTGAACCGAAGCGCCATCTACACCTGCGACAGAGTCTGGTGGGTGTTGTAAACATCGTCCCGTAACGTGGGAGTGAGTAGCTAACTCAGTGGAACAATAAAGCATAGGTTAACATGTTATCAATCCAATCAAGCAGTAATGATAATGCAGTACAAATCAAACATTTCTAGCTACTCTTGTTAAGTGCGAAAATGAAATGACATGATGCTGTATGCCCTTGCCAAACCACCCTCAAGCGACATCATCTTACGTTTGCGAATGCTTAACTCCCTCAGTGCGCCACATCTACTAAGCACATGCGGTGTGATGATGATCATGATTACCGAGTTATTATTAGTCCATTTCAACCAGCAGTATTGGGAAACTAAGGTACCTTCCTTGTATCATTCCCAAACATGATCCATTTTAGGGTCGTCAATCCTAGCTAATCTCATACGATATTATGGTTTGAGAAACGTAGTGAAGGCATCGCAAAGGGCTCGTCACCCGTCAGCGCGGATACAGATCTCATCGTATGCGGCTCAATTGCTGGCCGTTAGCTTAAGTACAGGTCTCACCGTACTCGGCTCAATCACTAGCCGTCAGCTCGAGTACAGGTCTCACCGTACTCGGCTCAACTCATACTCTAGTTGCTGTGAAAGACTCGTCGCCAATTACAAACACTTGGAGTATACTCGAAGATACTACGGAGGACTCGTCGCTCGTCAGCACGAGCACAGGTCTCACCATACTCAGCTCTCGCCGTAAGTATCGACAGCTCGAATACAGTGTCCCATACCACCGTATTCGGCTCACGAGTTTGGTTGCGCAATGGTCACTACGGGGAGGCACATGGCCCCAGCGTAGGCCGACAGCTCGACCACGGTGTCCCATACCACCATGCCCGGCTCATGCGTTTTAGTGGATCGAGGTACCATGGTTAACGGGATCGCCACTGGTAAGTTTGGTACCCTAGGTTCAAGCAGTAGCGACCAAACATGGTGAACACACATACACATATCGGTTTACTTGACGAGCCTGACTAGCTCGAGCGCACCACAAGTTGGGCGATATGGAGTGCAAAAGCACTCCGTGTGGCCAACCACTATCGCCAACCGAAGTACGACTCGGGTTCGCCAGACACATCCTTTGTGGCGACATGAATCTCAGGCACAATCTCAAGTCTGTTACCGAAATGTTTGGACTATAGATATAGTCCCAAACTCAAACAGTTCTCATCAATAGCATGTGGAGTAAAGCATGATAAACAAGTAATACAAGCATGTTAGTAGGCATGTTATAAAACATGAAATAAAACATGAAGTAAAGTGTGTTGTAAAGCATGTTGTGAAGCATGTTGTAAAGCATTATACAGATAGGGATACAATTACATACACATCACAAGTGAGTGGTTATAGTGAACCACCACATGGAGGGAATCCTACATGTCTCTAAGGTAGTCGGAAATCCCATATCAGCGCCTATCTAAGGCACTAACACTCAAGCATTTACACTCACAAGCATTTACACAAACACTTAGAGTACGCTTTTCCAACATACATGACGTATGTTAGCAAAATACGTATTAGGACTATTCTTTCGCCAAGCGGTTATTTTATCCGTGTATACCATATTCATACCACAAATAATCATGACAATTACACTTCCAAAATTTACACATATGCGGTATTTCTAGAATACACAATTTCAACATACATAGTGTTTACAAGTGAACATATATTACGGCGATTCCTTTCGCCAAACTAGTATTTTATCCATGTATTGTATAATCATAAATTAAATAAACATGTCAAACATTATTCCAAAACAAATACGTATACGGTATTTCTACGTATACCTAGAGTATGTGAAATTCCATATTCTACAACGTTAATCGAAACAGGAAACGGAAAGCACTTTGTACATATGCAATTGCATGCAGATCATGAATCTATCATTATCTGACATTGAAAGCGTTGAAAACCGTAACCTATACACTTAAAGTCCTCACCTTTGCCCTTGGAATCACAACGAATCAACAAGGGTTGTTGAGCTTCCGTATACGGGCGTTTTCTAGGCTAAAGAGCGGAATCGATTAGTCTTTCCACAACCTAAAGCCAACCTACTTCAAATCAGACCTTGGGTTAGGGTTTCTCACCTTAAAACGGAGTGGATACCGTCGGGAGAGCGCCTGAAATGAGGCGGTATAGGCCGTGTGATGTCTGAAAGCGGTAGGAGGAAGGTCTCCCACAAATCCCAAGCTCTTCTCTCTCTTTTCTCTCTCTCTCTAGGGTTTTATCCCAAATTCGTATGGCTGTGAGAGGGGCTGTTCTAAGCTCCTTTTATAGCCAAAAACCTTTCCAAAACAGACTCAGGTTCAAGGGTTACTGCTTATATAGGCATTTCGTCACTTTTTCGGCTCAAAAGAGAGGTTCTGGAGGCCCTCCTGAGCCAAACGTCAGACTTAAGCTCACCACACATGGATCTATGTGGGATTACATTTTCAACTCGATTGGATTCCCAGATCGCACGTGGGGGACCACTTTCAGTTCAACGGTCAGTGGGCCACGATCTGAAATTCCAAGTACATGTAAATGTTCCTGAAATTTTTCTTAATCCGAGGGTGTAATTTGGTCCGATTCTGACGGTCAGGTTGCTTAATACTGAGGCGCAAGCGAATGGTGCCAGATCACTATTCCTGATATTTATTTTAGAATGGGAATAGTGTTTTTCACACACCCTCACTCCGGATCGAAACGAATGGCCGTGGGACATCGGCTGGACCTGATTTTTGAGATCATTGTCAAGCCCAGTGAGGCGGTCCTAGTTCCTTAACTTCGTGTTAATCGGACTTCCGATGTGCGATCTAGACCTAATACGAAGTTTCGTTTCATTCCCGAGAGCAGTCGGAAAATGAGTTTGGTTCTAAACTTTAGGGTAACTTAGAGTCACTTGTTTTGCAAGTTTTGGGTCTTGCGGATCGTATTTAAAGCGATCCCAACGGATTTCATGGCTAATCGAGTTTAGCACTTAATTAACTTTGTTAAATTTCTAAAGGATTTAATAGTAATTGATTTCTGGTCGAGGTGGTACTCGAGCCAACGTACGGAAATTTACGGGTCGTTACAGTAACACTAGTAGGTGACTGGATTCGTAAGGTGCTGATTTCTTCCCCTTGGGCTTTCCATTTTCCCATTAGTTTAAGTGATAGTTTTTTATTTTAATTTCAATTTCAATTGATATCTTCACTTTGTAATCACATGTGTAATGGTTGGAATTGAATTGCTAGATTACATACTTAATATTTATCCTGCATATTTTCTCATGTTTGTGGATTACTTATGGATTGCTTAAGGAACTTAAATTGGTACAATAGTGGGAAACCCCCACTTATAAATGTACACCCATACTTAGGATGTAACTCGATTGATTGTGATTGTAATGGACCTTCAACGTAGTGGTTGTTGAATGGTGGTTTAAATTGAATATTGATGTGGGCTTACCATCCAGGGGTTGCTGTGTTTAAGCGGTTTTTGAGGATGGTCTTTTATTGCATGGTTTTGATAATTGCCATATGTGGCATAGTTTTGATAATTGTCCTAGGTGTCTTTATTTTGGTATTTGCCCTTGATGGGTTCGACGTTTTATTTTGTGCAACCATGCATTGGTAACTAAGCCCCATATATTGAAATATGATTGGCCATTAGTCGACAGTTTCCATTAGACATCCTAAGGTAGTAGACTCATGGGTCGGGGATGGTGGTCATGGGATACTATGGCTGAGCCGTCGGCCTACACTGGGTAACGAACCCCCCCTTCCCCCATAGTGACCTTGAGCTTATTTAAACCGGATGATTATAATTGGACTACTAATAGTTTAGCTAATCATGCATATATAACATTCTGGCCATATTCGAGAGTTTGGCACTACGCATGTACTATTTACTTTCCCTGGTGACCGGCCATATTAGAGAGTTTGGCACTACATGCGCACTATATACTTTCGCTGGTGACTTGCCATATTGGTGAGTTTGGCATTACGCACATACTATATACTTTCGCTGGTAACCGGCCCTATTGGTGAGTTTGGCACTACGCATGTACTATGTACTTTCGCTGGTGATTGGCCACATTGCATGGGATTTGTCCAAAAGCCAATTGGATGTGCATCCCCAGTTGATGTGCACTCATACATCCATGCATTTAATAAGACTGCATCATGTATTGCTTCATATGCCTTGTTATGTCTTTATAACTATGCTTTCCTAATGCGATGGTGTGCACTCTTGAGAGGAATTCACACTGAGTTAGCCACTCATTCATCGAATATATAACCATATAGGTAGCATAGGTGGCTCAATTGTTTTTCGTATTCATATTGATGAATGGCGGGGTGAAATCATTAAGGATGCATGATTGTATTGCTAAGAGGAGCTGCGCGATCTTGCAGCTCAAATCTATATGTATTGTATTATTTCTCTTGTGTAATTTATGTAATTTTTGTATTGTTTAATTCAGACCCTGTTCCATAGCTCAAGTGGTAGACTTAGTGAAAGATACCTCATTTCAACACTGAGGTCGTACTATTTTTCCCTAGTGGGGGTGGCTAACAGTAAAGTGTGATCAGACAGTGGGGTATACTAACAAGCTAACAAAAAATAAAAAATAAAATTCAGAGACATTGGTTTGTATAAGTCATTTTGGGCAACCTCTTCTATATTCTTAATGTAAATGAAAATTTTCCTTTATGTTGATTTGTCCATGCTACGCTAAATTGCTAACTCTAAAAGAAACTCGGGTTTTTGGGTACACACACACACACACACACACACACACACACATATATATATATATATGGAATTTGGTTCTCTATAGGTTAACACTCAGGTTTTTGAGAAACGGGTCATATACTCGGGTCCTGAAAACGTGGGGCGTTACAGTATTGATCATTGGAACATATAGGAACCTTAAAGTGAAACATACATATAGGTTTCACATTATATATGCTAATGGTCTATATCAACTTCCAAGGATGGGTAATGGGCTTATTATCAGGCCAAATCAAGACTCTATATGGTATGGATGTTATTAATGAGCATCATGTTTTAATTCTTATCATTTATAAGATGGGTCTCTGATATAGAATGGTTTAACTATATGATGAGATTCTTGCATCACTTTCTTAAGATGGGTGAAACTGATCCATTGTATAAGATGAAAGGCTCATCTACAATACTATCCATCTATTAAATGTACTAGGTTGTATGTATACAACAAGATGCCCATAACTAATGAGCAACGTTAATGTAGCTCCCAGGGGGAGGCCTGATACAACGACCTAGATATAATGGCCCCAAATCGTAATAAGTCCTGATACAATAGGATCTGATCAGTGGGCCCTAAAAGAAGTGGACCCGGATAGAGATGGACAATATTTACAGGTCCACTTGTTCGAATGGACTGAAATCGAGTCCTTATGTAAAACCGCAACATCAACCACTCTCGTTAAAAGCAAGTGCGAAGAGAGAGAGAGAGAGAGAGAGAGAGAGAGAGAGAGAGAGAGAGAGAGAGAACTAGCTGCTCGAGAGAGCGAGCTCCCCTCGCTGTCCGTCCAACGGATAGAGATGGAGACGGAGCTACTCACTCTTGCCATTGACATGCTGCTGGGTTACCATCCAAAAACTGGAGATGAAGATCAACCCATAAAAGCCGGTAATGGTCGCTGAAGGAGGAAGAAAGGGAAAACAGCGAGCCACGGCTTGCATTCGCTGATTTGAATGACGCGGATGACCGATGGTCTCCAGTAATCGCAAGTAAACGTGGTAAGAACCCTAATGGGATGAAAAAATCCCAATCTGGATCAGGGATTTGGATTCTGGCATCCCTAATAGATGTTAGGATTATGTGGTTTAGGATCTGAAATCACCAATATAGGATTTTGGGATTCGAAATCCCTAATTTGCTATATTTGGGAATCGAATCTGAAATCCCTAATCTAGGGAAAAATCCCTGATATACTGATTTTGGGAATTCAAATCCCTAAGTGCATGTCTGGATTTGGGGTTAATCTGGAATTCCCCTATACTGAAATTGAGACTCGAAATTCCTAATAGATGGTTTCTAAATATAAGGATTCGAAAAACCCCAATATTTGATTTGGGATTTTGGAAACCCTAATCTATCTAGATTTGAAATTCCCAAATTAATTAAGGGTTCGAAATCCCCAATCTCTAGATGCAGAATTCGAATATCAAAATCCCTAATTACAGATATGGGATTAGAATTTCGAATCTGCTGATTGCTTATATGGGTTTTGATTTGGAAAACCCTAATGTTCGAATGGAATCTGTTATAGTTGAATACGATCATCCAACTGTAACATAATCTAGATGCAGAAATCCCAGAGATCAGCTGTGCATAGGACATAGAGATCTAGGGTTCGAATGACTTACCTAACCGAGACGTCATAGATACCAGATTAGAATACCAGAAATCCTCTGCTGTAGTCTTCCTCTCCTTCACACCAATATACAAAATAATAGATGGGACTTAGGGTTTTGTTGTTGTGTAGGATCGGGGACCCAGCTCTCTCTTATATAGAAGCTATGAAGATAAGAGTTTGAATCCCATCATAACTCTCTCTCCCACTGCTCCTCATTTTGTACCGTAGTTCAACCTAAATTACTGTTAGCGTAAAATAGCTATAGCATTCCAGCCCTAATACGCACCACTGCGTGGATAGATTGCGCAACGGATCACCTAAAGTAGGGCCTGTAAGACCCGTGCCCTATCCGTACCGTTCCGTAGGCTTCCGCGATCCTAGCGATCGAATTTCGACAATCCTCGACCCATTTTCACGTTTGTGCACGATCCTAAGCCGAGTCTTGTATACTGAAGTTGACTCGATCCGAAACCTATACCTTAGCGACCGCGTCGTCGCCGCGGTTCCAACACCGTGATTCGCGCACCGAACTGATACTCAGGATAGAAGATGTCAGCTCACGTTCATTTCGAGGAAATGCCGTGCGTTGTGAATATCGAGAGAATCTCTACGACATGTCCCATCAATCAATCAATCAATCAATGTCAAGTACAAGTCAAGTACAACCATAACTCCTGTACATCACCCATCCCTCCCTTTTCACAAGTCAACTCTCTCTCTCTTTCTCTTAACCATCCTTCTTTTACAAAAAAAAAAAAAACAAACCATACCTCCACATCACCCTTCCTTACAACCACCATGTCACCCATCCCTTAATAACTTTTTCTCTCTTTTTCTCATTCTATCCCAAGCAACCCAAACTCCATACGTCCAAGCTCTCTCCCTCTCCCTAAACAACAAGTGTGACCCATTTTCCCACTCTCTCATCTCCCATCTCAACCATCCATTCCTCATCCCCACCATCAAAAGTCCATCATCCACCGTTAAAAGTCAAGCAAAGGAGTTAAGGAGGCTAAGGAGTGAGGAGGAGTGCAAGAGGTGGGTGATCCACCGTTGATTCTTATTTTAGGGCCCACTTGTTCGTGGGACCCATTTTGATGTATATTTATATGCAAGAGGGGCCCATAGTGACGGGGCCCCTCCATCCTCACCGATCTCTCTCTCTATCTCCCTCTCTCTCTCTCTCTCTCTCTCTTATTACGGGTGTGGTACACTAGATCCACACCGATCGTGGACCCACCATGATGGATGTATTTTATCGACGCCGCCCATCTACCTTATCCATGCCATCCAGTGGCCTAGATGATGAGAAAACACAAATATCACGTTGATCCGAATGGGGTGGGCCACGTACATGTGGGACCCACCATGATGGTGTGTTTATTCAAGTCGTCCAGCGTGTCTGGATGCTGGACTTGAGGTAGGGGTGGCTAACATGGATTGCATGTACTGGCATGGGCGTGTACTAATAGCTAACAAAAAAAAAATTACTTTTGGGGTCAGCCGCTCATGTAGGCCCCACCTCGATGTATGTATATAATCCACGCCGTTCATTTCACTTCCCAACCCATTTTAGGCGTTGAGCCAAAAGATGAGGCTGATCCGATAATCAAGTGGGTCATACCATAGGAAATAGCGATATTACCATTAAAACCTACTTCGATCCCTCTATTCGTCAAAAACAAGTCGCATATTGGTCTTGTTTGGTCAATCAGAGACCGTAGAATCCAATGGACGGGTTGGATCTTGTTGATGTGGGCCCCACAGGTGAAATACCGTAGAAAAATAAAATAAAAAAAGGAAGGGAAGAAGAGATGCAGCAACAGGTGCTGCTGCTATCAGAAGGCAGCAGGTGCTGCCTACGCACGAGTGGGCGGATGGACGGCTGGGCCTCACGGCCCCAGCTATGGGCCCCCATCATGATGCGTTTCGAACATCAACACTGTGCGTTTGGTGGGCCATCCTCCTGGCTACGGCCCACCCAAAAAATCAGCCGTATACGGAACTCAGGTGGGCCATATCATCTAAAATCATGTGAAGACTTGCCTAGAACATATAAAAACACTTGGTGGGGCCTACCTGAAATTTGGGTGCGGCTGAAACTTGGTTTGAACCCTCAGCCAAGTGGGACACACATAATCAGTGGGCTGGATTTGTGGACCACATTTTTTTTGGTGGGCCCCTGATTGTCCAACCCAATGATCAGGTTGATTGGCAAATAAACATCACGGTGGGCTCCCTGACTGTGGGCCTAGGTCACGCGTGACCATATGAACAGGTTGGGTGAAATAAACATTACCGTGGGCCCCCTGGCCCACGTGTTATTATGAACAGGTTGAATGGCAAATAAACATTATGGTGGCCCCCCTGGCCGTGTGGCCTTATAAACAAGTTGGGTAGAAAATAAACATTCTAGTGGGCCCTACCTAAGGTCCACGTGACCTTATTGGATTGCAAATAAATATTAAAGTGGGCCCTAGGCCCATGTGACCCTATGACCAATTTGGATGGAAAATACACATCATGTTGGGCCCCGGTTTGGATGGAAAAATAAACATTTTGGGTGGGCCCAAGTATTGTGGCCTTATCAATAGATTGGGTGGAAATTAGACATTGTGGTGGGCCCCACATGGGACTCACTAATGTATGTATTGTACCCACACCTCTCACCATGAGGTATGTGATGTATCCATGCCATCTACCCCCTTGGGATCTACCATGATGCATGAGCTTAATCCAAACCGACCAACCATTTTGGAGATTATTTCAAGGCCAGGTGATGAGGCCCATCTTAATGTATTGGTGACCCATTGTTGAGGCCTATCTTGATGTATTGGTGGCCCGTTGTTGAGGCCCACTTTGATGATTTATAAGCCCATGTTGTGAGGCCCATTGTGATGAGTGCAAGGCCCATGGGTTATGGCCCATTGCAATGAACGTAAGGCCCATTGATATGGCCCACTTGATAAATATAAGGCCCATATGATACGGCCCAAATCGATGTACTTAAGGTCCAATGGGGTACAATTATGTCCATTGCAATGTGTGATTCCTTCGTGGTGTATAATGATGTTTATAGTGGGCTATGCCTTGGGAGCAATGATGGTTTGACGCCCACATTGTAGGGACAATGTTGGTTAAATGTTCGCATTCTCACTGTCCCTAAGGCCCACTGATAGGCCCTTATCCGTTATGCACATGCCCATTACCCCATGACATGTTTAGTATAGATCCATGATTCATGATTATACGCATCATATGTATGCTTGGTATGAGGAGTGACCGATCATAGCATATGCCTTTGGGCGGATTGTTTATGGGCTCCCTGATAGACGGAGTTGCCCTACATGAGCACGCGGTACGCGTAGGATTGTTTCATGCTTGGTAGGATGATTCATGCACTTGCATTTGTGTGATCATGATTATTGTATGCCCTAGCGACATCAGGGCCATAGCCTTTACAGACACATCGTGGGTGGCTGGATTGGACTCCGAAAATGTTTGGTTCTATTATACGGGTGTCATAGATGTCTCTGAGTGAAAATCCCTAAACCCGAATGTACCAGAGGATGACTTCAACGTCGAGACCGAGTGGATGTATGAGCACTCGATGGCCGAATACCAGGAGGCCACGTCTTCCACTGTGTCGTGGTCGGTCCGAAAGAGGTGTGGCCTTACTCGCCTGAGGGCAGGGGGCATTACTAGGCTGAGATTGACCAGCTCGAAAATGGGTTCGCTATTGACTTGCCGGATAGATGTTGGCAGACTATTGGCTAGGCGGATAATGAGGTTTCTTACGCTCACTTGGACTGTGCTGCTAGGAGAGAGACAGTGCCATTTGGAGTGTACTGAACCCCAGTGATTATCCTAAATGAGAACTGTACTGATATATGATGATGATTAGAGTGCTTGAGCTGTATCTTGCATTACATGGTCTTGATATGACCGATGACATTCATAACTTGCACCGCATAGCCTTGGTACGGCTGGTTGCATTCATGTACTCATCAACACGACTCCACATTACTCTGACCTTGCATTCTGAGCACGCTCATATTGTGCACACACTTACACTACCCTCTAAGCTTTCTATAAGCTTATGCACGATTGATGCGTGCAGGTGACCCCGGGACGTAGCCGTAGTCTCGCCGCAGTTGGAGCGTGCAGCCGAGCTTTTGGAGTTTCTACTATTATCATTATCTTGTATTTCCCTTCATGCGCACTATACTCAAAGTTTTGATCATAGTGGATTTTGTGATGGTGTTCTTGTGGTTATTGTTCGTGGGTTATACTTGTGTTTATGCTCTTTACGAATCAAATTGATTATTAGAAATCCTCCTTGTAGCATCCCAGGATCGGAACCTGGTATATGGGTGCAGGGTGCCGAGAATGGGGTACAACGGAGGCTGTCGGCGCCGGATTCGACGATCGGGAATTTTGTGAACCCGGTCTCCGAGTTCGAGGCGTGACAGAAGTTGGTATCAGAGCATAACTTGGGAATAACCAAGAACAACATCACATGTTTGCTATGAGTTTAGGGCGATTAGGTTCCGAGTGCGAAACCTTCCCTAACATACGATTCTCAAGGTTGATTACCGTCCTTATTCTTTTTATAGGACAAGCCGCCTAGGAGAGTGACCTGTTCGACTCCCGCTCCACCACCTGAGGCTCCAGCTTTACCACCTGTGCCTCCCATTCCACCGCCAGAGATCCCTGCTCCCTTGCCTAAGGATGATGTTCCCCCACCTGATGTCGGTGCGAATCCGACCGTGCCTGTGAGTGCCTCGCAGTTACAACAGATGTTGCAAGCTGTGACTGCTCCGCTTCAGGGGCAGGGCAGGCGCCCAGTTGTTTCACCAGAGCAGGCAGAGCAGGAGTCGCAAGTGCCCTTCTTCGTGAGTTCAGACAGCTCGATCCTCCGCGTTTCCAGGGTGAGCCAGATCCGGCTGTAGCAGAGAGATGACGCTCCGATGTGGAGAAGATTTTTGATACTATGTCATGTACGACCGAGCAGCAAGTCCGGTTGACAATATTTCTTCTCCAGGGCGAGGCCGAGCATTGGTGGACCTCTGTTACCAGTGTCGTAGGGCCTGAGTATGTCTGGACATGGGATGATTTTATCGACCGATTCGAGGAGCAGTACTTTCCTGACCACATTCATCGTCAAAGGGCACGAGAGTTCGGGACTCTAGTACAGGGGGACATGTCCGTGGTGCAGTACGCGGCCCGTTTCGTGGCACTATCGAGGTTTGCACCGTATTTAGTTGATGATGAGGGGCGGAAGACCCACCGTTTTGAGAGCGGCTTACGTTTCAGTCTTCGAGGCCGTGTTATTGGGCACGAGCTCCCGACCTTTCATGCGGTAGTACGAAGGGCCCAAATCTACAAGACTAAGTGGGCTGACTCTCAGAGCGATCGAGATCAGAGGAGAGGCCGGAAGAGGCTAGCCCAGTCCAGTAGCTCTCAGCAGCATCGGCGACCACAGAGGTATAAGAGTTATCCACCTACTAGAGCGCCAACAGCACCTCCAGCGTAGCCACGGCAGCTGTTTCCCGGGACATGTTTTGGATGTGGCTTTTCTGGACACCGCATATCTAAGTGCCTCCATCCTTATCTGCAACAGTCTAGAGGGCCACAACAGTCTTCAGGACAGCAGCGACCACAACAGCAGCCTCCAGTACAGTAGCAGCGGCCCCATCAGCAGCCACCTCAGCCACCGAGGCCCCAACAGCAGCAGAGACAGCAGCATAGGCCGCCGCAGAGGCAGCAGCAGCACCAAGGACCTCAGAGGGGACAGGCACCTCCCCAGCCAGCTCAGGCTATATTCTATGCGGCTCAGCAGGACCCGCAGACTTCTAGAGGAGTCGTTAAGGGTATACTTTAGTCTCTTCATGCATCGCCCGAGTATTATTTGATTCCGATGCTTCGCACTCATTCATGTCTAAGGATTTTTACCGATCAACTGGATTACCGACAGAGTCTACTAGTGAGGGATTGACCGTATCGACGCCATTGGGAAAGACCACAGTATTGGGCCGTTTCTATTCGTCTTGCCCCGTTCTGGTCGGTGATATCTTTTTGCCCACTGACTTGTTTGTGCTGCCGATGACAAATTTCGACGTTATCTTGGGCATGGATTGGCTTGCCGAGTACCACGCTATTTTGGATTGTTCCACGAGGACAGTCACGTTCTGCATACCAGACTTACCGCAGTTCCAGTTCGTTGCAGAGCCCCGAGGAGGGTCATTATCTTGTTTGATGTCCTGCACAGTCGAGGAGCCTGTTGTCTTGTGTATCGATCAGTTGCCGGTGGTCTCTGATTTCCCCGACGTGTTCCAGGAGATTCCTGGATTGCCGCCACGCCGTCATGTTGAGTTCTACATTGATCTTGTGTCCGGTACCGCGCCTATCTCGAAGGCCCTGTACCGCATGGCACCGATGGAGTTGCGTGAGCTGCAGCGGCAGTTGGACGAGTTGTGTGAGTTGGGATTCATTCGTCCAAGCAGTTCACCTTGGGGAGCGCTGGTACTCTTCGTCAGAAAGAAGGATGGTTCGTTGAGGCTCTGCGTCGACTACCGCGAGCTCAACTAGGTCACGATCAAGAACAAATACCCGCTCCCAAGGATAGATGATTTGTTTGACCAGCTGCAGGGTGCACAGTTCTTTTCAAAGATGGACCTGCGTTCCGGTTATCATCAGATTCGGGTTCGAGAGGAGGACATCCCGAAGATGGCTTTTAGGATGTGTTATGGTCATTTTGAGTTTCAGGTCATATCCTTCGAACTGACCAATGCACCCGCGGTCTTCATGCAGTTGATGAACGAGGTCTTCCATCCATATCTCGATCAGTTTGTTGTGGTCTTCATCGACGACATTCTGATATATTCGAGGACCCGTGAGGATCATATGAAGCATCTGGAGATCGTTTTGCAGACCCTCCGTGCCCACCAACTGTATGGGAAACTGGAGAAGTGTGAGTTTTGGCAGGAGGAGGTGAAGTTCCTCGGTCACGTGGTGACGAGGTGGGGTGTCGCAGTAGACCCCTCGAAGGTTAAGGCAGTGTGTCAGTGGGATCATCCCATGACTGCGTCCGAGATCCGCAGTTTCCTTGGCTTGGCAGGCTATTATCGGCATTTCATTGAGGGCTTCTCCCGTATTGCTACCCTGATGACCAGGTTGACTCGGAAGAGCGCAGATTTTGTTTAGACTATCATATGTGAGCAGGCATTTGTAGAGCTGAAGGACCGTCTGACGTCCGCTCCTGTCCTTACTCTTCCCTCTAGGAGTGATGGATTTGTTGTCTTTACTGATGCCTCACGTATTGGTTTAGGTGCTGTCAGCACGGTAGGCCGGTAGCCTTCGCGTCTCGTTAGCTCAAGGACCATGAGCTGAATTACCCCATGCACGATTGGAGCTGGCAACAGTTGTCTTCGCACTGAAGGTGTGGAGGCACTATCTTTACGGGGTCAGGTTCGAGCTCTTCTCTGACCACAAGAGCTTGAAGTACTTATTCTCTCAGTCCGAGCTGAACATGAGGCAGAGACGTTGGATGGAGCTTCTGAAAGACTATAAGACTTCCAATACCACCCAGGCAAGGCGAATGTGGTGGCGGATGCCCTCAGCTGTCAGCCACGAGGCCTAGTGGCACATATGATGATTCAGGAGTGGAGGATGCTCGAGGATATAGCAGAGTATGACTTTGATTTTGGTCTGTAGTCTTCTATCGTTCAGCTATCGAGCTTGTCGATTCAACCTTCTCTTATCGCGAGGGTGATCGAGGCTCAGCAGACAGATGAGTTGTTACAGGATTACCGAGCAGAGGCAGCATCTGAGAGTCAGACAGATTGACAAATTGGTTCTGATGGTGGACTTTGCTTCAGAGGCCGATTATGTGTCCCGGATATTCCCGAGTTGCACTGAGATCTTATGACCGAGGCACATCGATCGCGGTTTTCTATCCACCCTGGCTCAATGAAGATGTATCGTGATATGAGGAGGCAGTATTTTTAGGCAGGGATGAAGCGCCAAATTGCCAGTTTTGTGGCGAGTGTGACATATGCCAGCGTGTCAAGGCCGATCATCAGAGACCCCCTGGTCTTTTGCAACCATTGAGCGTCCCGATGTGGAAGTGGGAGCACGTATCTACCGATTTTATCATGGGTTGTCGAGGACTCAGCGCGGTCATGACGCCATCTGGGTTGTCGTTGATCGTCTGACGAAGTCGGCACAATTTCTTGCGATTCGTGTGACTTGGCCTTTGGACCGGCTTGTGAGATTATTCATCGAGGAGATCGTGAGACTGCACGGCGTTCCAGTTCTATCATTTCTGACTGAGACCCGAGGTTCACGTCTCAGTTCTGGAGGAGCTTTTAAAGAGCGATGGAGTCTGTTTTGCAGCTCAGCACCGCGTATCATCCGTAGACCGATGGCCAGACCAAGAGGGTCAACCAGATCCTTAAAGATATGCTTCGGGCCTGCGTGATTGACTTCGGGGGTAGCTGGGTGAGCATCTGCGATTGGCTGAGTTGGCATACAACAATAACTATCAGGCAACCATTGGCATGACTCCTTTCGAGGCATTGTATGACAGACCGTGCAGATCTCTAAGCTGTTGGACTGAGGTTGGAGAGCGGCGTCTCTTAGGTCCCGAGCTTGTGCAGGAGACATCAGGGGCTATTGATATCATCAGGCAGAGGATGCGCACAGTTCAGAGTCGGCAGAAGAGTTTTGCTGATCGTCGACGTCGTCCCTTGGAGTTTGATATAGGGGACCATGTGTATCTCAAGGTCTCACCCATGAAGGGCGTAATTCGATTTGGAGCAAAGGGCAAGCTTGCCCAGAGATTCATTGGACCTTTCGCGATCACTGAGTGCGTTGGAGCTGTGGCCTATCGGCTTGCCATGCCATCTCAGATGTCTAGCATCCACAACGTTTTCCACGTCTTCATGTTGAGGAAGTGTGGGTTAGATGCAGTTCCTGCTATTGATTGACAGCCGTTAGAGGTTCGTGAGGATTCTTACATTGAGCAGCCAGTTCATATCCTTGATCGAAAAGAGCAGGTCCTCCAGACCAAGGTCATTCCCTTGGTGAAAGTTCACTGGGGTCACCATTCTGTTGATGAGGTGTCTTGGGAGCACGAGGCCGAGATTCGGGAGCGCTATCCCCATCTCTTTGATGATTGATCATGTGCTGTATCTTGTATACTGTCTTCGATTTTATATACGATGTCTTGTTTCCTCTTCTATTATGAGTTATGTTTACTTGCGATGATGGAGTAAATTTTGAGGACAAAATTTTTATTTGGAGGGGAGAGTTGTAAGACCCGTGCCCTATCCATACCGTTCATTAGGCTTCCGGGATCTTACCGGTCGAATTCCGGTAATCCTCGACTCGTTTTCAACATTTGCGCACGATCCTAAGCTGAGTCCTGCATACCGAAGTCGACTCGATCCGAAACCTGTACCTTGGCGACCGCACCGTCACTGTGGTTCCAACGCCGCGACTCACGCACCAAACAGATACTCAAGATAGAAGATGTTAGCCCACATTCATTTCAAGGAAACGTCCCGCGTTGCGAATATCGAGAGAATCTCTACGACATGTCCCATCAATCAATCAATCAATCAATGTCAAGTACAAGTCAAGTACAACCATACCTCAAGTACATCACCCATCCCTCCCTTTTCACAAGTTAACTCTCTCTCTCTCTTAACCATCCCTCTTTTCCAAAAAAAAAATCAAACCAAACCATACCTCCACATCACCCTTCCTTACAATCACCATGTCACCCATCCCTTAATATCTTTTTCTCTCTTTTTCTCATTCTATCTCAAGCAACCCAAACTCCATACGTCCAAGCTCTCTCCCTCTACCCAAACAACAAGTGTGGCCCATTTTTCCACTCTCTCATCTTCCATCTCAACCGTCCATTCCTCATCCCCACCATCAAAAGTCCATCATCCACCGTTAAAAGTCAAGCAAAGGAGCTAAGGAGGCTAAGGAGCAAGGAGGAGTGCAAGAGGTGGGTGATCCACTGTTGATTCTTATTTTAGGGCCCACTTATTCGTGGGACCCATTTTGATGTATATTTTTATGTAAGAGGGGCCCATAGTGGCGGGGCCCCTCCATCCTCACTGATCTCTCTCTCTCTCTCTCTCTCTCTCTCTCTCTCTCTCCTTCTCTCTCTTTCTCTCTCTCTCTCTATTGTTACGGGTGTGGTCCACTAGATCCACACCCATCGTGGACCCACCATGATGGATGTATTTTATCGACGCCGCCCATCTACCTTATCCATGCCATCCAGTGGCCTGGATGATGAGAAAACACAAATATCACGTTGATCAGAATGGGGTGGGCCACGTACATGTGGGACCCACCATGATGGTGTGTTTATTCAAGTCGTCCAGCGTCTTTGGACGATGGATTTGAGGTAGGGGTGGCTAACATGGATTGCATGTACTGGCATGGGCGTGTACTAACAGCTAACAAAAAAAAATTACTTTTAGGGTGGGCCGCTCATGTATGACCCACCTCGATGTATGTATATAATCCACGCCGTTCATTTCACTTCCCAACCCATTTTAGGCGTTGAGCCAAAAGATGAGGCTGATCCGATAATCAAGTGGGTCATACCATAGGAAATAGCGATATTACCATTAAAACCTACTTGGATCCCTCTATTCGCCAAAAACACATCGCATATTGGTCTCGTTTGGTCAATCAGAGACCGTAGAATCCAATGGACGGGTTGGATCTTGCTGATGTTGGCCCCACAGGTGAAATACCTTCGAAAAATTTTTTTAAAAAAAAAAGAAAGGAAGAAGAGATGCAGCAGCAGGTGTTGCTGCTGTCAGAAGGCAGCAGGCGCTGTCTACGCACGAGTGGGCGGACGGACGGCTGGGCCTCACGGCCCCAGCTGTGGGCCCCCATCGTGATGCATTTCAAACATCAACACCGTGCGTTTGGTGGGCCATCCTCTTGGCTACGGCCCACCCAAAAAATCAGTCGTATACGAAACTCAGGTGGGCCATATCATCTAAAATCATGTGGAGACATGCCTAGAACATATAAAAACACTTGGTGGGGCCTACCTGAAATTTGGGTGCGGCTGAAACTTGGTCTGAACCCTCAGCCAAGTGGGACGCACATAATGAGTGGGCTGGATTTGTGGACCACATTTTTTTTGGTGGGCCCCTGACCGTCCAACCCAATGATCAGGTTGATTGGTAAATAAACATCACGGTGGGCTCCCTGACCGTGGGCCTAGGTCACGTGTGACCATATGAACAGGTTGGGTGAAATAAACATTACCGTGGGCCCCCTGGCCCACGTGTTCTTATGAATTGGTTGCATGGAAAATAAACATTACGGTCCCCCCTGGCTGTGTGGCCTTATAAACAGGTTGGGTAGAAAATAAACATTCTAGTGGGCCCTACCTAAGGTCCAAGTGACCTTATTGGATTACAAATAAATACTACAGTAGGCCCTAGGCCCATGTGACCCTATGACCAATTTGGATGGAAAATACACATCATGTTGGGCCCCAGTTTGGATGGAAAAATAAACATTTTGGGTGGGCCCAGATACGTGTGGCCTTATCAATAGATTGGGTGGAAATTAGACATTGTGGTGGGCCCCACATGGGAAATGGGTTTGCTATCGACTTGCCGGATAGATGTTGGTAGACTATTGGCCAAGCGGATAGTGAGGTTTCTTACGCTCACTTGGACTGTGCTGCTAGGGGAGTGACAGTGCCATTTGGAGTGTACTGAACCCCGGTGATTATCCTAAATGAGAACTGTACTGATATATGATGAGGATTAGCGTGCTTAATCTGTATCTTGCATTACATGGTCTTGACTGACCGATGGCATTCATAACTTGCACCGCATAGCCTTGGTACGGCTGGTTGCATTCATGTACTCATCAGCACGACTCTGCATTACTCTGACCTTGCATTCTGAGTACGCTCATATTGCGCACACACTTACACCACCCTCTAAGCTTTTTATAAGCTTATGCACGATTGATGCGTGCAGGTGACCCCAGGACGCAGCCGTAGTCTCACCGCAGTTGGAGCGTGCAGCCGAACTTTTAGAGTTTCTACTATTATCATTATCTTGTATTTTCCTTCATGCACACTGTACTTAAGTTTTTTATCACAGTGGATTTTGTGATGGTGTTCTTGTGGTTATTGTTCGTGGGTTATACTTGTGGTTATGCTCATTACGAATCAAATTGATTATTAGAAATCCTCCTTGTAGCATCCCAGGATCGGAACTTTGTATATGGGTATTGGGTGCCGAGAATGGGGTACTACGGAGGCAGTCGGCGCCGGATTCGGCGATCGGGAATTTTGTGAGCCCGGTTTCCAAGTTCGGGGCGTGTCAGGCCCCAAACTCGGAAACCGGGCTCTCAAAATTCTCGATTGCCGAATCCGACGCCGACAGCCCCCATAGAATCCCATTCTCGGCTCCTAGCACCCATACGCTAGGTTCCGATCCTGGGATGCTACACGGAGGATTTTCAATATCAGTTTAATTCGTAATAAGCATAACCAAATGCATAACCCACAAACAACAAATAAAAACACCATCACATTTCCACTATGATAAAAAAAACTTTACAAGTACAATGAGCATAAAGGGAAATACAATGATAATGAACAAAAAGCTCCAAAATGATCTTCTCTGTACTCCTGCCTCAGCGCTGCTGCGTCCCAACGTCACCTGCACGCAACGGTCGTGTCAAAGCTTATAGAAAGCTTAGAGGGTAGTGAAAGTGTGTGCGCAAGGTAGTAATGCAGATATGCAGTATCAAAGTAATGCAGAACATGCTGATGAATTCATGAATATCACTAGTCATACCAAGGCTATGCGATGCAAGGCATGAATGATGTCGGCCATACCAAGGCCATGCGATGCGAGATGCAACTCAAGCATGCAAATCCTCATCTAAGTCCACATATCAATACAGCTCAAATCTGAATATCACCGGGTTCTAGTACACTCTAAACCAGATTGCCGCCCCATCGCTCGCAATAGGGTAAGTGGAAGAGACCTCACTATCCACCTACCAATATCTAGCTCGGCTCGTCGATAGTGGACCCATTCCTCGAGCTGGTCAAACTCAGCCTAGCTTTGCCCCCTCCTCTCGGGCGGGTAAGGCCGCACCCCCTTCCAACCGACCATGACACAGTAGAAAGCGCAGCCATCTGGTAATCGGCACTCGACGCTCCTACACTCACTCGGTCTATACGTTGGAACAGCCTCTTGGTACCATAAGGGTTTAGGGACTTTCACCCAGGGATATCTATAACACCCCATGTAGAACAAGATTTCCGGTATCCAATCATGCCAACCACGATACGCCTATGGAGGCTACGACCCTGATGTCGCTAGGGCGTACGGTAACCATGTCACACAATGCGAAATGCATGAATCACACTATCTAGTCATTCAGCAATCCTGCGCGTATCGTGCACTCATGTGGGGCAACACCGCCTACCCGGGAGCCCTTAAACAATCTACCTGAAGGCATATGATATGATCAGTCATTTCTCATATCAAGCATACATATGATGCGTATGATCATGAATCATGGAACTATACTAAACATGTTATATGAGATAGATGTTGTTCATAACAAAGATGAGCCTATACGGCCTACAAGTACGGGCCTAACAATGGGCCCTAGGGAGAATCATAATGCGGACATTTAACCAACATTATTCTACAATGTGGACATCAAACCAACATTGCTCCCAAGGTACGGCTGTCATAACGTCAGTACACAAGCCATGGTAGGGTCATACATCTTAATGGACTTGTGTACATCCAATTGGGCCTTAGGTACAACAAATGGGCCGCATAACATGGGCCTTAAGTATATCAGGTGGGCCTCAATGGTTGGGCCCTAACTACATCAAGATGGGCCTAATCATATGGGTCTCATGCATATCAAGGTGGGCCTCAACGGATGGGCTGCAAATAACCCAAGATGGGCCTCTTACATATATCATAGTGGGGTTCACTTGAACTATAGATCTGACCCATTCTTTAGCTCGTGCCATAAAATGAGCTTTTAAGATGGTTGGACGGATTGGATGCAACCCATGCATCATGGTGGGTCCCACTGTCATTGGACAGTATGAATAAAACACATACATCATTATGGGTTCCATTGTCCACCTGGACGGTGGAAATAAAACACAAATATTATTATGGGCCCCACTGTCCGTCTGGACAGTGGTAATAAAACACATATCTCATTGTGGGTCCCACGTGGGGCCCACCATAACGTTTGTTTTCCATCCAACCTATTGCTAAGGTCACGCTGGCCGGGATAAAAACAAAACAAATTTTTTTATAATGACCCAAAACTACTATGATGCCCAAAAGGGGCCAATGGCAGATAGTTCAATCACTATTGCTTCCTGTAACGTGGGCCACCCGATTAACGGCTGGATGACGTGGATAGAACACGTACATCACGGTAGGTCCCACCATCCAGGTGTGGTCAGTGCGGGCAAAACACACCACGGTGGGTCCCTGCCTCCAGTGCATGCAACGAACCACGGTGGGTCCTGCCTCCTGTGCCCGTACTGCGTGCGTCAATAGCAGCAGGCGCTGCTGCTTTATTTTTTTTTTTAATTTTTTTGAAATGGATTTTTCCAAGGTTTTATTGTGGTAGGACCCACATCAACAAAATCCATCCCACCCATTGGTCTTTACTGTTCAAGACAGACCAAACGAGCCCAATATTAGCTATATTTTGGCACATCAAAACAACAAGGTGGATTTCAATGGAAAATACACTGTTTGCTATGCTATGGCCTGCCTGAACATCTAATTGGCCCCATTTTTCGGCGTCTTGTGAAAGGAATGTACAGCGTGGATTGAATACATACATCAAGGTGGGGCCTATATGAGTGGGCCACCCCCATAAGCTTGGAACTAGGCTAATACTTGTGTTTTCCCTTTTGCCCTTTTTTTTTGTCCAGCGTCCCTAGACGCTGGACGGTTGGGCGTTGCACATGCAGATAGGTGGGCCCTGCTTAGGTGGGCCACCAAATGATGGATGGTACGGGTACAACACATTTAAGGTGGGCCCCACTTATAAATGGCTTAGATAAAATACTTGCCTCATGGTGGGGTCCATCCAAGTGGGCCACATGACCACCTCATCACACACAAAATAAATAAATAAATAAATAAAAAGAGAGGGAGAGAGATATAGAGGGACACGCGTGATGGAGGGACCCTGACACTATGGGCCCTCCGTTTTAAGCATCCAATCCTACATCAAGTGGGTCCCATTTGCATGTGGGCCTACCAAATCAAAAATCAACGGTGGAGATCCCTTCTCCACCAAGATGTAAGGTCTAAATGACCTATTTTCAAGCTAGAAAATAAACATCATGATGGGGTCCATGGAGAATGGCCCCATCATGGAATGATCATGAAGATCCAGGTGGTCCATCGGCCACATCTTAGGGTCCAATGAGAGATCCATACCATTGATCGGTAGGCCTCACTTGACCCATCATAAAAATATAAAAATCTAGCCTATAGGAGCGCCCACCGATTGATCTTCTTAGTCCGTTGGAAAGCCGGTCTCCTTGTGCTTCACTTTGATGGAGGGTGATGAGGTTTGAATGACTAGGATGATGGTTCTTAGGGTGGGAAGTGGGCCACAAAACTACTTTCTCTCTTGGGAAGGGCTTGGATGTATGATGCTGTTGGGTTGCTTGGAATGTGGTTTAAAAATGAAGGAGAGAGAGACTTGTAAAGGGAGAGAGATGGGTGATGGATGTTTGATGTGGTGGTGATGGGTGTAAGAGACCTTTTTTGACTTTTGTGGTTGCTTGGTGTAAGAAAGGTATGGGCTTTGTAAGAACTTTTTGACTTTTGGGGCTTGTTTGGGAAAGGGTGAAAGGTGATGTGTACTTGACATGTTGAGATTGATGGATTGATGGATTGATGTGACAAGTCGTAGAGATTCTCTTGGGTTTCGCAAGCGCGGCGTTTTCCTCGCACCGAATGCTGTCCTACATCTCCTGGCCAGAGCATCCGATCGGCGCGCGAGTCGCTGCATCGGAACCGCGGCGACGGTGCGGTCGGTAAGGTACTAGTCTTAAGTTGAGTCAACTCGGGTTGACGGCGTATGAATCAGGGTCATACGCAAATACCGGCTGAGGGTCGAAGGTTGCTAGAATTCGACCGGGAAGACCGCGGAAGTCTACGGAACGGTACGGTCTAGGTACGGGTCTTACAGGACGTGACAAGGCCCACTGGTTTACTCAATCACATAGTCCAATTGATAGGACAATCCAGACTGTTAATCAATAAGGCCCACCACATAAAGTTCTCACATTCTCCCACTTGGGCTTCATTGAGCAATGTCAATGATTATCATGAAAACAAGTTTTGATTTTTAAGAAAACATCCAAATGGTTAACCAGTTAAATTGTTGGACAATAAGAGTAATGTCATTCAATCTGGTCCATCAAGACTGTCAGTATCGAACCGCAGTAGTCGTCACAACATTTAATTTAGGCGAAGTGAGGCTAAGCACGGTCACAAGTACTTTCAATCTTAATGACATAGATCAGGAACTATGAAATGTGGTATAAGGATTACACACTTAGTGTGATGATATGTGCCTATCCTCAAGAGGTTCTGAAGCTTTTACATATCTCCAATGAGATATAACTGTAGTTCTACTTACTCAAAAAATTTGCTCATATATAAAGAGAAGCATAAACAAATCTTTATATCAAAATCATCAAAACTATATAAAATGAGATCTCTAAATGTCTGTGAAAATCAAAGTACGCTTAATTCCCACTAACTGAAAACATTTGTGGGATCAATGACTCCCATGGATGTCACATGCTTCTGAAATAGCGTGATAGGGAGCCCTTTAGTGAGCAGATCTGCAATCATCTACTTAGTGCCGATGAATTCCACAGACACTTGATGATTCTGAACTCTTTTCTTTACAAGAAGATATTTGATGTCGATATGCCTTGACCTTGATGAATGTTTGTTGTTACTAGAGAAGGAAATAACAGCTGAATTATGGTAAAATATTCTCAATGGTTTCGGGATATGCTCCAGTACTTGCAAACCTGAGAAGAAACTTTGTAACCATAATGCCTGATTAGATGCCTCGTGACAGGCAATAAATTCAACTTTCATGGTAGACGAAGCTGTGGTAGACTGTTTCACGCTTTTCCAAGGCACAGCTCCTCCAACCATCATGAATATATATCCTGAGGTGGACTTCTTAGTGTCAACGCAACCTGCAAAATCTGCGTATGAGTATCCAATCAACTCCAATTGATCAAATCTTCTGTATGTGAGTCTGAAGTCTTTTATTCTTTGTAGATTCCGTAATACTTTCTTTGCAGCTATCCAATGTTGCATTCCTGGATTAGATAGGTATCTACCCAACATTCCAACAATAAAGGCAATGTCCGATCGCGTACAGACTTGAGCATACATGATGCTCCCTACTACTAATGTGTACGAAAATTCTTTCATTCGATTATTTTCCAAATCATTCTTTGGACACTGATATAGGCCAAATCTGTTGCCCTTCACAATGGGCGACTGTCTGGAAGCACAATTTTACATGTCATATCTTTCGAGTACCCTAGTAATATACGCCCTCTGTGACAGGCTGAGCAGTCCAAGTGATCTGTCACAACGAATCTCAATGTCGATGACGTAACAAGCTTCACCAAGATCTTTTATTTCAAATATTTGAGATAACGATTTCTTAGTGTCGCTCAACATCCTGATATCATTACTAACCAACGAAATATCATTAACATACAAAATCATCATAACGAACTTACTCCCACTGATTTTAATGTAGATGCATTCATCTGCAGTGTTTCTACAAAGCCATAAGAGGAAATTACTTCATGAAACTTTAGGTACCACTGTCGCGATGCCTGTTTCAACCCATAGATGGATTTCTTTAGTTTGTAAACCAAATGTTCTGAGCCATTAGCTAGAAAACCTTCGGCTGCAACATGTATACATTCTCATTCAAATTCCCATTGAGAAATGTGGTCTTTACATCCATTTGATGTAACTCTAAATTCATATGAGCTATAAGAGTCATTATGATCCTAAATGTGTCTTTCTTAGATACTGGTGAGAAAGTTCCTTAAAGTCAATGTCCTCACGTTGGTTAAAACCCTTGGCAACAAGTCTGACTTTATATCTTTCGACATTTCCCTTGGAGTCCCTCTTGGTTTTAAATATCCATTTACAACTAATTAGCCTTATTCCAGTGGATAACTCTACAAGATCCCATACTTTATTGTCGTGCATAGATTTCAACTCATCTTTCATGACATTAAACCAACGAGAAGGATTAACACTTTATTTGACTTGTGTAAAGGATTCAGGATCCTTTTCCACCCCTATGTCAAAGTGTGCTCCTGTAAGTATACTATGTAATCGTCTTAATTTACAGGCCTTCTCTCTTTCAGATCTTCTCAATGGTCTTCTTGTTGGGTGTGATTTTGATCTTTATTTTCCTCATCAGTGGTTGATATATGAGGTTTTACGTGGTGTTCTGTATTGATTGCAAAATCGACTGCATCATTAATATCCACGTGATTTGGATTGAATATGATTGGAGTCACAATCCTTTGTTCCTCAAATACAAAATTTCTAATGTTCGTGCTCCTGCTATTTTCAGTGTCCTCAATGATTCTAACATTCATAGTCTCAACAATCCTGATAGAGTGGGAAGGATAGTAGAATCAATAGCCCTTTGATCTTTTTAGATATCCTATGAAGATACAACTTACAGTTATAGGATTGAGCTGTCACGCCCCAAACTCGGAAACTGGGCTCACAAAATTCTCAATCATCGAATCTGTCTCCGACAGCCTCCGTAATACCCCATTCTCATCTCCCGACACCCATATCCCAGGTTCCAATCTTGGGATCCTACAAGGAGGATTTTGAACATGAATTTGATTCGTAATAAGGATAACTATAAGCATAACCCACAAACAATAACGAGAACACCATCACAAAAATCCACTATGATCAAAACTTAAAGGGAAATACAATGATAATAATGAAAAAATCGAAAAGCTCAGCGGCAAGGTCCTGCTCCTGCTCGGCTACGGTCTAGTGCCACCTGCATGCAGTGGTCTTGCATCAGCTTATAGAAAGCTTAGAGGGTGGTGAAAGTGTGTGTGCACGGTAGAAATGCCAGTATGCAATATCAGAGTAATGTAGAAATGCTGGTAAGTCCATGAATGCCATCAGTCATACCAAGGCTATGCGATGCAAGGCATGAATGCTATCGGTCATACTAAGACCATGCGATGCGAGGCATGAATGCTATCGGCCATACTAAGGCTATGCGATGCAAGGCCTATAGGGCCAGTATCATATGCGAGGTGCAACTCAAGCATACCAAATCTCATCTGAATCCTCATATCAATACAGTTTATCTTTGGAATATATATATATATATATATATATATATATATATATATATATATATATATCACCGGGGTCTAGTATACTATACACCAGATCACCGCCCACTAGACGCACAACTATGCCAGTGGAAGAGACCTCACTATCCGTCTACCAATATCGATCCAACACATCGATAGTGGACCCATTTATGAGTAGGTCAAACTCAGCCTAGTTATGCCCGCTACCCTCGGGCGGATAAGGCCACACCCCTTTCCAACTGATCACGACATAGTGGGAGATGCGGCCTACTGGTATACGACTTTCGTGTGCTCATATATCCACTCGGTCTCGACATTGGAGTCATCCTCTGGTACCATCAGGTTTAGGGATTTTCACCCAGGGACATCTATGGTGCCCTGATGCTAGTAACAGTATTTTCGGTATCCAATCCTACCATCCACGATATGCTTGTGGAGGCTATGACCCTGATGTCGCTAGGGTGTATAGAAATTATACCACACAAATGCAAGATGCATGAATCATATTATCCAGTTATGTAGTAATTCTGCGCGTACTGCGCACTCATATGGGACAACTCCGCCTATTAGGGAGTCCCATAAATAATCTGCCCAATGACATATGCTATGATTAATCACTCCTCATATCAAGCATGCATATGATGTGCATGGGCATGGATCATGGGGCTATACTAAGCATGATGATGATGACGTACACTCCACATATGAAGGATGGGCCTAGACGGCCTACTCATATCAAGAATGGGCCTAACAATTATGGGGGGCCCAACTGTTTAGGTTAGCCCACTAAGGGAAGATGAGAATGGGCCTAACAATGGGCCTAACAATGACCCACACAAGGCCTCATATACATGACATTGGGCCTCACCATCTGGCCCTCACATACATCACACTGGGCCTCACTCATGGGCCTCATATACATCACATTGGGCCTCACATACATCACATTGGGCCTCACTCATGGACCTCATATACATCACGTTGGGTCTCATCATCTGGGCCTCATATACATTGTCACGCCCCAAACTCGAGGACTGGGCTCACAAAATTCCCGATCGCCGAATCCGGAGCCGACAGCCTCCGTAGAACCCCATTCTCGGCTCACGGCGCCCATTCGCCAGGTTCCAATCCTGGGATGCTACGAGGAGGATTTCTAATATCAGTTTGAATCGTAATAAACATAACCAAAGGTATAACCCACAAACAACAACTAAAAACTCCATCACATTTCCACTATGATCAAAAACTTTACAAGTACAATGAGCATAAAGGAAAATACAATGAGAATAGACAAGAAGCTCCAAGAGATCTGCTCTGCGCTCTCGTCTCAGCGCTGTTGCGTCCTCGCGTCACCTGCACGCAACTGTCATGCATAAGTTTTATGGAAAGCTTAGAGGGTGGTGAAAGTGTGTGCACAAGGTAGTAATGCAGGTACACAGTATCAGAGTAAAGCGGAACATGCTGATGAATCCATGAATACCACTAGCCGTACCAAGGCTATGCGATGCAAGGCATGAATGATGTCGGCCATACCAAGGCCATGCACAAATCATCATCTGAGTCCACATATCAGTATAGTTCAAATCTGGAATATCACCGGGGTCTAGTACACTCTGAACCAGATTGCCGCCCCATCGCGCGCAATAAGGTAAGTGGAAGAGACCTCACTATCCGCCTGCCAATATCGGGCGCGGCTCGTCGATAGCGGACCCATTTCTCAAGCTAGTTAAACTCAGCCTAGCATTGCCCCCTACTCTCAGGCGGGTAAGGCCGCACCCCCTTCCAACCGACCACGACACAGTGGAGAACGCGACCGTCTGGTAATCGGTACTCGGCGCTCATGCACCCACTCGGTTTAGACGTTGGAGCAACCTCTTGGTACCACAAGGGTTTAGGGACTTTCACCCAGGGATATCTATAGCACCCCATGTAGAACAAGATTTCCGGTATCCAATCCTGCCAACCACGATACGCCTGTGGAGGCTATGGCCCTGATGTCGCTAGGGCGTACAGTAACCACATCACACAATGCGAATACATGAAACACAGTATCCAATCATGCAGCAATCCTGCGCGTATCGTGCGCTCATGTAGGGCAACACCGCCTAACCGGGAGCCCCTAAACAACTTGCCTGAAGGCATATGCTATGATCAGTCACTTCTCATGTCAAGCATACATATGATGCGTATGATCATGAATCATGGAACTATACTACACATGTTATAAAGTAATGAACTACTCTTGCAACGCAGATGGCCTAGACATGGACGGCCTACACACAACTAGTACGGGCCTATCGATGGCCCTAGGGAGAGTCATAATGCGGACATTTAACCAACACTATACTTGCGATGTGGACGTCAAACCGACATCGCTCCCAAGGCATTATCTGTCGTAAACATCATTACATAAACCATGTAGGGATCACACATTGCAATGGACCTTAGGTACATCCCATTGGACCTTAAATACATCAATGGGCCGTGTTACATGGGCCTTATATTCATCAAGAGGGCCACATCAATGGGCCGCACCAATGGGCCTTAAGTGCATTGCAATGGGCCGTAACCCGTGGCCTTTATAGCGCATCAAATGGGCCTAACCTCATTGGTCATACGTATATCAAATGGCTACATCGAATGGGCCCCATATGTACATCGAATGGGCCCTAACCCATAGGCCCTAACACATCTCAATGGGCCTCTATAAATACAAGGGTGGGCCTCACTCAGACATCAAGGAGACCCACTTAAAGTTTAGATCTGCCTCATTCTTTTAACTCGTGCCATAAAATGATATTTCAAAAATGGATAGACGGATCGGATGCATCATATGCATCATGGTGGGGTCCATAAGCGGACCCACCATAATGTATATACATATATCCAAATATAATATATACACACACACACACACACACACACACACACACACACACTCCACGTACACCGGGTGGTTCCCACCGTCCAGGGTGGACGGTGGGAATACCACAAACATCACAGCGGGCTCCACCGTCCGCTGGACGGTGGCAGTACAACACATACATCACCGTGGGCTCCCACGTGGGGCCCACCATAACATGTATTTTCCATCCGATCTGTTGATAAGGTCGTAGAGACCAGGATGAAGAGGAAATACAAATATCATCTTGATCCAAAACTTCTGTGGCCCCAAAAAAATTTCAATAGCAGAGGTTCAATTCCTTGTTTCTGATGATGTGGGCCACCAGAGTCTTGGATAGAGTTGAGATTTGGAAGGGACCCACCTCAGGGGGTGGTCAACCTCATGGATGGTGTGGATGCAAAATATACATCATGGTGGGGCCCACGGCTAGAGCCGTGGGTGGCCCTGTCCGTCCGCCCAAACCAGCGCAGGCAGCGCCTGCGCCCTCGCTGGCGTTGTCAGGGTAGCAGCAGGCGCTGCTGCCTTCAACATTATATATATATTTTTTGTTCTCTTATAGAAAAAGACATGTGGGGCCCGCTACCGGAGGATCTGCTCCGCCCATTGCATTCTTGGGCCTGGAATACATCAAAGGAGTCCAAAGGTCGAATTTTTTTGATGTATGGTTGAGGCATGGTGGGTCTTAGAAGTTTTGAACGGTAGGAGATACCGTTTTCTATGGTGCGGCCCGCCTGAGTATCGGATTCACGTCATTTTTCGGCTCAACGCTTAAATTGAGCCAAAGAATGAGATGGACGGCGCGGATTGAATATATAAGTCAAGGTGGGGACCATGCACGGGACCCACCCAAAAGCTTAGAAAATAAGCTAATATTTATGTCTTTTCTCAAACCACGTCCAGTGTCTCTGGACGCTGGACGGTTTCTGTTGTACATGCATTGAGGTGGGCCCCACTTAAGGTGGGCCACCAAATGAATAGATGGTGTGGGTACAACACATTTAAAGTGGCCCCACCGGTAAATGGCTTGGATAAAGTACATATTTCATGGTGGGGTCCATCTTGGTGGGCCACACAAACACACCATCTCCACAAGAAAAGAAAACGAAAAGGAGAGGGAGAGAGAGAGAGAAAAAGAGAGAGATCGGTGAGTATGGAGGGACCCCTCCACTATGGGCCCCTCATTCAAAAGTACATCAAGGTGGGTCCCACATAAATGGACCCTTAATCAACAAAATGAAGGAAAGCAAGGATCTAATATCACCCACCGCTTGATCTTCTTGCTCCCTCGGCTTGCCAGTCTCCTTGTGCTCCTCTTTGATGGTGAAGATGAGAAATGGAAGGCTAGGATGAGAGATGAGAGGGTGGAGAGGTGGGACACATTTGTGGCGTGGAAGGAAAGGGGGAGAGGCTCATACGTATGGGGTTTTTCTTTTGCTTGGGAATGGTTTTGCAATTGAAGAGAGAGAGAGGGTTGTTGTAAAGGGAGAGGAGTGATGGATGGTTGATGTGGTGGTGATGGGGTGTAAGACACCTTTTTTGACTTTTTTGGCAAAAGGTGTAAGAAGGCATGTGTGTTGTAAGAGCTTTTTGACTTTTAAGGCTTATTTGGGAAAAGGTGAAAGTGATGTGTACTTGACCCTTGATGGATTGATGGGTTGATGGATTGATGGATTGATGTGACACATCGTAGAGATTCTCTTGGGTTTTGCAACGCGCAGTGTTTTCCTCGCACCGAACGCTGGCTCACGTCTCTTGATCAGAGAGTCGGATCGGCGCGCGAGTCGCGGCATCGGAACTGTGGTGACGGTGCAGTCGCAAGGATACAAGTCTTGGTTTGAGTCGACTCGGGTTAACGGCGTATGAATCAGGGTCGTGCGTAGATACCGGTAAGGGTCGAAGGTTGCCGGAATTCGATCGGAAAGACCGCGGGAGTTGACGGAACGGTATGGTCTAGGACACGGGTCTTACATACATCACATTGGGCCTCACCCATAGGCCTCACATACATCACAATGGGCCTCACCATATGAGGCTCAAATACATCACATTGGGGTGGGCCCTGCACATTCCAAATGGGCCCCACCATATGGACAACTTGGATCAAATACGTATACCATGTGGATGGAAGGTGTGAATATACAACTCATCACAAGGTGGGCCCCACCCGTCTAGTAAATGGGCGACGAGGCTGAAAACACATACATCATGGGGTGGCCCACGTAGCACCGTCAAGATGGACGGTGTGCATGTACAACACATAAATCAAGGAGGGCCCCACCCAGCATAACGTCCAGATGGATGGTTGGATGAAACAGATGCATCATGGTTGGCCCCACATGGCACCGCCCAAAAATGGATGGTGTGGAGATAGAACACGTACATCAAGGTGGGTCCCATCCCACACGTGCAACATGTGTGGGGTGGGCCCCACACACCTGCCAATGGATGGCGGTATGGATATAACACATACCTCGTGATCAAACCCACATAACTTGTTAATGTCAATACAGTAGCTATCTAGCCGCTGGACTGCTGGGTTGTTGGCCTAGCATCCAGCAGATGGATGGCTCAGATATAACACATATCTCATGATGGGCCACAGAACTATTAACGTCCATACACATGGATGGTGTGTACACAACACATATTGCAAGGTGGGTTCCCACATCTAGGCTACTGGACGGTGTGGATAAAACCTCATGGTGGGTCCCATGTCTAGATTTTTGGACGGTGTGGACACATCACACACATCAAGGTGGGGTCCACGTACACATGGACCACTAACCTACAATCTAGCTGATATTTGTGTTTTCTTCATCACCAACACTTGTTGTTGGACAACAGCAGGTCCAACTAGGTACGACCCGCCTGATCCACATCGAGATGATCAGGGGGAGGGGTGGAAGGTACAGATAAAACCCATACATCATAGTGGGGTTATACGGGGTCCACACGGCCAACGATCAAGCCTATATAGGTGTTTTCCCATAATCCAAATGGCCAGCTAGATGGACAGTCCAACAGAGTGGACAGCAATGGCGTCCCACTGCTGGACAGTCTGGATCATCAAATAATAATACAGGTGGGCTACACACACCATCACAAGAGAGAGGAAGAGAGAGAGAGAGAGAGAGAGAGAGAGAGAGAGAGAGAGAGAGAGAGAGAGTGTGCGAGGGAGGAGCTCCGCCACTATAAGCTCCTCTCAGTTTACAATACATACATCATAATGGGTCCCACCACAAGTGGGCCCTCACATAGAAATCAAGGGTGAAAACCCTAATATCACCCACCGATTGCACTCCTTCTATGCTCCTTGGAATCCCTAGCTCCTAAGCTTCTCCTTTGATGGAAGATGATGAAAGTTGAAGGGTTGAGATGATAGATTGGGTGGTAGGGAGTGGACCTTCTCTTGGCACTCTTGGAAGAGCTTGGACGGTCACTCCTATGGGTTGCTTGCAAATGGTAGGGAGAATGAGAGGGAGAGGAGATGTGATGGGATGAAAGGGGATGGTGTGGTGTAAGAAAGGGATGGGTGAAGAGAGAGAGAGAGAGAGAGAGAGAGGAGAGAGAGAGAGAGAGTTGACTTTGGGAAGGCTTGTGTAAGAGAGGGATGGGTTGGGTATGGGTTTATTTGACTTGGTGAAGAGAGAGGTATGGGTGAGTGATGGGTTGTACTTGAATTGCACTTGATTGATTGATGTGATGTTTGGGTAGAGATTCTCTTGGGATTTGCAATGCACGACATTTCTTCGAAATAAATGCAAGCCACAACTTTTAACCTGGGTATTACATGGGTGCGCAAGTCACGTCGTTGGAACCGCGACGACGGCGCAGTCGCAATGGTACAAGTTTCGAGTCGAGTCGACTAAGATCTACGGTGATGCGACTTAAGGTCACGTGCAAACACTGATTACAGGTCACGGATTGCTGAAATTCGATGGGGAGAATCGCAGAAGTCTAAGGAACAGTACGGACTAGGATACGGGCCTTACACGAGCTGATTTTCACGCGGGTTATAAATTTTGGCCTCAGCAGGAGAACCCCAAACATGTAGATATCGAAGACTTAGTTTTCTCCCATTCCACAACTCAAAAGGGATTTTGCTTACTGTTTTACTAAGGACCCTATTGAGTATATGAACTGTGGTTTTGGTCGCATCACTACATAGAGATTCAAGCAATGTCGAATTTCTAACCATGCTTCACACCATATCCATAAGGGTGCAATTGCAAGATCTTACATTTTACTGAGTTCTCGGTCAATTTTATGAAGTTCTCGGTAAATTATCATGTAGTTCTCGGTCAATTTTTGCAAGTTCTCGATCAATTTCTTGAAGTTCTCGGTCAATTTCACGAAGTTCTCGGTCAATTTTTGTAAATTCTCGGTTAATTTTAAAAAGTTCCCAGTCAATTTCAATGAGTTCTCGGTCAATTTCATAAAGCTCTCGGCCAATTTTCGCATGTTCTCCGTTAATTTCATTAAGTTCTCGGTCAATTTCATAAAGTTCTTAGTTAATTTCATTAAGTTCTTGGAAATTTCTGTAAGTTCTCGGTCAATTTCACGAAGTTCTTGGTCAATTTCACAAAGTTGTCATTTAATTTTCACAAGTTCTTGGTCAATTTCATGAAGTTCTTGATCAATTTCATGAAGTTCTCGGTCAATTTCACCAAGTCCTCGATCAATTTTCACAAGTTCTAGGTCAATTTTCAGAAGTTCTCTGTTAGTTTCATGAAATTCTCATCAATTTCACGAAGTTCCCAGTCAATTTCAGCGACTTTCCGCTCAATTTCACCGACTTCTCGGTGAATTTCAGCTAGTTCTCGATTAATTTTCGTTAAGTTCTCGGTCAATTTTATCAGGTTCTTAGTTAATTTAATGGAGTTCTCGATTAATTTTTTGAAATTCTCGATCAATTTCATAAATTACTCGGTCAATTTTCCCAAGTTCTCGGTCAATTTCACAAAGTTTTTGGTCAATATTCCCAAGTTCTTGGTCAATTTTGTGAAGTTCCAGGTTACTTTTCACAAGTTCTCGATTAATTTCATGAAGTTCTTGGTCAATTTCATGAAATTCTTGATCAATTTCACGAAGTTCTCGGTTAATTTTCCCAAGTTCTCAGTCAATATCATTGAGTTCTCAGTAAATTTCACGAAGTTCTCGATCAATTTTCCTAAGTTCTCTGTTAATTTCATGAAGTTCTCAGTCACTTTCTCGAAGTTCTCGGTCAATTTCATGAAGTTCTCGGTTAATTTCATGAAGTTCTCGATCAATTTGACAAAGTTGTCAGTCAATTTCATGAAGTTCTCGGTTAATTACATGAAGTTTTTGGTTAATTTTTGCAAGTTCTCTGTCAATTTCATGAAGTCCTCGGTCAATTTCTACACGTTCTCGGTTAATTTCAACGAGTTCTCGGTCAGTTTCATCGAATTCTCGGTTAATTTCATGAAGTTCTCGATCAATTTTCCAAGTTCTCGGTTAATTTCACGAAGTTCTCAGTAAATTTTCCCAAGTTCTCGGTCAATTTCAGCGAGTTCTCGGTCAATTTTATCGAGTTCTCGTTTAATTTCACGAAGTTCTCAGTCAAATTTTCTAAGTTCTCGATCAATTTCAACGAGTTCTCGATCAATTTCATGAAGTTCTCGGCCAATTTCAATGAGTTCTTGGTCAATTTCAACGAGTTCTCGGTCAATTTCATGAAGTTCTTGGCCAATTTCAATGAATTCTCGGTCAATTTCATGAAGTTCTCAACCAATTTTAGTGAGTTTTTGGCTAATTTTACGAAGTTCTTTGTTAATTTCACAAAATTCACGTTCAATTTTAACGAGTTCTTGGTCAATATCATGAAGTTTTCGGTCAATTTCAACGAGTTTTTAGAAAGTTTGTCGAGTTATCGGTCAATTTTAACGAGTTCTTGGTCAATATCATGAAGTTTTCGGTCAATTTCAACGAGTTTTTAGAAAGTTTGTCGAGTTATCGGTCAATTTTAACGAGTTCTCAGTCAATTTTAACGAATTCTTGATCAATTGCGATGACTTCTTGGTCAATTTACCGAGTTCTCGGTCAATTTCAGGGAGTTCACGGTCAATTTTTTTGAGTTCTCGGTCAATTTCGACGACATCTCAGTTAATTTCATCGACTTCTCGGTCAATTTCATCAAGTTCTCAGTCGATTTCGGCAACTTCTCGGTCAATTTCAGGGAGTTCTCGGTTAATTTCACAGACTTCTCGATTAATTTTGGTGACTTCTCGGTCAATTTCTTTAAGTTCTTAGTCAATTTCATTGACTTCTCGGTCAATTTCACTGAGTTTTTGGTCAATTTCAGAGAGTTCTCGCTCAATTTCACAGACTTCTCAGTTAATTTCGGCGACTTCTCGATCACTTCATCCTAATGATTTACACCTAATTAATAGATTTGATAAAAGATACGCAACATAGTGGACCCACACACAAACCTATGGTTGGTATCACATCCTCATTGTACCTATAGTGTGGCTTACATGACCAGTGGATCTGGCCTATTATTTTCAATTTAGACCAGAGTCGAGCATTAACCCTGATCGATGGAGTGGATGTAACATATAAAACAGTGAAAATTGACCTAGAACTGGATAAAATTGACCAAGAACTTGGTGAAATGGACTGAGAACTTGCTGAAATTGGCTGACAACTCGTTGAAAATAGACCGAGAACTATGTGAAGTTTTAATTACTAAATTATTTTTAAATGTTTATAGAAATTTATCATTAAGTTTAGTATAATCTTATAAAATTTCATTCCATTTCGATTTCTAGAAAAAAAAAAATATTAAAATTTTATAAGTAATAGATGTCTGAAACTAATGATTTCTATATAGTTTTCAAATCTTCATAAAATTAACTATATTAAAATTTTTCTTTTAATTTTTATTTATTTTTATATAAAACTAGACTTATTAACCTTCAATCTGGCTTTTAAATAACCCTAAATCAGAGTTATATCGAAGGAGATATGAAATTTTGAAGTTATCACATAAAATTAAAAATTTCTTAAAATGGGTGGCGATGACATCGTTGCTGTAATATCCCGAATTTTCACAGCCAGAGTTTGTGCTCGTGCCCAAGAAAACCGAGTGTTAATAATGTATAAATTGAATGCTTTGAAAATTGCACTTTTTTTTTTCATTCGGATCATATCCAGATACATTCATGAATGCAACATTCATGAGAATAAAATCGACTGTATTGATTATTTCATTAGAATAAAAGAATAATCAAATGTCCTCTCAATGAGAGGTTATTACAATGTCAGAGTTCGCAGCGGAAGTATAAAACTAATTCATAAAACTACATTCTCATTCTTTCAGTATAATCTTCTATAAGGAAGTAGTCCTCTAAGTGTTCAATCTGTACGTCACCTACATCATCTGTACGGTTGGGAGAGGGTCAATGCCTTACTCATAGTGATGGTTATCCTTTAAGATTAACAATAATTCAAGAGATTCATAAAAGTAACGTAAGGGTTCTGATACGTCTCATACTCCACTAATATATGAGATATCAGTATGCGCAAACAACTTACATGAGATGCATACCTAGCATAGTGTGTGCGGCTCATCATATGTACTGATCATCACAATGTGGAATATAATTCATAGAAAATCTGACTCGACCCACATCCTATAACTACGGATATTCGCCAGCATGACCAATGCTAATGTGGATTTACGCGAACATCTCAAGGCAACACAACACGCGGTTGGAGGATTTATGTAACACGATGTGTTCACGGAGCGACTATTTGTAACATCTAATCCCAAAAAGGTGATGTAGTATGTATGACGATTTACCTACATCGATTGTGCATCACGCCAAGCAACCCACAGAATTACGTGTCGATCAAGAGGGCCGCTACCCGTAACACATTACGTCCATGATAAATATTGAGTCACTAGTTGTGATACATCTTAATACATCACTTGCACTTATAGAGAATGTAAACTGAATTATAAAGGTTCTGGAATAGCAAGATACATGCCCAAGCCTTAAAGATAGATAACACAAGACTAATATAATAAAGAGAAGAGTGACAATGGTCAACTCGAAAGTGGCAATGACCAATATAACAAATAAGAGAGTGATAATGGTTAACTCAATAAGAGAAGAGTAGCAATAGCTAACTCAACAAATAGAAGAGTGACAATGTCCAACTCAATAATAAGGAGATTGGCAATGGCCAACTCAATAAAGAGACGTGTGGCAGAGCCAACTCAAATAAAGAGACAAGTGGCAGAGCCAACTCAAATAAAGAGATAAGTAGCAGTGCCAAATCAATAAATTTGATAAGGCAAGGGCAAGGCTTGTATCCATGATCCCACATAAATTCAGAGAAATCACTTATAATTAACATCATGCCATAATCCCGAAAGGACCAATAGTTGTTGATGATAAATTAAACAAAAACAGACAGAAAAATCATGGTAATATGAGAACAGGTAAAAGGTACGTAAAAGGCGAGATAAAATGCATCAACTCAATTAAGGTAAAAAGTACGTAAAAGGCGAGATACAATAACATGAAGGCATGTAAAAGGCGGGATAAATATAACAACTTAAATTAATGTAAGCTTAAAGGATAAAACCCTTCTTCTTCTTCTTTTTTCATTATCCAGCAACCTTTGGATCGGGCCCGCACTTGAGTTTGCGCTTGCTCAACTGAGTAGGATGGGTGCAATAGTCAACGATCCAACTCTCTTTCTTTCCTCTATCTTCCTCCTTCTTTCTTTCTCAAACAGGTCCAGCAACGCCTGTACTATAAAGACCATCCGATCCCAGCGAGTCGGGTCACCTTGACCCGACAGAACTACATCTCACAATCTCTCTCTAATATTTTCTTTCTTTCTCTTTCCCCTTTCCCTTTCTTTCGTTGTTGTGTTTCTTCCCATCTTCGGACGGATGATTTATAGGCGGAAGAGTCTCCAGACTCTTCCGTAAAACTCCTTACGCATACTCGTTTTTGCAGCCGAGAAAGACGGGCGCACTTCTTACGCAATTCCATATTTTTTCTGCGGAACAGCGTCATAGCCGATGATCCCCTTTCGTTTTACAGTTTCTTTCCTTTATGGCCGACATAGGTTCGGTTGGAAATCCCTTTACCTAGCTTTGGACGGTTCAGATCAGAATCTGGTCTTCAGGTTCGGTTGTGCTTGGTTTTGACAACGGTTGTTTTGTGACCACGATCATCTTATGCAAATCAGTTGTTCCTGTCGTGGTCAGGGATGGTGGTCAGCGAATGATGATGAACAGCTTGGATTCATTCATCATTTCATGATGGTAGGTCCCACTGCGCGTTCTTGTTGCGGTCGGATTCACATCCCGAACGCGGAAACAGGGAAAGCTTAAGATAGGTTTGGAAGCAGTTCGGTTGTGGTCGGACTTGTGTGCGTGTGAGATATTTTCTGCGTGTGGAACGACCCAGGGTGTGGTCGAACCTGTCCTCTGGACATGATGGACGGTTCTGATCCTCTCGGATGATCTCAGGGGTGGACCACAACGTCCCTAAACGGGACACTGTCCGATCGCGTGCGCGGTGGGAAATCCCTCCGGTTTCGGGATTTCATGGTTCGACCTGTGTTTGACCATGACTTCCTGTTTGGTGCACCGCTGCTGCACGTGCGCTGTGCACATGCACTGCAAGTGGGGTCCCCTGTAATATTTGTGATGGATCTGATTCGTTCATTAGTTGGGTTGGGTCATGTTATGCTTATGGGTTCAAGTATAAGGCGAATTCAAGCCTTTCATAAGCTTATTTTAAGGTTCTCCTAGCAAGCGTTGAAATGAACTTAATCTCATTTAGCGGTCCACGTTCAATGATTAACAACCAATCTTGGAGAAGATGTGTATAAAAGATAGGCAGACAATCAGACAAAGTTTGGTGGTTAATCAATGGTAGAGAAGGGCTAAATCTGAAATCTTATCTTTTGTGTCAAAAGGAAAGATGTCACGCCCCAAACACGGAAACTGGACTCCCAAAACTCCCGATTGCCAAATTCGATGCCGACAGCCTCCGTAGTACTCCATTCTCAGCTCCCAACGTTCATACGCCAGATTCCGATCCTGGGATCCTACAAGGAGGATTTTCCAGTGTACATTTATCTCGCAAGAAGCAAAACCACAAGTATACCCAAATCACAAAGACAACATCATCATCACATATCTACTAATATAAACATTTGAATACAATACAGAAATGGAAATACATATGTTAAAATCAAAACTCCAGGAGACTGCTGCCCGCTTCATGCTCAACGCTGCTGCAACTTAACACCACCTGCACGCATGTATCGTTCATAAGCTTATAGAAAACTTAGAAGGTGGTGAAAGTGTGTGCACAAGGTAAGTGTCAAATATTCAATACAATCGTAATCATACAATGTCGAAAATAATGGCAAGATCATGAATTATATGATATCAGAATAAGCGAAAATACCGACCAGTCCATGAGTCATACAATATCAAAGTATGCAATATAAATTAGATATGCAAATGAGGAGTCATAAAGAGCCAAATATCAGATGTTGAGAATGCAATGTAATATACAATTTCTGATGAGTTCACGAATACAGTCAGTCATATCTAGACCGTATAAATGCAGAAACACAGTAACCCAAAATGTCATATGCCGCGGATGTAATGCAATATGCGATGCGAATGGAATGACCATACTGGAGTGTGAAGTCGAGATGATAATACGTAGTATCGCAGGCTATGGGGCCTATCACAAGGGACTTTTATCCAAACCAGTCTCATACCTAATTTGGATAGTCAGATTCAATGTGATAAACTCTTGATCTCAGGTTAGTTGCATGCCCCAACCGAAATCCTGGCCATTACGAAGGTACACGTAATAAATAGTTACGCACCACCAGCCCGAGTGGATAGTGAATGAATGAATGAATGAGTATACAACTCCTGCTCAATAATTCCACTTATCAATACAGTTCATCTCTGGGATCATCACCGGGGTCTAGTACACTCTACATGCAAATCGTCACTCACTGACGCGCTACCATGCAAGTGGAAGAGACCTCACTATCTGCCTGGCCAGTAGTCAGCCAATATTTACTCGGCACGTCGATAGTAGACCCATTCACGAGCTGGTCAAACTCATCCTACCTATGGCCCCTTCTCTCGGGCAGGTAAGGCCACACCCCCTCCCAACTGACCATGACATAGTGAGAGACGCGGCCTCCTGGTATTCGACACTCGGGCGCTCATGTATCCACTCGGTCTCGACTTTGGGGCATCTCCTGGCCTTGGAGGTTTAGGGATTTTCACCCAGGGCCATCTATGACAGCCTGATACTAATAACAGATTTTCGGTATCCCATCTGGCCATCCATGATGTGCCTGTGGAGGCTACGGCCCTGATGTCGCTAGTGCGTACAATAATCACAACACACAATGCAAGATGCATGAGTCATACGATCCAGTCATGCATCAATCCTGCGCATACAATGCACTCATGTGAGATAACCTCTGCCTATTAGGGAGTCTCATAACAACCTGCCTAATGATGTATGCAATGGTCAACCACATCTCATAACAAACATGCAGATGATACATATGGGCATGTATCATGATGTTATGCAGTCACATACTCATAATCGATATCAATAACCGACATCGACAATCGACCCCGACAATGTGGACATTTAACCAACATTGCCCCCAAGGAATGGCTTACATAGAGCCTAACATATAGTAGACCCATGGCCTCACACAAGGGCCGAATATACAACACCATGGGCCTCACTCAAGAGTTTAATACACATCACGATGGGCCTTTCACATGGGCCTAACATATATCACAATAAGCTCCATCGCCTGACCCTCAAATGCATCACAATGGGCCTCATCACATAGGCCTCATATATATCGCATTGGGCTTTAAACACGGGCTGAATACACATCACAACGGGCCTCAAATATCTAAAAATAACATCACATATCAGGCCTCGATATCCGGCATCGACAATCGGCCTCGACAATCAGAATCAGCTTTGATAATTGACCTTGATAATCAGAATTGGCTTCAACAATCAGAATCGGTCTCGACAATCAGAATCGGAATCGGCCTTGACAATCGGAATTGGAATCGGCCTCAACAATCGGCCTCGACAATCGGAATTGGCCTCGATGATCGGTCAATCAAAGCCTAAGGGAACGTCACGATGTGGACATTAAATCATCATTACCCATCAATGTGAACATTTAACCAACATTGCTCCTAAGGAGTGGCCCACATAAGGCCAAACATATAGTGGGCCCCTGACCTCTCGCGAGGGTCTCATACACAACATAATGGCCTCATCGTATAGGCCGAAAATATATCACAATGGGCCATGAATACATCAAGTCAGGCTTCATTCAAGGGTCGGAATATATGGTCTTCAAATACACAACAGGTGGGCCCTGCACATGAGCTATAAATACATCACATCGGGCCTTGTCCATGGGCCGGAAATACATCACAATGGGCCACAACCCATGGGCCTTAATACACAATGGGTGGGCCCTACACATGGGCCTAATATACATCACAAGTGGGCCCTGCACACGGGCCTCATATACACAACAGGTGGGCCCTACACATGGGCCTCAAATATATAACATGTGGGCCCTATGCATGGGTCTCATATGAATTAAATGGGCCACACTAACGAGCCTAATACATATCACAATGGGCCGCACGATATGGGCCTAATACACATCACAACGGGCCTCGTATACATCAAGTCAGACCTCATTATATTTGCTTCAAATATAAAACAGGTGAGCCCCATCACATGGGCCAAAAATACAAACAGGTAGGCCCCGCACATGGGCCATAAATACATCATGATGGGCCTCATGGATGGGCCGCACCAATGGGCCTCAAGTGGACTTGGACCACACAAAAAAATCATTTCAATAGTGGTAGGTGTAACATGTGTATCATTGCACACTATCATTCCATGGGGCACATGGCTCATTAATGATGATCAGCAATGTCCAAACATTGTCCAGCACTGTCCAACACATTTGGACGGTGTGGATAAAATAAATACATCACGGTGGAGCTCACATGGCAAAACAGGTGGACGGCTTGGAGAACACATCTACCAAGGCGTTGTCCACACGTGTGGCCCATATAAAACACATACGTTAAGGTGGACCCCACCGTCCTGCCCATCTGGATGGAGGATATAGAATATATCCATTTAGGTGGGGTCCACTTCCAGTGGACTGGACGGTGTGGACTGCCACACATGCAGCAGGCCCCACCGTCCAGCATCACATGGACGATGAAGATGTAACACATGTATCATGATGGGCCACAAAACTACTGAGTACAACAACTATATGCTGGCCACACGTCAAACCAAAATGGACAAATGGTGTGGATAATGAAACATACATTATCAGGTGCCCACAGCACCGTCCGACCAGGGTCCAGCATCGTCCAAATGTTATGGACGGTGTGGATGAAATACGTACATCTCGTGGGCCCCAGCTGCCATCTCAAAATGGCTGGACAGTGTGAGTGAAACACGTATCCTGGTCGGCCCCTCTGCCAAATGGATGGACGGACGGCTTTGATTTACAATACATAATAGGTGGGGTCCACACGGACCAAGCTGATGGATGGCAGGATTGAAAACATGCATTAAAGGGGGTCCGCAGCACCGTCCAGCAACTTGGACGGTGCAGATAAAACAATTACATCAAGGTGTGGTCCATATACGTGGCCGTCCACCAAATGAATGAACGGTTGGATGGAAAACAACCATCATGGTGAGGTCGAACTTGGCACCGTCGAGATGGACGGTGTAGATGAAACACATACAACTGCGGTGGGTCCCACCAGAACTTGCTGACGTCAACTTCACAGCATCCAGGTGTGTGAAGTAAAAGAAGTTGACTTTTGGGGAGGATGGTTGTACTTGGGGATGTGTGTGAGTGATGGGAGTGATGTGTACTTGATTGATGTGATGTGTCGTAGAGATTTCCTTGGTATTTGCAACACGCGATGTTTTCCTCGAACTGAACGTGGGCCCACATCTCCTGGCCTGGGTATCGCCTTGGCGCGCGAGACGCGGCGTTGGAACCGTGACGACGGCGCTGTCGTAAGGGTACAAGTCTTGGGTCGAGCCGACTCTGATATATGGGACATGACTTAAGATTGCGCGCAAACACCGATAATAGATAACAGGTCGCCGAAATTCGTCCGGGAGGACCACGGAGGCGTACGGAACGGTACGTGGTAGGATAAGGGTCTCACAAAGGAACTAGCTTCAGCGTTTAACGGTGTAGGATCATAAATCAGGACCCAAATTTTGTATGATATCGTAGTCATGTGAGGCCAAGGTGTGGTCCAAATTTGAGTTTCGATGAATAGCAGGAAGTGGCTAGATTTGAAGATCTAGATTTATACAGAGTTGGTAACCTCGAAAGGAAAACTTCGTGCCTAAAGAAAAGCCTACGAAAGTAGGGTCTTCATGTTTCATGCTTGCTCCATATGATGGGCAATTCAACTCGTTCATATGAAGGAAAATATCTAACTACGACTACCCACGAGGTTTCTTCACTCGATGGACACTAAAATCAACGGTTAAGGGGCTGATCTGTCACTTTGGTCACTTTTACAATGATTTAAGGATTAAAATTCGACGTGTATGGTTAATTTATGATACATAGGCATGATATAAAATTTTATATTAAATGAATAGTGGGAACCATGTGATTAGAATTCAAGGTCTAGGTTAGTGGCATTTTCGTAACTATTGTTGATCTAAGAGTTTTGTGAAATCTAATGGTTCTACATGGTTATATGCCCATTTCTCAACAATTCTTACAAAAATCATTATAGATAAAGAGTTATTCACCGATTTAATCAAAGGAAGGTACATATAACAAATCACATGATCAACGGTCGGATGACTTGGTTTATGGATGAGGATCATTCTTAACAGTGAAATTCATATTGGAGAGTAGATGTAAGGTTATGATAGTTAAATTTGTATCGTACACTTATACATATTATATTACTTTCCATGGTAACACTCGAGAACTTTCAATACTCGGGTATTGAAATGTTCGGGGTGTTACAGTTGCTCTGGTGGTGCCATCGTCACCCATTTTCAGTAATTTTCTGTCGAATTAAAAAATTCATCTCATTTAATATAAATCCGATTTAGGTGATTGAAAAGCCATATTGAAGATTAATGAGTTTAATGTTATATAAAAAAAAAATAATAATAATAATTAAATATAATTAATTTTAGGAAGATTTGAAAACTATGTAGAAATTATTAGTTTCAGATAACTGTTACTTATGGAATTTTAATATTTTTTTCCTATAAATTTAAATTGAATGAAATTTTGTGGGATAATAATAAACTTAATGATAAATCAATATAAAAATTTATAAATAATTTAGTAACTAAAAGTGCAAAAAACGTTACATGAAAAGAGGCATTTTGGAATCATATAGAAAATCGTTAGTTTCAGATGGATTGTACTTCTGGAATTTTTATAAATTTTCTAAATTTTAAAATTGAATGGAATTTTGTGGGATAAAATTGAACTTAACGATGAATTACTATAAAATTTTTTGAAAATGATTCAGTAACTAAAAGTAATAAATACGTTATGAACAAAAGAAGTATTGAAACCGAAAATTTCTGTAATTACGAGTTGTTGATGGACTGGACGTATCTTTTTCATCTTGGAGTTTTAGTATTCAGTGTCACTTTAGGAATTACTTTAAATCATGCCGGGAATCATCTTGTATGGTTAGATTTTATATGTATATATATATATATATATATATATATATATATTATATATATATAATATATATTATATAATATATATATATATATATATATATATATATATATATATATATATTAAGTAGTCTCAAGTATATTTGAATTACGCCACTTGAGTAGGGTTGAGTTTCATTGTTTAAGACTTTGTAAGTTTGTATTCGGTGAAATAGACCGAGAACTCGCTGAAATGGATCGACAAATTGGTGAAATTGACTGAGAACTCACTGAAATTGACCAAAAACTTGGTGATATTGACCAAGAACTCGTTGAAAATTGAACAAGAACTCATTAAACGAGAACTCGCTAAAAATTGACCGACAACTCAGTGAAATTGACCAATAACTTGGGCAAATTGACCGAGAACTCGGTAAAATTGACTGAGAATTCATTGAAATTAACCAATAATTCGTTCAAAATTAACCGAGAGCTTCTGAAATGGACCGAGAACTCGCTGATATTAACCGAGAACTCGGTGAAATTGATCGAGAACTCTAAAACCGTAAACCCCTAAACCCTAAACCCCTCCCCAATCACCTCCAAACCCTCTCAAGTCGATACACCCGTAGGAATGGCTTTCCCCTCATCCGTCAGCCCATTCTTCGTCATCCCTTTGCTTCTTTCCCTCATGGGGAAGAAGAGGGCGACCCCCGATGAGGATGGCCCTAACTGGGAACGTTGCACTAAGAAGAAGGAAGATAGGGGAGCATCCACATGCTCCGCTGCCTCGTCCGGTAAACTAATGACTATACTGTTGAGCTGAAGTTTTTGGGACTTGACCGAGAGCTTCAGAAAATTGACCGAAGACTTCATCAAATTGACCGAGAACTTCATGAAATTGACTGAGAACTCAATGAAATTGACCGAGAACTCGATGAAATTGACCGAGAAGTTCATGAAATTGACCAAGAACTCTGTAAAATTGACCGAGAACTTTTTTGAAATTGACTGAGAACTCTGTGAAATTAACCGAGAACTTCGTGAAATTGATCAAGAACTTCATGAAATTGACTGAGAACTTGTGGAAATTGACCGAGAATTTCATGAAATTGATCGAGAACTTCATAAAATTGACCAAAAACTTTGTGAAATTGACTAAGAACTTCATGAAATTGACCGGGAACTCAGTGAAATTAACCGAGAACTTTTTGAAATTGACTGAGAACTTCATGAAATTGAGAGAGAACTCCATAAAATTGACTAAGAACTCGATGAAATTGACCGAGAACTTCGTGAAATTAACCGAGAACTTGCTAAAATTCACTAAGAAGTCGGGCAAATTGACCGAGAACTCAGGCAATTACTTGCATACATCCTCTACATTGACTTTCATCCATTGCTTTCTTTTTCATGTTGAGGGGGAATATGTTTTCTTGCAAATGGGCAATGTTCTCAAGGGCTTCTCAGTTATAAATGAGTAGCTCTCAGAATCCATTTCAGTCTTGTACCTAGAAGTTTTACAATTTGGACAAATCGTTTTTGAAATTGCGGTGAAGACCGCTTTAGTTGAAGTCGGGATATGCCAATATGTCCTAGAGGGGGGTGAATAGGACTTTTAAAAGTTTTTATGATTTATTTAAAATCCTATTACACTAATCCTAACAACAAACACATATTAGGATTACTCAAAAATAACTCTATTGGCTTCCAAGCCCGATAGAGGATCCAATCACAAATTGTTTAAGAAGTAAACAATATGCAAACTAGTTTATGATGGATATGACTTTGTAAGTCTGTGAGGTGTGATCTCAGATATTCAGATATGCAAATATTAAAGTAAATCACATAATCAGAAGAATAGCAATCTCAAACACAGTCATTTTTATAGTGGTTTGACGACTTGTCTACTCCACACCCGGTAACCGCACTCAACCCTTGAGTGTACCGGATTTCAATAAGGAGGTTTCATAGCGGTTCACCTCAAACCTAAGGTTTTAAATTAGGTTCATCTTCAACCTTTACAACCTACACTGAGGCTGACTGTTTATGCTCTCACGAGCTAGGATCAACACAACGCACCCACTTTTAGGCACACTGGCCAAGGATCTTCCATAAGACCCTACTGAAGGTTTCTACACGGTTCACCTCAAACCTGAGGTTTTACAGCGGTTGACCTCAAACTTAAGGTTTTGACTGGTTCGCCTTCAATCAGATGTTTATGCTCTCCACAGATCAAGGGTCCACATAACGCACTCACCATGTAAACTCTCGCCGGAGGCCTCCTACGAGGGCTTCAAAGGGTGAGAACCACTTAAGGCCCAATCCTACAACGGAATGATCACAAGTGTCCTCTGGACTCTAGATACTTACAGATAAGCTGATAAGTTCCATTAAGCACATTGACGAAGATCTCCTACTTTGTTGACGAAGACTCTTCGATCTCCTTGATCCGCAACACAAAAGATATACCAATGCATGGCGACAGGTTGGGTCAAGGTTATGATGAAATCCTACTCTCAAAAGATTTTCCTATAAGGAAGATAGAGCAATTTCAATCATCTAAGCATTCAAGGCATCCCAGCTTAATGATTTTCTATTAAGATGGCAGCTGGAGGATCCTTAAATGCGGAAGTTCATTCCCCAATCCACTCTATTGAATATCAATGGTGAGGGTGGATTGGAGGATGAGCTTACCTGAGAGAAAGGGCTTTGTGTATAAGATCTAAAGTTAAACACTCAAAAGCTCTCTTTACTTTCTCTCACAGCAACAAAATACAAGTCCTCTATATATAGGCAAAAAGGTTCCAACGGATATAAAACGGTCACATTTATGACAGAGTTCGATATCATCGAGCAGGTTTGATATCATCGAACATATACTCTCGATAGCATCGATGGTCTGCTCGATGACTCGAACTCAATGTCATATGCTTTTGAAACCTTTTGCCAGCTGGTCGATGAATCAAAATGATTGTTGATGTCATCGAATTTCGAACTTCGAATTCATCGATGATAGGATCGATCCATCGACACTTGAAGAACGAGAGAGACTTGACTTTGAAATATTTCAGGTTTTTCATGAATGATCGGGGAACCATCGAGATCATCGGAATTTGAATGTCGATAATATCAATATCAGCGTCGAGGCATCGATAAATCCAACGAATTTTTCATTAAGCTTGCTGGACAGTTTATGTCCTTGTTCAACGTAATTGACCTAGTACCGATATCATCGATATTTAAATATCGATTCTATCGAAGAGCCCTTTATCATAGCTAAACCGCCCTGAAATATCTTGGTGGAGAACTTTGGTGCCCAAGATCAATATCATCAAGAGTCTTCCGATACATCGAGATTTGAACTTCGATGGTCTCGAGAAGAGCTCTGATATATCGATGCAAATGTGTTTTTCTTAAGTAAAAACAGGGGCGCCGGAAATCTGTCTGTCGATGATATCGAGTCGACTTCGATAGACTCGAGATTTGAATATCGATGATATCGATACATCGATAATTCATCCAGATATGTTATGAAGTTGCTGGACATATTTAATCCTCTTTTCGATGGTATCGATGGAGCATCGAGGACTCGACAGTGCAGGTCGATCATATCGAGATGTGTATCGATACAATCGACATGGGAAGAAAACTTAGAGAATTTTCCTACTTTGAAAAATGTTTTCTTACCCAAAATCCTAAGATGTGCTAGTTTGTTTTTAAGGGTTTTAGCTTACCTGGTAATTTTGGGACAAGGGATGTGAGGCTCAGATTTACCTGTGGTGAGCTTGCACACATTCGGTTGAGACAGACGCTTGAATTGATCTTCCTATCAGGCTCTGTAGACGAACTGACTCAACCCACACGCTAATTGACAAACCAGGGCACTTTCGGTTTTTATCTCATTCTCTCTCCAGTATAAGATGCAGTCATTTGGACAAGCATGGATTTTCACATAATCAAGACCCAACTTTGTAATGATCTTCTTCACTTGGTAGGTATTAGTTGGGGCCTTGTTACTGGAAGATAACACTTTCTTTAGTAGTTGAAGGGGCTCTGTAAAGCTTTTTTCACTCCATCCATGATTCACCTTTAATTTGAAAAGTTGTACAATGAAGGTCAGCATGGTGAAATCTTGGGCCCCAGGGTATAGCTCAGTCATTGCGTGTTGTAGATTTGCTTCAAACTCATTAGTTTCATTTTCTCCAAAGACGCCTTCAACTATAAGGGTCACATTCGGCTCATCCTGTACAACTTCATCTAGGTTATTACCACCAAGTTCTTGAACGATTGCGTTGTGAACCTCATTTAAGTTTGGGACACTATGGTATTGTTGGGAACTTGATTCATGTACAGTACACTTAGGTGATACATGCTCCCCATGCATGTTCCAAACCCTATAGCTTAGTTCGAATTCATTTTTCATTAGATCTATTTCCATATCATCATAAGAAACTGGAAAACGTGCACATCTGCAAGTGGTGCATGGACAAGGAACGGATTCTCTAGCAGGAAGGTTTTCTTGTGCAAACTTTGAAAAACTTCTTATTCCAGAAATAAAACGCGGGTCTGGGAAACTTAGTGTCATCCACTCCCTATTCATTACAGCTGAATCTCGATTAACCAAGGGGTCCATTTTCAACTTGCACCTTACCAAAAATTAAAGTTGAAAATTAGCCTAATGCACCATCCTCCTCAAAGTTGGAAATGAAGGAAGTGTTATCAGATGATTGACCCAGACAAATATTATCTACCAAATACAATGTATTAAGGAGTTTGCAATCATTGTATTTTTACAATAAATTAATAATGTGATTTATAAGTAAAATCTTAAACCACTTGCATAGATGAAAAGTCTCGCATGCAATTATAATATATCAAGTACTTATAAAATCTTAATTGAATAAACATGAGTATTCACACCCATAGATATATTTTTTTTAAATACCTAGTATGTCCAAGATTGTTATTTTTTCATGCATACTCATACTCTTCACATGATCTTTAGCAACTTCACAAGTGGATACCACATTTAGTATCATCTTAATCAAATTGGGTGAGGGCAGTATCTACCAATGGGAGCAGGCATGTTATTCTACAAACATTGGAATTGTGTGCTTAGGGATTTGAATAATCGTTTGCTTTATTCCAATGCATAGAGCATGATGATCCTAAAGCTCCAATCTTCCAATCTTCCAAAGATACCCATTAGAAAAGTAATATAGTGAAGAGTGGAATCCTTTTTTTTTTTTTTTTCTCTCTCTCTCTCTCTCTTTTTGTTGAATCTTAAAGGGAAATTGATCGAATGTTACATGCGGCACATGGTTACATTTGAACTTGTTAGCATTCGCATCAACATGGTTACATTTGAACCTGTTAGCATTCGCATCAACATGGTTACATTTAAACCTGCTAGCATTCGCATCAACAGTCAATCCATTTTTCCAGCTAATTGTTAAAAAATTATGTAGATTCAAATCTTAAGTAGACTACACCAAAGGAAAGATAGTAATTGAACACCCATCGTTAAAAACTTATTAGGGAAATAAAGTTTTGGATTAAGATGATATTTATGTTTTCCCTTCATCTAGATTTGTCTAACATAAATCATCATGTTGGATAGCAAATAAACATTGCACTGGACCTTTTTTTTTTTTTTAATCCAAAACTTATATAACATGCCATAATGCAAATTAATTTAATTCATGCATAATGAAAATGTAAATAATTACTACTCATTTACAGTCAACTACACTTGGAACCGATCAAACAAGTTTTCATGGTTAGCATGGTTTGTTTCACCACAATTTTTAAGGTCACAGACCACACCATAAACAATAAACCTCGCTACAAATGGAAGCACCTCCCAAGGTTGACTTTAATCCCGCAATGCAAATGACTATAGACATGTTGAAAAAAGCTACTCATTTGTAATGATTTACTAAGGAATGCCATGCCAAGATTTTTCAGATTACATGGTTCATTTGTTTCCTTCAGAATTCAAACAGCCATAAACAATTTGGCTCGGGCTTCGAATAGTTCCGGCATGACTATAAACAGAAGTAACCACCTCCAATGGGCTAAATTGGAGAAGAAAACCAGATATTTTCATAATGAGGGAACCTAATTTTCGATTGATATTTTCATAATCAGTGAGGGAACCTAAAGCAAACCAATCTTGTAGCAGGTTATTCATCCCTTCACTGGGACAATTCCATTCTGAATTTCAATGCAAATTGAACTGAATCTCACACAATCACAATGTGGGTTAAATGAATCTCACACATCCACAAGCATCTTTCCTCTGTTTTGATCAGATTTTATTGGATTATCAGATCAAACGCACATAGACAGCATGTAAAACAACCCAAAGAGAAAACTTTGATACTCTAGCAGAGGGTAGTAGATGATCCATGCATGTGCCAATTTAGATCCATCATGAACAACAATCATTCCTATTTGGGTACCTGATCATTGGATAGGAGGGACAATATTGGATGGTCAGAAATGAAAAACACCCGAAAAACGACAGTAAATGAAAAAGAGCTAGAAATGTTCAACAGAACTGACTCACAACTCCACAATTCATTCAATGTGCCTGTGTATCAAGCATGTACTACCAGAGTATCAATTAAACAAACAAAAAAAGAAAATGAAACATCACATCGTCTATGATTAACTAAATACTAGATAGAAATTAGCTAACAAAGTGAATCAGATGGGAGTCCTATGTAAGGGACATGTTCATCCCATGAGGCACACAACATATCAGCCAATGGGGTAGACGTTTTAGTCCCAATACTACATATACCCAACTACCCATATATAGAATAACCCACGATGTAAAAAAAAGCAAACAAGCACAAACACAAACGTTATTATGTATATGACAATAGATCCAAAAACACACCTTAAAAAAAAAAAAAAATTCAAAAATCACAAAACGAGGGATTCTTATAACCTTATGAGGTATTTAATGGTGGGCGTTCAATCACCACAGTTTCCTATGGTGTGGTCCACCTGAGATTTGGCCCTAAAATGAGCTGAAAAAAATGAATGGCACAAATTATGGTGGAGCCCACAAAGCATTTTTAGATTTTAGAAACAGAGAGAGGGGAATGCGGATTGAAAGAATGCATAGGGATTGAAGGATTCAAGGTGACATAATCAGTTTCCATTCATAGGGAATCATAGGGATTGAAGGATTGAGCATCCAAATGCAACAGATTTCAGAAACAGAGAGAGAGAGAGAGAGAGAGAGAGAGAGAGAGAGAGAGAGAAACTAACGGTGCTTCTTCTTCTTCTCTTTCTCCTTCTTGCTATGAAAGGGGGTTTTGAAAACAGAGAGAGGGGAATGCAGCCAAGAGACAGGGAGAGAGGGTTAGGGAGAGCGGGAGATCGAGAGAGGACAAGGGAAAGAGAGAGGCTGAGTGTGTGTGTGTGTGTGTGTGTGTGTGTGAGAGAGAGAGAGAGAGAGAGGAGAGAGAGAGAGAGAGAGAGAGAGGAGATGGAGAGAGAGAGATTGAGAGATGGTTTTCATCTGCTGCGTGTGGGAGAAAATGGCAGACAGATGGGTTTTGGTTTTTGGGAGGGCGGTTTGCGTTTTGGAGGGACGCGTGATGGACGACCCTTTTAGGATGTTGCATTTTAGGACCGTGGGGCCCACTGTGATGCATTTTATATATCCACTCCATCCATTAATTTTAAATTATTATTTCAAGTGTTGATACAAAAAATGAGTCAGATCGAATCATTAAGGAGACCACACAACATATTAACAGTAGAAATTTAATTTTTGTTATTTCTTATGGTGTCCTCCACTTACACATTTAATCTACATAATTTTTGAGCTCATCCATTGAAATTATATATCAGAATTGATGGATGACTTAGATCAAACACATATATTCTAATGGACCCCATGGAGCCCCTTAAGCACCAGCTATGTTTAATAAGGTTTAGGTGAGGAGGTACGCTTTAGCTACAGATCAATTAGGCTTTAGTTACAGATTAAATCCATAGTAAAATTGCTACGGATTTAATCCATGCCTAAAAGCTTTCAAAGTCCATGGCCTTTGCTCGATTTTTTGGTAGTGACATGTCCATGCCTCTAACTGATCCTATTTACTAGGATTGATCTCCTAGTCTGATGGAGGTATAAGTAGGTTTACTGCTTTCATAGGACTAGGGTAGTTTGCTTTATGTTATTCTAGGTTAGTCAGTTTTATGCCATTAGGTTAGTTTGCTTTCTACAATTGTTTTAGGATAGTTTGCTTTTGTTGGTTTCTCTCTTGTGCTGACTTGCTTTCATACTGAGATCTTTGTGGAAAGCCTCTTGATTCTTTCGTCTAGGTACTATCTTTCCATCACTCCTCTTTACTTTCGTTGTCCTATGTGCATTGCAGCCTTATTTCTTTTACATTGAGGACAATGTAAATTTTAGGTTGGGAGTGGGCGATTAGGTCACCTAATCAGTGTTTTCTCTGTCTTGAGCAACATTTGTGAAAATTTTTAAACTTTTTCTTGATATTCTTGTGCATTCGAAGTGATTTTGACGGCCATTATTGATTTATAATTATAAGATACGGAGTGTTGGAGATTTACGTCTCTTGGATTTAGCTATCTGATAGATTCCACAATTGAGTTCGAATTATCAATCCATGATTAGAAGTTTTAAACATTGATTGAATCGTGATTTCACATGTCACATCTCGTTTACACATTGTGGTTTCAGTTCGATAAGGAAGGATCAACTTGGTAATCAATAAGCATGAAAGGAACCAACCTGAGAAAATTGAAAGGATTGGGCGAATGGTCTTCACCATAGGTGTGCTCCCTATAGGTGAAGGTTTGATTCCCCAAGATTGACATTTGGAAAAGGCTAGGCGAATGGTCTTCACCATAGGTTTGCTCCCTATAGGTGAGGATTTGATTTCTCTCCTTAGCGTTAAATGAAAAATCAAAAGCTGAAAGAAAGGAGTAGGATGATCTATGAGGCAAGTTTTGGTTGTCATGAATTCTCTTATTGGTTACCAATGATATCATGAAATAGAGAAGTGAATCTTAATGTTAATAAGCCAAGATTACACTATACACTCATGGATCTTAATGTTTAGGAATTTTCTAATTGATGGATTAATACTTTAACTTGACTATGAAGTCTATTATGCACTTGAGTTCAGGAGAAATTAATGCCCAACATTCATGAATCTTAGACTTCTAATTCTAGATTGTTTTTAAAAATCACTCGAGTTTATAGACATTATCTTGTAATTCTCAACTTATTTTTCGTATACTTTGCTTGAGACCAGCAAAATGCTGGTTGGGAGTTGTGTTGAGGGTCAAATATTGCATATTAGACCCCAGTTTTTACCTGATTCTACAAATATGATACCGTTAAACGCCCTATTTTAATCGTGTTTGTAATGTAGGGTGTATTTAGGAGCCAAGATTGGAAAAAGGGTACTAAAATCATGAATTTAACGATCAGGAATCACCAAGGCAAGGATGGACTCCAAGGTACCGAGATCGACAATTTTACACGGCTGGGATTCAAGAAAATCATGTGTGTCACACTAAAGAGGCCTGAAGAGTGTCCTGAATGCGAGATCACAGGGTTTCCACCATTTGTTTGGCTCGAAACTCTATATCTGGCCTGAGGACCATAAATGAACCGCACACGTCAAATTTCAACCCTCGGATCCCTGTGGAAGTCGCCCAACTAACAGATCAACCCATAAACCGTTGATTCTGGGCCCACCTGCAATCTGGATATGTTTCAAATGTTGGTTCAACTCCTTAAACTAGCTGAGAAAAGGGATGGATGGATTGGATTTCTCATATCATTATAGTGGACCCCACTTAAGCATGAGTGTACATAGTGCACGACAACAAAGAGTCGGTCAAACCGACTCTTGACCGACGTTTTCAAAAGAAGGAAATTTCCTTCTTCATGCATTTACGCAGCCCGTCCGCTGGGAGGGTGCGTGGCCCACCACCGTTGATCATGTGGTTCATCCAGACCGTCCATTCATCCCAGGAGGTCAAACCGACCGTACACATGGGTTTTTCAGACCCAAGCACATGTACGCATGGAAACATCGCCATTACATCTAACGAACGACAGGTTTAAAATTCAATGGGCCACACTCAACCCAATCCAAAACCGTCCATATTTAAATGGTTTTTCGATGTGAATTGAATGGACTGAATGGATCTATCCGTCGAAATCGATCATGGGCCCTACTGACTTTCACAGAGAAAGGCTACACAAGCTCTGTTTCAAAATAGAGCTGCGGTCAATCCAGGTGGGCCACCATCGTTCATCAGGGTCTTGATCCAGATCGTCTATCTTGTAGAAGGGTCAAAACCGTCTGTAGGGACATTTTTCTTTACATCGTTTGTGGACACCACGAATACCAGCAAAAGCCAGAAATTTCAGTCTTTCACGTGCAGTTGCGCATGTTCTGCGAAAGGAGTGAGTAACTCCTTATGCAGCCACCACCTCTTCGCACGAAGACTGCTAAAACTGACTCCAGCCACCGTCCTTGACAGCTATAAAGAGAAGAAGAAGAGAGAGTGGAGACATCATCCACGGTTGAGAAGTTGGACGTCAGAGAGAGAAAAAAAAAGATTGTTTTAGAGTTTTAATTGTTGATTTTACTATTTATTCTATGATTTTTGAGAGATCTAGCCCAATCATGTTAGGTTAAACCTCTTAGCTAGGGCTAATTAGAGGTGAAGCTTGTGGCGTGATGGGAAGATTCTATAACTTAGATTATGTTAGATGAACTCTTTTGGTTTTAGTTTGATTATAAGGAATGCTTCTAGTTTTTAATGGTTTATTGTGATTGAGATTACAATAAGTCTACGATAGCTTTGAGTATTTCCTTTACTTTATTTGATTGTAAAGTTAGGAAGTTCTGTTGTTCATCATTGTCCCTTGGACATGGTTGGATGATGGAATCCTTCCTAACATTCATACATCTTCTGATTGGTTGTGGATTGGTTTAATTCTATTGTTTGCTTTGTCTCTGGGCATGGTTTTGTGATAGAATTATCTCTAATTCTTATACCTTTCACCTCTTTAAAAACTGGATCAAAGGAAGTTCAGATCGAGCTTTAGTGATATATCTTCCAACTGGATGAAGATGGGACTCAAAGTCCAGTTGAGTTCATGAATCAAGCGTAGATCTCCTTGATCTCTACAAGCGGATCCTCTGAATCCTTAGTTTCCCACCTTTGAATTCTACAAGTTTTAGATTACTATTTCACCATTATTCACTGATATTCACCTGATTTAGATTTCATCTTATTCTAGTTCTAGTTCGGTTACTTTCAGATTATGTACAAGGTTCAGTCCCTGTGGATTCAACCTCGGTCTTACCAAGATTATTACTACATCATAGGCCTATACTTGGGGTGTGAACATGTATTTCTCCAAGCTGTCTATCTAGTAGAGCCCATTTGGAATGTACAGGGTCCACCTTAATATGATGTATTGATGAGGCCCAATGAGATGTACTTATGGCCCATTGATAAGGCCCAACATGATGTATATATGGCCCATGGGTGAGGCCCAATGCGATGTACATGAGGCCCGCTATGTATGTGTGAGGCCCACCTGTTGTGTGTGAAGCCCATTGTAGTATGTGAGGCCCATTTGTAGTATGTGAGGCCCATTGCGATTATACGAGGCTCATTGTGATTATATGAGGCCCATTGTGATTGTGTGAAGCCCCTTGTATGTGCGAGGCCCAATTGTGATGGGTGAGACCCACCTTGGTGTATGTATTTGTTAGAATCCACATCATCCATCTGGAGGGGTGGTGTGGGAACCCACTGAGATGTATTGTTTCATCTAGCCATCCATTGGCCAGGACGATGGAACCCACCTTTATGTATTTGTTATATCCAACATCGTCCATCTATTTGGATGTGGGGCCCACCCTACACGTGTGGCACGTGTGGGGATGGGACCCACCTTGGTGTATATATTCTATATCCACCATTCATCCAATTTGCTGGACGGTGACTCCACTTTGATATATGTGTTTATATACACACCATCTATTTGAGGTGTGGCCCACCCCACACGTGTGACACATGTGGGCAGGTGAGACCCACCTTGATGTACCTGTTCTATATCCACACCCGTCCATTTGGACGGGTGGTGTGGGGCACATCGAGATGTATGTGTCCATATTCACACCGTCTATTCGGACGATGCTGATTGGAGCTCATGTATTGTATGTGTTTTATCCACCCCATTGCTTGGACGGTGGGACCCACCCCCACGTGGGATGATTGGTGTACCTCCCACCATCCATATAGCTGTTGTATTGCGTCAATAAGTTCTGTGGGGCCCCTATGTGATGTAAGTGTTGTATCCTTACCATCCACGTGGACTGTGGGGCCTACCCATGATGTATGCGTTGATTCACACCATCTATCAGCTGGACCACACCATAAAACCAGTGAGGGATTGAAAGTCTACCATTGAAACTCGTTTGGGGTCCCAGAAGTTTTGGATTAGTATGAAATTTGTTTTTTCGCTTAATTCAGGTCCTCGTGACCGTATGAACAGATTGGATAGAAATAACGTGATGGTGGGCCCCGGCCTGGTGAATTGTTTAACAGCGAGAATCATTATCTCCACTGTTATCTGTGAAATGGTGCAGATGATCTTTCAATCATCATCTCCGCCGCTATTTAGGGTGTGGTCTAGATGATCTTCCGATATGATTCATTTTTGGGTAATGCTCTATAATGGTCTCTAAAAAATAGATGAATGGTGTAGATAGTCCCACTAGGTTGATGGGCCCACTTGATGTATATGAGGCCCATTGTTGTGGCCCACTCATGTATATGAGGCCCACGTGATGCGGCCCACTTGATGTATTGTAACATCTCGAATTTTTGCCAATTTGGAGTTGGACGTCCTTGGGCAATGGGTTGATCATAACCCTTTATTGACTTCTCAAAACTCAATCCTAAAGCCTCAAATCCCCTTTTAACCCATTTCCTTCAAAAATCTCACCTTTCACCATCTTATTCTTCAAATTTTTCTAAGTACTTTCATATTAGACATAAATCCTAAAGTTTAAATCATGAAGGACAATACTTAAATTAAAATTTACTACAAACAATAAATATATAAATAAAATGGGTTTTTGACCATTAACCTTTTGGAATCTCACAAAATAAATAGGTTATTTGGATAGATCAGCTTCTCCTACCCCAAAATCATATATTGCACGTTGAATAACTCATTCCGGTTTGCAAGATACGCTCATTTCCAAATTCGAGTGGAAGAGCCACCACCAGAGGGCCACGGGGCATGGCGGCACCGCCTTGACTGCGGCGCACCGCCGGTGCACCAAGTTTTGGTGGACCCTTGCCGCAGTTTTCGACCGACTTCAATAAGTCATATATCCCTCGATATAACTGCGATATAGGTGATTCAAAAGACAGATTGAAGCTTGATAACTAGTTTTTTATAAAAATAAGTGAAAATATAATAAAATTTTTAATATAGTTGAATCTAGGTTGATGTGACAGTTGTCCAAAAATTATTAGTTTGGACTACTACTACTTCTGGAATTTTTAGAATTTTTCTACAACACAAAATCTAGTGAAATTTGATAGAGATAAAGTAGACTTGATGTTGAACTACTAGAAAAATAATTAAAATAATGTACTAACTAAAAGTGCCAAAAAGTGGCATAAAACTACCCTAGGACCTTATTCTGTCATAATTAGGGCGAATTTGGTTAAGTACTAAACTAAATAATTGCTGGATTTAACTTGAACCACTATCTATACAAATGACAAGACCTAAAACTATCAAAATCACTAACTCAACACTACTTAAAAACCTGGGAGAAATCCCAAAATCCAGTTGCTCTCGGGAGCACATTGAAACTCCGTATCGGACCTGGACCACGCGTCGAAAGTCCGTTTACCGCAAAACTATAAGGTTATGACCGCCTTATTGGACTTGACAACTATCGCGGGAAGCATATGAGAAACGCGAATATCTTTAACAAATGAACCAAAACTTAAGTGAATTGGGCCATTCGTTCACGGGTGAAATTGAAGACTTCAGACCGTAAAATTCTGACCAAACTTCATCCATGGATCAGGAAAATTTCCCTGCTCTTATCCATATACTTGTGGCCCTGATCGAGTGACAACGACCGTTGATCTGATACGGGTCCTCAACGGTCGATTTGGTAATCCAATCGCACCGAAATCGTAACCTGTCTCAAATCCATGGTCAGGGAACTTACACTACACCGTAGGTGAGTAATGACCCTCCGGACGAGCCCCATTTACCTGAAACTGGCTCCCTTTAGATACAAACCAGGTATATCATGTCCCTGGGGCCATTTGCATCAGTTCTGGGCCTATATAATGCCCTTAAACCACCCCATTTCTATTCCATACGATTTTCTCCAAACCTTAGGAGAGAGAAGAGAGAAAAGAGGGGAAACGAGTGAGGAGAGAAGAGAGAGTCTGGGAGATCATTGCAGGAATCCTCCCACATGACTCTACGTGCTAGATCGCCATTTTCTTTCACTATCCAACCCTCTTCCGGCTATGATTTTGGTAAGAAATCCTAACCCTAATCTTGTTTTAGGAATCCAAATAGAGGAATCGACGAAATAGCTAACCTATTTTGTGATTTAGGTAGTCGTTGTTCTGTAGACGGAAACGTAGGATTTGAACCGAGTTCGAAACGAGTTTTTCGACGAAATGTGCAGACTATAAACCTTTAGGTTATGGTTTTCAATGCTTTCAATGTCAGCTAATGATTTATGTCTGACTTGATTGCTGCCATATTGTTGTATATACGCCAATTACTGTATAATATACATGTATGAACTGTGTTAGATAAAAGATACATTTCAGGTGTTTGGTGAAATGTTTGAATGAACTTGAAATTATGATTTGTGCTTGATATGATTTGTAATCTAAGATCCATGTTTATTGTATGTGTTATAGCCTATGTTGTGTAGGAAATTGTTATGGTTCATGTCATAACTAACCTAGTTTATGTATTTGGTATAATGTAGTCTAAGTATTTGTTAAATTGTCTGAATGAGAAATTGTTGATGATTTGTACTTATTACAAGTATTAAGATAGTATTTTGCATTACCTTGTACGTACGTATAATTTATTTCATATAATCATATTTGCATCTACGAAACTTATGGATAAAATGCAAGTGTTTGTTACCATGTTCAAGGTGTTTGATAAAATGCTCAAATGAAGTATTTACTTGGATTATTTGTCAAATGCTGAAATGCTTATCACATGTATTTATTTGCTGCATTTGAGTAAGATTGGGGCTACTGCGTAACTCAGGCAATCGGTAACTTTTCCTATTCAGGTGACTAAATTAGTCACGCCACATTTGGGAAAACTCGATGAATTTGGGTTGCACGAAGATTGTCGACAGTGGTTAGGCCACACGAGGTGCTTATACACTCCATGTCGATTAAATCAGCATGTGCCCATACAAATCATACTTCCCTAACAAACCGATTGGCTTATTGTATGTTCACTATATATGGACACTACTGCTTGAATCTAAGGTACCCCTTACCAATATAAAGCTCCTTTAATCATGGTACCACGATTTGTTAAGACTCATGAGCCGGGTATGGTGGTATGGGACACCGTGGTCGAGCTATCGGCCTACGCTAGGGTGACGAGACTCCCCGTAGTGACCAGTGAGCAACCCAAACTCGTGAATCGAATACGGTGGTATGAGATAGTGTATTTGAGCTGTCGGCCTACACCGGCGCAGCCTGACTGCGATCTCAGCGTGGGTTGTGGTAAACCATCTAATTCGGACCCCCTTCGAAAATAGCGCTCCAGTTGGTATGGCGTTGATGGAGTGACCTCGAGTATAAAATTTTGAACTTGCCTATCCACTGTTTTTCATTGGGGGTGATGTTGCCCTATAACTTGCTTACTGTATGTGATTGACTAGGATTGACGACCCTAGATGGATCATTCGCTTGGGTTAATGATATAAAGGGAGGTACCTTAGCTTCCTGAATCTGTTGTATGAATAAGCCTAATCAATTACTTGGCTAACACGACCATGCACCGCATTGTATATGCTTTGGCGAGGAAGGCATGTTTAGGGAGTTTGCTATGCGCGATCGTGAGATGAAGTCGTTGAGGGAGTGCAGGCGAGGGCATGCATCATTACCGCATATCATCCCTGTATTAACAAGAGCAGTTAGAGATGTTTGTTGTATTGTTTTATCATTACTGCTTAATTGAATTGATAACATGTTAACCTTTGCCTTATAGTAGCACTGAGTTGGCCACTCATTCCCACCCTGGGGCTGTGTTTTAAAACACCACCTAGACTCTGGTTTAGATGCAGGTGATGGTGAAGTTTATACAGCAGAGTTGGACTTCGTAGGTGAGGAGGAAGGATTTCCTACGTTCACCTCTCAGACGGGTCTATGTAGACTCAGTGTTGATTCGACGGGATTACAAGGACTTATGGTTTAGTTGGACATTTACACTTTGATATTTTGTAAATTTTGGAACCATACATTTATATATATGTAGCCTGGTAACATACTCGTACTCTAGAGGTTGTGAAACACTTATATACTTTATATATCTAACTCAGTCTTCCGCTTGCCTAATTACATTAACTCTGGAGTATGATATGCTGATTTAGTATAATCCCACTCATATTTAAATGCACTAATATGGACAACATTTAATCATCATTATCTATGTTGCATAAGTGATGCATTAGATCTTAGGAGTTGAGCTTTGCTCGACCCCCGAAATTTAGGGCATTACATGTATATGAGGCCCATTTGATGAGGCCCAATCTGATGTGTATGAGGCCCATATGAGAGGCCCAATCCGATGTGTATGAGGCCCAATGTGATGTGTATGAGGCCCGCTGTGATGTATTTAAGGCCCATTGTGATGTATTTATGGCCTATTTGATGAGGCCTGATGTGATGTATTTTGGGCCCTTGTGAGGCCCATTATGATGTATGTTAGGCTCTTGTGTGAAGCCATGGGCCCGCTATATGTTAGGCTCTATGTGGGCCATTCCTTGAGAGCAATGTTGGTTAAATGTCCACATTGATGGGTAATGATGTTTAAATGTCCACATTGTGACCTTCCCTTAGGCCTTGTTAGGCCCATTCTCATCCTTCTCTAAGTGGGTTAACCCAAATCTTTGGGCCCCATTGATGTTGCATGGTCCATCATCGTCGTAGATGGATGGCTCCGTGCTACTGGATTTGGCATATCCACGGCCAAGGGCCGATCCTTATATTATGGTTTAGATCGGTTGTTCATCTATGGACCTTGCCTTGCATGTAAGCCAATTATCGATGTCGATTATTGAGGCCGATTATCGATGCTGATTATCGGTGCAAGTTATTGAAAGTGCCATGATTTGTTAATTAGCGTGAGTGTTGAGTCGGCTAGACAGAGAAGCCCCATAGGAAGATCAATCATTCGTCTGCCTCAACCAGATGTGCCCCGAACTCGCAACAGGTAAATCTAAGCCTCACATCCCATGTCCCAAAATACCAGGTAAATAAGACCCTTAAAATTGGTTAAAATATCATAGGGTTTTTGGGTTATAAAACTTTTTTACAAATTCAAAAAATCTCTAAGCTTTCTACCTCTATCGATTTATCGATAGACTGATCGATATAATCAAGAAGTGTTGTCGATGTTCTCGAAGCTCAATCGATACTATCGAATGAGGACATAAGTTGTCCAGCAACCGCATATACTTCTAGACGGAATTATCGATGTATCGATAGGTGTATTGATATCATCGAACTTTGAATCTCAAGTCTATCGAAGTTGACTCGATAAAATTGACAGCAGAGATTGTGTCCCTGTTTTTCTAAAGAAAATCATGAAGACCTCCGATAAATTGAAATACTTCTAGATATCCTTAGAATTCAAAAACCGACGATATCAGAAGGTCTTCGATGATATCGATTATGGACACAGTTTACCAGTAATATTTTCAAGTTGTTTTGATCTTGGATCAAGGGTCACTTGATAGAATCGATATTCAAATATCGATGATATCAAGGCCGGATCGATTGCATCGAGAATGGACATAAACTGTCCAGCAAGCTTAATTGGAAAATCCTTTGGATTTATCGATGCATCGACACGACTATCGATATCATCGACATTCAAATTCCAATGATATCGAGTGTACCTCAATCATATCCTTGACCTGAAAATATTTCGAAGTCATGTATCTCTAGTTTTCAAATGTCAAGGAATCGATCCTCGTGTCGATGAAATCGGAGTTCGAAATCCAGTGACATCGATGTAAATGCAAGTTTGATTTCATCGACAAGTCGACAAAAGGTTTCAAAAGCGTATGACATTGAGTTTGTGTCATCGAGTGGCAAGTTGATACAATCGAGAGTATACGCTCAATGATATCGACCCTGCTCGATGGTATCGAACTCTATCATAAATGTGACCGTTTTATATCCGTTGAAACTTTTTGCCTATATATAGAGAGCTTGTCTTTTGTTGCTGGTAGAGAAAGAAGAGAGTGCTTTTAAGTGTCTAACCTTAGATCATATACCCAAAGCCCTTTCTCTCATGGGAGTTCATCCTCCAATCCACCCTCATCATTGATATTCAATAGAGTAGATCGGGGAATGAACTTCCGCATTCAAGGATCCTCCAACTACCACCTTAATGGAAAATCATTAAGCTGGGATGCCTTGAATGCGTAGATGATTGGAATTGCTCTATCTTCCTTATAGGAAAACATTTAGGAGAGTAGGATTCCATCATTGCCTTGACCCAACCAGTCGCCATGTATTGGTACATCTTCTGAGTTGTGGATCAAGGAAGCTGAAGTTCTTCATCAAAGGAAGAGATCTTCAACAAATGCACTGAAAGGGACTCATCTACTTATCTGTAAGTTATTAGAGTCCAGATGACCCTTGTGATCATTCCTTTGTAGGATTGGGTCTAAGGTGTTTCTCACCCCTTGCAAGTTCTCTAGGAGGCCTCCGGTGGGAGTGTACGTAGTAGGTGCGTTGTGTAGACCCTTGCTCTGTGGAGAGTATAAACCGTTAGGGTCTTGTAGAAGATCCTTGGCCAGTCTGCCTAAAAGTGGGTGCATTGTGTTGACCCTTGCTCATGAGAGCATAAACAGTTAAGTTCCTTGTGTGGATCCTTGGCCAGTTTGCCTAAAATCGGGTGCTATGTGTTGACCCTTACTCGTGGGAGCATAAACAATCAGCCTAGGTATAGGTTATAAAGGTTAAAGGTGAACCTGATTTAAAACCTTGGGTTTGGGGTGAACCATGTGAAACCTCCTTAGTGAAATCCGGTACACTCAAGGGTTGAGTGCGGTTACTGGGAGTGGAGTAGACAAGTAGTCGAACCACTATAAAAGTGACTGTGTTTGAGATTGTTATTGTCTTTCATTTGTTTATGTAATTTCCTTAAATACTTTCATATCTGATTATCTGAGATCACACCTCACACACACGCACAGTCATATCCATCATAAACTAGTTTGCATATGTTTCATCTCTCAAATAGTTTGTGATTGGATCCTCTACCAGGCTTGGAAGCCAGTAGAGTTGCTCTTGAGTAATCCTAATACATGCTTGTTATATGGATTAGAGTGATATGATTTTAAATTGTCATAAAATTGTTAAGAACTCCTTTAGGACATATTGGCATATTCCTACTTCGACTAAAGCGGTCTTTACCATAATTTCATCGATATAATCAAAACTAAGTTCGATGAAATTGAAGGATGCAACTCGATAAAAGGCGGTCGAGCGGAAAATTTTTATTTCTTTTCAAAAAGGCATTTCACTTTTTTCTTGCTCATCTCCTCAGCCGGAAGTACATCGGTGGGTCCCAGAAACTCCTCAAAACCGGTATTACCCCTTCCATTCCCTCCTTTTCAAGATTCCATCTTGTTTTGGCTTGGGTATTTTCGGGCTTCCAAGAAGAAACTCGGTCGGATTTTCCTCAAAACTTTCTAATCTTTGTCTGTTAAAATGGGAAAGGACAAAGGACAGGTGTCCAGTCCGGGCGAGTCTTCTAGAGCCACTCGTCAAAAAGCTATTGCCTCAAAAGAAAGAGCAAGGGCTCCTGAACGCGGGGCCCCCACACTCTAACGCATTAGGGGATCGCGTGGTGGGTCCTAATCTGAGGCTCCGACACCACCTCTAGTTAGAGTAAATCTGGTTTTGGCTAAGTACACTGGGAGGAAGCTTATCCATGAACGAAAAGTTGATAGGGATTGTTTAATACCATACAATCTGAAATCCCTTTTCGCTGCAATCGATTGGTTGCTTGTTCTAGACTTCGGTGGGCCATGTCATCTTGAACAAACACGCAACTTTCTCACCTTTTGTCACTCACTAGTGTTTGATCCTCCTTCCATCATGGTATCTGTTGATGGTGATGATGTGATAATCACTCCTGCTACGATTGCAAACATCCTAGGGCTGACGATGTCACCTGATGGTCTTCTTGAAATGGACCTTGAAAACATTGAAATCCGGTCCTTGGTTACTAAGTATCTCTGTCATGGTAGAGACATTCCTTAGTACTAAGGAAATGCATTGAAATCTAAGTTCATGGAACCTTGATTTCGGATCGTGCACGGTATCTTCACCACAAACATCTATCCTAGAAGTACCAATTGTTCCGATCTCACAAGGTTCATGACCATGATAGTGTACTCAATAGCCACAGGGATAAAAATGTCTCACGATTCTGATTGTACATCAGTTGGTCTATGTCGTGCATACATCCCGGGATCTTCACCTGCCCTATCCCTGGATCATACACATGGTGTGCAACGCCATCGGCTTTCCAACTACCAATGATGTTGAACTTCCCCTCCAAGTCTTCAACAAGAATAACATTCGAAGGATGGACCTTAAGTTCCATAAGTATCCTGAGGATTCAGAGGAAGGAATTCACGCAGCAGGAGAAGGAGGCGATGCTCCCACTGAAGAGGCTGGAATGACTGAAGAAGAAGCTCTTGCGTCCCATCAAGCACCATCCACATCTGCACCTGGGCATGCGAAAAGATTTAAGCTCCATCAGGATAGGATTGGAGCAATTCATCGAGATGTCTCCCAGCTCAGGGAATCGGTGAATGAAAGGTTTACCATCTTGGAATGCCTAATACACGGAGTGTAGCAGACAGTGCTACAGTTGGTTGATCTGTTCACTTGCTATTGAGACGACGCGACACCTTCTTCTTCGGCTCCATAGTACTGGTCTCTGGATGTTGTCACATACACCTTACTCGTATTTTTGCATATGAGCATTAATATCTTTTTGGATGCTCTATGCTCCCTTGAGTGTTTGTGATAACTCACTAATTTACACAATCTGACAGTTTTTTTTTTTTTTTTTTTTTTTTTTTTTTTTTTTTGTTGTATATGCCTATGGATGGGCTAGATACTGATGGTTGACTTCTGGGTGCCCATGAATGGACTTCGTAATTTTGTTTGGATAACTGTTATACTACTGCCAATCTTGGGCAGTATATATGTTTTTTTTTTGGTAGATATGGCTGGTTATAATTCACTCATATTTACTGCCATGATTATGTCTTAAGATCCCCCGATTTTATCTAGTTTATGATATGTGGAATGCATGTGATGTTTTTGATGCTTATTCTATCTACTTATATCACTGCTCTACTTGGTCAGCTATGCATACATAGTTTCTGAAAATGATGTCTGATTAAAATATTTTGATTATTATACATCTATCGTTTATATATGTATGCTCTTTGAAGATTAGTTCTCTCAAATACTTCAAACTTCAGTCAATATCAACTGATACATCTTTGCCAATGACTAACAAAAAAGGGGAGAACAATTCAAACACCCCGAAAGGAATGCTGTATATCTACTTGAATGGTGATGCAGGTGTTAGGGGGAGCAGCTGCACCAAGATAGGGGGAGAATGCTGTTAGTGGGAGCAACTACTAATTGTGTGTATGGTTTCACTAGACATTGTAAAATTGTGTAAAATACATGTACACACAATTTAGGATGTGATTATAATCATGCTGGTATACTTCATGATACATACCCATACGCATCATTCACATTCTTGTTATGAGGAGTGATTGAGTATATCATATGCCATTGGGTTGATTGTTTATGGGACTACCTTAGAGACAGAGTTGTCCCACATGAGCACGCGGTACGCACTGGTTTGATACATGACTAGATGGTATGACTCATGTATCTCACATTTTATGATATGACTACCGTACGTCCTAGCGACATCAGGGCCGTGGCCTTCACAGGCAAGTCGTTGATGGATAAATGGGACACCGAAAATGTTTGGTTCTATCATACGGGTGTGATAGATGTCCCTGGGTGAAAATTCCTAAATCCTCGAGGTCAGGAGATACCCCAACGTCTAGACCGAGTGGATTTATATGAGCCCATGAGGGCTGTATACCAGTATGCCGCGTCTCTCACTGTGTCATGGTCGGTTGGGAGGGGGTGTGGCCTTACCCGCATGGGGGAGTAGGCAATGTTAGGCTGAGTCTGACCAGCACATAAATGGGTCCGCTATTGACGAGATGGGCCGATATTGGTAGGTGGATAGTGAGGTTTCTTTCACTTACACAGTTGTGCGCTTGATGGGGCGGCAAGCTGGTGTAGAGTATACTAGACCCCGGTGATGATCCCAGAGATGTACAATATTGATATGTGGACTTATTGAGCAGGAGTTACATACTCAGTATTTTACTCATTCATTCATTCATTCACTATCCACTTGGGATAGTAGTGCGCAACTAATTTGGTATGTGTACCTTTGCAATGGCCAGGATTCGTTTGGGGCGCACGACCAACCTGAGATCAGGAGTTTACCACATTGAGTCTAGCTATCCAAATTTAGGTATGGGACTGGTTTGGATAGAAGTCCCTTGTGATGGACCCCACAGCTTGCAATACTATGTACTATCATCCCGACTTCACACTCCAGTTTGGTCATTTCTCTCGCACCGCATATTGCATTGCATCCTTAGCACATAGCATTTAGTTTACTATGCTTCTGTATTGTATAGTCTGAATGAGGTTGATGGTATTATGGACTCGCTAGGATCTGCATATTTCATTACATCTATGGCATATGGCATTTGGGTTGCTATATTTTTTTCATTTATATGGCCTAGATGAGGCTGATGGTATTCGTAGCTCTTCAGAATTGCATATTGTATTGCATCCTTGGTATCTGATATTTGACTCATTATGACTCCGCATTGCATACTCTGATATTGAATGACTTATAGCCTTGCCAGTATTTTACTTATGCTGATATTTGTGTGCTTAACACTTATCTTGCGCACACACGTACACCACCCTCTAAGCTTTTTATAAGCTTATACATGATAGATGCATGTGAGTGATGATATAACGCAGTCGAGCTTAGGTAGGAAGATGCGGTAGAGCTTCTGGAACTTTTGACATTTATCTTGTATTTTCCCTTCATGTATTGTACTCAAGTTTTTTATTTTAGTGGATATGTGATAATGATGTTGCCTTTGTGATTTGGGTAAACTTGTGGTTATGCTTATCTATAAAGAAATTCATGTTGAAAATCCTCCTTGTAGAATCTCAGGATCGGAATCTGGTGTATGGGCCCTAGAAGCGGAGAATGGGGTACTATGGAGGCTGTCGGCACCGGATTCTGCGATTCGGAATTTTGTGAGTCCGGTTTCTGAGTTTGGGGCATGACATAGCATGAGCCCAAAAATGATGTACATTTGAAGCTCAAGTGGATCACACCACATAAAGCAGTGGGCATTGGAAATGGATTGGCTGGTGTATCACACACTACTAATCTGGCCGGTGTGTTAACTCACCAAGTTCTGTAGGTCCCACCATGATTTTTGTGTTGGATCTGGAAGTCCCCTCAAAATTTTAAGATAATTTTAGAGTATGAGCCTAAAAATGATGTACATCCAAAGCTCAAGTGGATCACACCACATAAAGCAGCAGGCATTGGAAGGGGATTGGCCGGTGTATCATACATCACCAATCTGGCTGGTGTGTTGAGTCACCAAGTTCTGTAGGTCCCATCATAAGGTATGTGTTATATCCAAACCATCCATCCATTTGGACAGCTCGCCATAAGGCTTGAGCCTAAAAATAAGATAGATTCAAAGACCAAGTAAACCACACTGAAAGAAAAAAGTAGTGGGAGATTGATGCATGATTTTTATCCACGTCGTCCATCCATTTTTTCAAATCATTTTAGGATGTAAAGAAAAAACAAACACGACTAAGTTCCAAGGATAAGTGATCAACACAATGGGGATCAAACATCTACCGTTAATCGTTGATTGAGAAGTCGATCGAGTGATCGTCGGTGATGTGCAACGTTCGATCGTCGATTGGAGACTTGCTAAAACGATGGACGATAATTTCAACCATTCGATAGAGGATTGGAGGTTAATCGGATGGTGAACAACACTTTGTATTGTTTGATTGTTGATTTGAGGTCGATCAAGTGATCGTCGGTGATGTGCACCATTCCATTGTCGATAGGGGAATTGACGACACGATTTATGGTGGTATGTACCATTCGATCGTTGATGGGAGGTTGATTAGATCGTCGACAACACTTTGTGTTGTCCAATTATTGATTATGAGGTCGATCGAGCGATCATCAGTAATGCGCACTGTTCGATCATCGATCGGTAACTTAATGAAGTAATCTACGTTGGTTTCCACCATTTAATTGATAAGCATACAGATAGATGAGCACACAGACAGATGGAGGGAATCTCAAATATCATCTTTATCCAAACTTTTGTGGCCCCTAAGAAGTTTTTAATAGTACAAGTTCAATTCCCACTAGTTCTTTAGGATGATCCACTTGGGCTTCAGATATGCTTAAATTTTAGGCTCATTTCATAAAATGTGCTACTAAAATGTATGGACAATGCGGTTTAGACACATACATCACATGTAGGGGTGTACATCGAGTTAAACCGAGTTGAGCTCGCCTCAGCTTGACTCTGCTCGGCCATTAGTTGACGTCAGGTCGAACTCAATTCGGTCAGCAGCTTGGGCCAGTTCGACCCGAGTTCGAGTCAAGATAGAACTGAGTTCGCCTGTGCAGCATTGTCCCAAACACCTGAACTGCACCTTCAAAATCTCACTGTATTTAAGATAGAAACATGGTTTTACAGATATTTTATCAAACACCTTCTAAGCAACATAAAAATGAAGAAAAACGGTTATTGGTTTGATATACATACCTTCCATGCCACCAGCCACACTTTGTTGAGTCATTTCATCAAACGCTTAGTGAGCAACATCAATATCAAAGTAACCGAGTCACTGAACTGGTTAGATCTACGTTCAATTCGAGATGGGTTTGATTCGAGTCAAGTCGAGATGGGGCTAGCTCGAACTTGGCTCGAACTCATTTTCGAGCTTAAAAAGTCAGCTCTACTTGGCTCGAACTCATTTTCGAGCTTAAAAAGTCAGCTCGACTTGGCTCGAACTCAGCTTCGAACCAAGTCGAATCGAGCTTTTTCGAGTCGAGTCGAGTGAGTTAACCAAGCTAGCTCGGTTCATGTACACCTCTAATCACATGTAGGCCACATAGAGTTTACTTAGTGTTCTTAGCTTAGTGGGTGTTAGTGGGTGTTACCCTTATAACTACTTAGAGAGAGAGAGAGAGAGAGAGAGAGAGAGAGAGAGAGATGGGTGTTGGGAGCGGATAAGTTGTTGCGTACCTAAGTAACACCTTAGTGGGTGTTACCCATACCGTAGGGCCCACCTTGATAATATGTTAGATATTCACACCGTCCATTTGTTCGTATGGCTCATTTTAGGATGCGTATCAAAAAATTAAGCATATCCAATGATTTTTCTTAAGCCACTGCAAAAATCTGTTGGAAAATCACACTAATTTCTTATAGTGTGTTTTCTTTAGAAAAAATTAATAGTGGATTCCACGTGATTGGGAGGTTAATGAAGCAATTGTTTCCACCATTTGATTGAAATTACATTTGTCAAAAAAAGACTAATTTAGTATTTATGCAACGCATTGACTTAGTCGTCGCTAAAATAAACTGTTTGCAAAAAATAACGTTTTGCGACGACACTCAATTCGTTACACGAAGTGGACATTAACGACGATAATTGAAATGCATCGCAAAAAGTATTTCCTGCTAAATAACTTATGCGATAGGTTTTATAAACTGTTTGCAAAAAATAACGTTTTGCAACGACACTCAATTCGTTACACGAAGTGGACATTAGCGACGATAATTGAAATGCATCGCAAAAAGTATTTCATGCTAAATAACTTATGCGATAGGTTTTTGCGATGACAATTGCATCTCGTCGCAAAAATTTTGAATATTGGCGACGACCTACAATGTTCTTATAAGTACTCTAACCTTTCACAATGAAACTATGGTCGTCATAAAAAGCTGAAGTTAGTATTTCTCACAATGAGTTGACGTAGTCGTCGCTAAAACAAACTATTTGTAATGACTTTTACGTCGTTGCAAAACCTAATGTTTTGCGACGACACTCAAGTCGTTGCTTGAAGTGGACATTGGCAATGACAATTGAAACGCATCGTGAAAAATATTTCCCATATGTAATTTCTCGCTAAATAACTTGTGCGATAGTTTTTTACGATGACAATTGCTGCTCGTCGCAAAAATGCCAAATATTCGCGACGACCTAAAATGTTCTTGCAAATACTCTACCCTTTTGCAATGAAACTACATTTGTTGCAAAAAGCTTAAGTTGGTATTTCTCGCAACGAGTTCACGTAGTCGTCGCTAAAACAAGCTATTTGCAGCGACTTTTACATCGTTGCAAAACTTAACGTTTAGCAATGACACTCAATTCGTCGCATGAAGTGGACATTAGTGACAACAATTGAAACGCATCGCGAAAAGTATTTACCACCATGTAATTTCCCAATAAATAACTTGTGCGATAGTTTTTTCTGATAACAATTACAGCTCATTACAAAAATGTTGAATATTAGCGACGACCTACAATGTTCTTGCAAATACTCTACCCTTTCGCAATGAAACTAGAGTCATCTTAAAAATCTTAAGTTGGTATTTCTCGCAACGAGTTGACGTAGTCATCGCTATAACAAACTGTTTGCAATGACTTTTGTGTCGTTGCAAAACCTAATGTTTTGTGACGACACTCAATTCGTCGCATGAAGTGGACATTAGCGACAACAATTTAAACATGTCGTGAAAAGTATTTCCCACCATGTAATTCCCGCTAAATAACTGGTGCGATAGGTTTCTGCAATGACAATTGCAGCTCGTAACAAAAGTGTTGAATATTGGCGACGACCTACAATTTCTTGTAAATACTCTACCTTTTCACAATGAAATTACAGTTGTCGCAAAACGCTTAAGTTGGTATTTCTCGTAACGAGTTGATGTAGTCATCACTACTACAATTTGTTTGCAACGACTTTTGTGTCGTTGCAAAACCTAACGTTTTGTGATGACACTCAAGTCGTCGCATGAAGTGGACATTAGCAACGATAATTGAAACATGTCGAAAAAAGTATTTCCCGTCATGTAATTTCCCACTAAATAACTTGTGCGATAGTTTTTTGCGATGACAATTGCAGCTCGTCGCAAAAATGTCGAATATTCACGACGACCTACATTGTTCTTGCAAATACTCTACTCTTTCATAATGAAACTACAGTCATCGCAAAAATTTTAAGTTACTATTTCTCGTAACGAGTTGACGTAGTCATCGCTACAACAAATTATTTGCAATGACTTTTACGTTGTTGTAAAACCTAACATTTTGCAACGACACTCAAGTCGTCGCATGAAGTGGACACTAGCGACAACAATTGAAATGCATCGCGAAAGGTATTTCCCACCATGTACTTTCTCGGTAAATAACTTGTGCGATAGTTTTTTGCTATGACAATTGTAGCTCATCGCAAAAATGTCGAATATTCACAACGACATACAATGTTCTTGCAAATACTCCACCCTTTCGCAATGAAACTGGAGTCGTCGCAAAAATCTTAAGTTGGTATTTCTTGCAATGAGTTGACGTAGTCGTCGCTACAACAAACTGTTTGTAACGACTTTTGCGTTGTTACAAAACCTAATGTTTTGCGACGACACTTAATTCGTCGTGTGAAGTAGACATTAGCGATGACAAATGAAACTTGTCGCGAAAAGTATTTTCTGCCATGTAATTTCCTGCTAAATAACTTGTACGATATGTTTTTACGATGATAATTGTAGATCATCACAAAAATGTCAAATATTAGCGATGACCTACAATGTTCTTGCAAATACTGTACCCTTTTGCAATGAAACTATAGTCGTTATCAAAAGCTTAAGTTGGTATTTCTCGCAACGAGTTCACGTAGTCGTCACAAAAAGACCTGTGGAAAAAATTCTAATTTTGTATTTGTGCAACGAGCTTTATCAGTCGTCGTTAAAGTCATTATTTGCAACAACTTTTGTGTCATCACAAATTATTATTATTATTTTTTTTGCGACCACACCTAATTCATTACAAAAAGTGGTTATTAGCGACGACTGCTTAAGCTTGTCGCGAAACGTCTTTCCTACCACATGATTTCTTGGGAAAAAACTCATGCGGCAAGTTTTTACAACAAGTTTTGCGATAACAATTGAAGCTCATCGCAACAAAAGTGACTATTAGCGACGATTTAAAATACCGTCGTAAATAGTGGATTTTTTGCAACGACTTAGAATGTCCTATTGTGCGCTTCAATAGCCGTTAGACGGTTGTTGATAGTGTTAAGGACCTCGTCAATCTGCTTTAGATTCATAGTGGGATGTAGACCAAAGCCACGTCCTGAACGAGTGGGCATACACAAGGACACTCTAAAGGAAACCTTAGGTCCTAGGACAATGTGATGATAGTGATAATACTAACCAAGAGATCACGCTAGACACACTAACCAGAAAATTCAGCAAGTCGGCTATCTTCAAATCTTATGTTGAAAATTCAGAAAGATGGTAATCCGAGGATGCCAAACTGAAAATTCAGCAATGTGACAACCTGAAATTAAATACAAAATCCCTATGCTAAACCTATGGTCTCTGATACTAAATTTGATGCAGGACACATGATTTAATGTTAGCATGCAACATGGAGATTATGAAAGAGTTCATAAAATAATTCAATTAACAAAAGATGCTAACTTACCAGGTAATTAAGAGTAAATAATAAGAAATAAAATCTGATTTAACTTAAATCACATGCTCGCATGCTAAGAAATCACATATATCAATTAAAACTAGGACCGATGGAAGGATAAAACTTCTAATTTAGCATAGGCACGTTCCACATCAAATGGATAGATTTGTAGGTTTTATAATTAAGGTTTGGAATGAGAAAATCTGAAATATGGGGAATTAGGGTTTATGGGAATTGAAGATTTTGGAATTAAGATTTTTAGAAATTGGAGAAAATAGAAAATTGAAGATCAAGGGTTTAGAAGGTTGTAATTGAAGGGAAAAGAGGAAGACATTAGATGAAAAGAATACCTTTCTAAGAAAAAGAAGAGAAAGGATGTACCTTGGAATCTACCACCAAAGAAGCTTCTACCCTTCTACAATTTAATTGGAAGGGATAGTTTTTTTTTTTTTTTTTTTTTTTTTTTCTTTTTTTTTTTTTTTTTTTTTTTTTTAATCCTTGAAAATAAGGAGGAAAATTCCTTACACAAGAGAGCTCCACTCTCTTTTTTTTTTTTTTTTTTTTTTTTTTTTTTTTTTTTTTTTTTTCTTCTCAATGAAACTACTAGGGTTGGAACTCCACCCACCCTATGCTTTATAATTAAAAATCAGAATTAAAATCCAATATAATTACAACTATACCACTCACTTAAGTAAAGTGGCCCATCATCCAAAATAAGAAAACTAAAACATATATTATCAATCCCAACCATCAAATAAATCCTAAAAATAACAAAAAACATATTAAAAAAAAGCATGATCAGAGTCCAAGAGGCCCAAATCAGGAAGATCTGGTGGCGCAATGGCCTGATCAACAAGATCCAACGGTCAGATTGACACGAAATAGAAATCATATTACTAAAATAATCTCTTAAGCACCTCACATGCATCATCCCAAGGTAGGGTCTTCTTGATGCAAGTCCAATGCATGTGGGGTCTTCAAAATGGCCCGACAGGCCCCTTCTGGAACTCGTCTCCCATCCACAAAGAAAGTTGCGGTGATGTGGGTGGTCGTCTCTACTGGTACATCCGAGTATGTCCTCTGATGTCCCCATCAACAACACAAGGACCTGATCAGATAGAGTTAGCCGTCTCCCTTGTTGGGTTTCTTCCTCCTAATTAGCCCTAATATTGCTTATCCACGACAGAGTTGTTTCAGGCTGTACGATCATTCTACTTAAGTTGTAGATTGATCTAATTTTCTATGATTGTGGAAAGAAAATGGTATATGAGGAGATAAAGTAGAATATGAGTGGGCACACATGATTTGCATATGGGCTTTCATGCAAGCATCACTATAAGCCCCACATATTAAACTTGACTTGTAAAGCTTTGGAATAATTTTTTTTTTTTTTTTTTTCAATTTTTTTCATTCACAAAAGCAACGGGAACAAGCTATACAGGGTCTTCGGGCCGGCCCGACGCACAAAAAAGGACTCTCGTGTTTGCCTATCATATACGCACTTTACATAGTCCTGGCCTAACGTGGCCCAACCCCACCCTGTTGAGGAAAATGCTACCACTAGAAAGGAGGGACAAGAGGCTAGTGAAAATTATAGATGCCTGAGAGGAGCTCCCTGGATCACCAAACCAAGTGTTCCATTCGTACGGACTAAGACAAAATGATAGACTACACATCTTAATGAAAGTATAAGGACAAAGATATGGCCGATTTGGTTTTGTTTTCCATGCGGGGTGACCGGACCCAAGGCCAACAGATGAAAACATGTTCCCGGATCATATAATATCAGCTTCAATCATGTCTAACTTTTTTTTTTTTTTTTTTACCATGCCATGCCTGCAAAAGTGGATAACAGCTGATTGAAACAAAGTGTGGACGGTAGGTGTCGCACATATTTGTGCGGTATACACACGTTTTTAATTTGACAGGTGGGCCATGCCCCTACGGTCTGGTAGCCCACGATTGTTAGAAAATTCGCCTATGAACTCCCTTAGTGAAAGATCAATTATCAATATTAGGTTGTTTGTCAGTTGAATGTCAACCGGTTTCTATTTAACTTCCCAAGCGTCTATATGCACCCTACAGTTTAAGGGTTTAAGTTTGTTCTATCAAGGAGATTTTTAGGGGATATTCCAGCCAGAGTGGGGTACAACATATTAAGGGTCTAGATTACGCATTCTCGAGCTCCACTCGGTTGAATAAAAACCGTTGTTTGCCATATAAAGATGTGAGCCACTTAACCTATAGCGCATTCTTTTTAGATAAAATATACCGATTGAGGACCACATGGATGATGAAATTCATGCATGCATGGCACAGTACCCTGAGAGAGAGAGAGAGAGAGAGAGAGAGAGAGAGAGAGAGAGAGAGAGAGAGAGAGAGAGAGAGAGAGAGAGAGAGAGAGAGAGAGAGATCGTGCATGGACACATGTACCTAGACCATGGAAGAGAGAATTAGGTGTCAATAGGGTAACACCATGGTAGGTGTTCCCTTACTGAGGGGCCACCTTGATGTATGTGTTATATATCCACACTATCCATTAATTTTTCTAGATCATTTTAGGGCACAATCTCATATATAAAGTAGATCCAAATCTCAAGTGATCCATACCATAGGGATAATTCTCAGAAAGATAATTCTAAGAAACGAAATTAGAGAGGCCTTGGCATGGCAATAGAGGTAAAGAAGAAGTGGCAAATGATGGCACAAAGTTGAATGATAAAAGCTAGATGGTTGGGCCATGTTACTTCTGTTATATAAGGCTTATCATAAGAATTTTTTTTTTTTTTTTTTTTAAAGAAATAAAAAAGGTAAAAGTTGTTGTATTGTTTTGCAGGATGCCTTGCATTTTGCTACTGCAAAGTTTGGGAGTTGACCAAGGAATTCCGGGGGTCAATTGGAGCTCACTGTAATGTTTATAGTCGATCGAGGGCTATTGACGGTCGATCGTGACTCTTTGTTAAAAGCTTGATTGATAAATTGATAGACGCTAATATTTAATTTATATGTATTGTGTTGTTGTGGATAAATTAAGTGTCAATAAGCAGTTCTCAAATTCTATGTAGAGGCATGTAAGGAGCCAAATACCTAGTGATATGGAACACTATGTTATCATAGGGATGACAATAAGTAGAAGATCAATGCTTAAATTTTTAATTTTTTCTATTAAATATGGAATTTAGTTTACATTTGAATCTGTTGAAATATTTCTTATTCTATGTCACGTTAGTTTTGAACATAATATATATAATATATATATATAATATATATATATATATATATATATATATATATATAGAGAGAGTAGAGAGAGGAGAGAGGAGAGAGAGAGAGAGAGAGAGAGAGAGAGAGAGAGAGAGTTTTTAAATTCAAATATTGATTTAAGCCTTGATACTCCAATCATGTGTTAGAATGTGGATGTGAGTGATGATGATGTATTACTAACAAGAACAAAAGTAAGATAAATGTCAATAAAAGTTCCACTCTTAAAAGATTATGCACAAAAAATTGTACAAAAGAGCACTATCTTTTAAGTCTCACTGTACCTATTCTGACTTTAAAAAAAAGGGGAAGTTACGAAAGTTTGACTCTTAAAGGATCAGAGACATTTGTCTCAAATTTTAGAAAATCATGATATACACAACCTGAAGCTCTCTCTCAAAATCAGAACGTTTTCTGTAATTGCTTGATTGACAAGAGAGCATTGGTTGTTAGTTTCAAGCATTGTGAAAGTTGGGGCCTACATTTGGCCTATAGAAACCATGAAATAAAATACTTGGGAGAAATTGTGAATTTAAGTTGGGATCTATAAATAGGTGACACATAAGGTGATAAGGTATTAAGCTCAATATAGCAACATTAGTGAGGTGGGACTTATCGGATGAATAATTTAAATTACATTGAGTGTCTCATCAGTGGAAAGTCTATTTTAACTTTTATTTCACTGTTTGAATGTCACTGTGAAAATGGAGTGCAATACGAGTGCTTGCGTCTTCATCCATTAAAAGCAAATGTTAACGCCTATCACAAAGGTATTACATGTTGTCGTATAGCATTCATCTGAATAAAGACAAGAATAAAAGAACACATGCTTACAATTCTTTTTTAAAGGAAAATGAGAGGATTTTAAATAGTCAAACATCTGTAGATCATGACTGATAAAAGGTATCATCTGTTTGAGTATGCTTAAGGTGAGTGGAAGTATATAAATATAGTTGCATACGCATTCTAGTTAATTAATTAAGGTTCAAGTTGATGATTTGGGTTTATGTTGTTATGATTCATGTTCATTATGTAAATTAATGTGCATGCGTAAGATAAAATGAATAGTAAGGTCTGACTATATATATATACATATATATATATACATATATATATATATATATACATATATATATATATATATAAAAGGTGTAAGGCATCCAGTAATAGAGATGGCATGACTTTTTGAAGGTCTACATGAGAGTTTATATTTGGCATGGGATTTTTATGCTACATGTCCGCGCAATTGGTATTCATGTTGTTACGAATACTAATATTTGTGGTCAAGCTTGGTCGTACTTGGAGAAATGTAGTGATGACTATTATAGTCCCAAGTAATCTAATGGTCCAGATTATACAGGATACTTCCCATGATCCATTAAAATATATGGTAAATTTTCGAGATCATAAAGTTAATGACTAAGTAAACCCAATCATTTACATATCTTTGTACCACATATGACCTAAGTGGGGAAAATGTTGAAATTTAACCTTATGGTGGGTTACACGTGATACTTGTGACAATGTAGAGGATTTTGATAACTTGGATCAGTGAAATGAGAATCGATGGGGCCCACCTAAGGTGTGATATACACGGATCTAACGTGCACCCCAGTAATTCCATATTCAACTCATGTATCTGAGTTTGAATTAGCTATAACATTTCTTCAATTCTAGAGAGAGGCGTGGAGGACTAATAGCTAGGTTGTGGAGAATCCGGTGACGGGTGGGGTTTCTCCACATTCATTCATAGCTTATATAAGAGTCCTTGGTCCCCTTTCCGGTTGATCAATTGAAGGTTCAAAATCCCCATATACAGAAGATCAACATGGATCGGAAGGTTGTAAGTTCATCTTTTCTACGACCAGCTCCAATCCGACATCAATGGCAGACACGTTATGTATGCATCCATAACACTCTGGCCCAACCCCCTTCAACACTGTATGGAGATCCAAAATTAGTAAATCTTACACGTAATTTTTTCAAAGTGTTGAGGCTTAAATATTGCATATTTATTCCCTATTCACTGCAACAAAAAGAGGATTAGACTACGATTAATTTGGCTAATCAGCGGCGCTAATTAAAATGGGGCGTCGGTTTGCTACAGGGTATAAATACCATACAAAAAGCCCTATACCGCTTTTGCTCCCCTCTCCCGACTCTCTCTCTCTCTCTCTCTCTCTCTCTCTCTCTCTCTCTCTCTCCTCTCTCTCTCCCCGTCCCGAGTCTCTCTCCCTCCCTCCCTCCCTCCCTTTAGATGGAGCGACAAGCCATCGCCATCTCTACCTATTCCCTTTCTCAATCGACCCTCTCTCTATTTCCCCTTTTCCCTCTCTCAATCGACCATCTCTTTGTTTCCCCTTTCTCAAATCCATCTCTCAATCCTATAGGGTCTTCTCTCTCTCTCCTTCTCTCTCTCTATCTCTATCTCTCTCTCTCTTCTC